>ML675646.1:41202267-41215497 GCA_007922155.1 Mesoclemmys tuberculata
TCCAACTCCCAAGTTTTCACCTGAAAGCAGACACTTTTCATGAAAAATTCTGTACACCCAAAAACTCCAATTTTCCACCGAAAAACAGTTTAAACTGAAAATGTTCCACCAGCCCAACTGTTACAACCAAGATGGGACAAAATAAGAGTGCTTTGCATTGCCAGCCTTTCAGCGAGGTGCCAGAAGGAAGGAATAGCACTTTCTGGGAAGCAGAGGGGCCACCTGATAATGTATTTCCTTCCTCCTTCTCACGCCATGTGTGTGACCCCCCCCCCACATACACACACCTACCACTTTCTACCACTATGTAGGCTAGGCTCTACATAACTCTTTTTTCCTTCAAACAAAATCCCTCAATCATTTTGGTTGCTCTCCCTCTCCTCCCCCAATTTGTTTGAAATGTGTGTAGTACAGCATTGAGTTTTCCAGAACTGAATACAGTATTTAAATGCATCCCACCAGAGCCATAGAGGAGATATCACTTTGATGGTCTATGATTCAATGCATCTGTTTGTAGTTCCCCATCAGCCCCAACAATGCAACCACACAGGCTTTTCATATTTACAGCTCACTATTATTCACTAGTTCCTCTTTTGGTATTACACCATACCATGTACCTCATTCCCAGTGACTATCTGTGGTCCATATTAGTTTATTGGAGCCAAGATGCAGAAACCACATTTGGCCAGGAGGCAACACTTCTCTGTATCACTCTGAAGATTTATTCACTGTCATCAGTATAATGAGATGCAAGGGGTAAGAATACAATATGCCCAAATAAATTGAATTCTACCAGCACATAATAATGAAACATGTTTTTTTATAAACCAACGAAAAATGGTAAGGGAAAGCCAGCCTCTCCACTGCCTGTTTTCATCAGAAGTCCCCTGGGATGAATTTATATTATAGATGATCCAGCTTTCCTGCACCATGCAGAGAAGAGGGAAGAGGACTCAAAATGGTAAAGATGCCTGCTGGGAAATAAACAGTGGAACACCTTGACTAAAGCAAACACCTATTCAATGTTTACCTCTAAAGGAGGTCAACAGTGTTTTGAATGAGGCCTGTGCAATTTCCTTGTTAATGAGCCCAGTGTGTGTTGATAGACAGTGTGGTCCAGGAAGCAGGGCACTGACCTGGGAGTCAGCAGCTATGGGTTCTGTGGGCTCTGCCACTGGCTGGCAGTTTGTGCTTCAGCAAGTTCCTTCATCTTTCTGTGGCTGTTTCCTCTCCCACCTTTTGCCTATCTTGTTTATTTAGGCTGTAAGCTCACAGGGGCATTGAATAGGCTGTTACAATGTGCTTACATCATGCCTTGCACAAGGGGTCTCCAGAAGCTACTAGAATATAAATAAATAAATATAGACCTGAAGCCTGACAGGAAGAGGAGAAAATTAAAATGAACAGATGGTGTATAAAGTTACTGCCTACAAAACAGGGATATTTTAAATTGTAGAAAACAGCATGTGTCAAGCCTATGGACTGATGCCATAAGGTATGACACATGATCCTTAAAGTCTGATGAATCTGTATTAAAAGGCTAATTAAGAATCTGCTCTTTATAGAGTGCTAAGTACCAGCGCACTTCAGACAGCATGTGTCGTTTTACATGGGAGTCACTTTTTTGAATTTCCAATGGAAGGAATAAAGGTTAAACAGTATAGGATTAGAATGAAGTGCTCTTGGGAAAATTGCTCATTTGAATGAAGAAAAGAGAGCTAATGATTGTTCTTCTATACTTTAGTTATTTGAGCAGGGCATGCCTTTCTTTCTTGGCCACCTCGGCCTCCTCTTTTCAGCAGACAAATCCCTTAGAGGCTAAATTGTGCATTAGACATATGTACAAGGAGAAATGGGCCTCTTGTTTTCTACATGGCTGCAGATTTTGCTTATTTTTCAGCATCAAAACCTCCTCATAGCTGGTATTTAACTTATACATGAACTAGTCCCTGGTGAGCTCACCCTCCTGATGGCTCACACTGGTTTTAGAAGACAGTGTTGTTATTTTTTCATTTGGACCAGACTCAATGATGTATTGCCTCAAAACAATAGTCAACTGAAGTAGATATAGTCTTGGGGGACAGGCTGATTAAATTTCTTGGCAGACCTGAAGCACTGGAGAAGTGAGAAGTGCATGAAAGTCCATTACATAGGTAAATAAAAAACAGTAGAAATTCTGATGTTTCATATTTTTACAATGTTTCAAGTTTCACCATTCTCAAGTGACTGAAGTAGACAATATTTGTCATCTCCTTGAAGAGAACTAAAAATGTATTTTGTAATGGAGAGAGACTTAACTGGCTTTTAAAAAACCACCATGGGTGAACATTAGCACATCATTAAAAAAAAAAAAAGGCAGTAAAAATCTAGTTGTGTATAAGCTCACTCAGGCAACTCACACATCTGCAAATACTTGAGTACCCTCATGAGTAAGGACTGCTTATGGGAATAATGGTTTTAGGGTCATACCTTATAGTCTATGTCTGAGTAATGTATGCCAGGCTATGGACCTAAGCCTGAAGCCACCCAAAGACAAACATCCACATTTATTGTCCCAAACATTTATTTGGAATGTAGGCAGGCCCCACATGAAAAATAATTTAGGTATTATTCCAATGTGAGTTCTACACTCTGCAAGATCTTGTTTCAACTGTAATGACATAGGAAAAAGACTGGGTCTTCCCGCTTTGCTTTGTTAAATGCTGTGCACCCGGGAATACTTTTGAAAGTTCATCCCTCCAGTTTAAAACAGAGGGCAGTATATTTGTACTATAACTGTTCTATGAACATACCTGTTTATTTTATGTACCTAGTATAATTGGCATATATGAAGAAATATATATAGTTTTCAAAAAGTATACAAGGCTTTTTCTCTTAGTTTCGGAATTTTTTTCCTTCTTCGGGCAGACAAGAAGGTCACAGACAGCACAAAGGTTGAAACGCTTTACAAAATTAAGTTGGGCCTGAACCTAACATAATTTTAGCATTCAAGCACTTATCCAAATCATTTATACCTCTGGGTTATGCAAAAGCACAGGCTAAAATTCATACAAAAATAGATTCTCCAGTTTCTTTATAGGTGGAACATGCCAGGCTATCCTGCAAAAGGAGGAGTAGTGAGAATGCATTTATTAAACCATTTGACAACAGAACATAACCACCTCTCTCTAAGCAAATGTCCTTAATGTCTGCTGTGGTTTTCACAAAAATGTGGTCATGGTATTTTCAACAATTATTATGCAGTATGTGGCTTTCACGTTGAGCACCGATTTCCTCCAAAAGTGTTGACTAACAGTCTGCTGTGTGATTGTACAGTACTACATAAGAAAGTACATACAACAAAATTAATATTCTTCCTTTTCCACTTGTGGGAAAGAAACGCCTAATCAAAATACTTTTAAAGATCAGGAAAGTAAACAAAAAACTGCCTCGTCATTGTGTATTTGATAGCCATAGAACTACAGAATGTGCATATCATTTTGAAGAAGAAAGTTACAGACTATGCTGAAACAGGCACAGGAAAAACTATGTCTAGAGTCAAGAGCTAGCTCAAGTTTTTGACCAGGCAAATATACACTGAGTAGTTCTTACACAGCATCTTATTCTTTACATTGAGCACTAACCAGCTACATCCTACAGATAATATGACAAGGCCCTCTATTTTTTGAGCAGTAAATGGGAGTATGTAGGTGAAATGTTATTATTTCCTCCCAAGCCCCTCCTCCAGCTTTGGTCAAACAGGTGCCTAAATTATTTAAACATGAATTTATGTATTCAATGTTATTTCAGCCATGTCAGTCCCAGGATATTAGTGAGACAAGGTGAGTGAAGTGGTATCATTTATTGGACCAACTTCTGTTGGTGAGAGACAGACAAGCTTTCAAGATTACAGAGCTCTTCTCCAGGTCTAGGAAAAATGTTTCTTTGAGTATGTTTCCCAGAACCGAAGAAGAGCTCTGTGTAAGTTCAAAAGTTTATCATATTTAACCAATATGGATTTAGTAGACTAACTCCCCACCTTCCTCCATCTCTTAATGGTTTGGTTTGTATAGCACAAATCCAAGACCACATAGGACTTCATGGTTGTCACTTTGCTGCACAATGTGATCTCTTGAAACTTCTTCACAATAGTTCAGTTAGAACAGAACTCGGAAGTAAAGGAACATCTCCATTACCTGGTAGTAGTTTAGGGCAAATTGTTGAACAGTTCCCATTCCGTTCAGCAGTGGCACACATACATACTAGCTCATTACAGTAATAAACTTTATTAATTTGAAGTTGTACTATACTATATTCTTTTGTGTCAAAGAACAGTTCTACATTAAAAACAGCACTTCAGCCCATTTTCATGCTGCACAAGTCCAAAAAACGTTAGCCCACATATTTACTCGGTAAAAAAGCCTACTTCTGAAAGATTTTGTGGAATCAAAATCACTTGAAAATTTCAGGTCATATCTACAATAACTGCTGATTGTAGTCTTATAGTCTAGACGAACCAGTATGGGTTTCTTCCAGCTCTACCAACTTTATTATACACATTTTAAAAGGCAAAATGTTGTTTTATGGAATGCTTCTTTATTATAGGTGAAGGAGTGTGAACTAATCATCAAAAGCAGGGGAATAGAAGTCAGGACTCCTAAGCGCTATTCCAAGTTCTGCTACTGACTCACTTGTGTGGCCTTGAGCAAGCTATTTAACCTACATTGCTCATTTTATCCATCTCTAAAATGGGAATGCTGATACATAGTCAATAATATCTCATTCTTTGTCATCTGTTCCAATGTTTAGTTATTCTCACTGCTAAAAATCTGTAAATGAAAGCAGAACTTGGGTTCTTTCTTTTTTTTTTCCAGTTTTAAAACCAGATAAAGAAAATGTATTTCATCCAATTGCTAAACAAAAGTAATTTCTTGCAATCGAATTTGCTTACAGAAGAATTCTATGCTTTTCTCTCTAAGCATAACATTTTCTAACACATCTCAATCACTTAAAGGTCTAAGTGACATTTTTGAAAATATGTGAATGACTTAGACATTTCTGATTATTTTAGTCCAAATGTCACCAGTACATTCTTAGGCACCCATCCTTCAGTCAAAACCATGAAAGTGTATCCCACTTTTCCAAGTCAACGGCCTGAGGGGACACGTATCTATCCTTGCACATCCAATTTCAGGATTGGGATCTTAGTTCTGGCATTTTATTGGAGAAAGGCAACAACGTAGTCCATAGCAAAATAAAATTGAGTAAAATCAGAACTAAGGAAAAATGACAAAAATGTATCCTGATGCTGACCTTTGCATCTCAGTCTGCTCTAAGTTAATGTTATTAACTGCACCTATAGGGTTTAATTAGAAAGATATATTTTATGACATTCCAGTTCGAAGGACGGGTAGAAGCTTTATTAAGTGAAACCTCCAATGGAATAGAGCATGTTAATGATACTGTACTCTCTTTCGGCTTCCTGCCAAGTGGCGAACAGAGCCAATACTTGTAGACTTCCAACAGGAAATTAAATAACTGCCCTGGTGGAAATATAAACCCACTTACAGTGGTCAATCTTCTAAAACACGGACATAGTTTGAACATGTTACACTCTAGCAAAATTTGCAGGAAGATTTAGAGAAATTCAAATTAATGCACAAGAAAACCTTACAAAAAGGCTTCTTGGGCTGCTCTACAAATGTTCTGCATTTCTTGACCTGGTGTCTGTTTATCTGATCCTTTCCAGAGTACATTGGACAGACACACGCAGTCACCACTTGTGATGAAAGATTAGCAGTAGAGTCACTTTGCGTGGTTTCCATGCATGTCTGCTGACAGAGGACTGGGCTGGGGCTCAGAAGAGCAGCCCTGGCACTGCCACTCACCTGTTGTGTGACCTTGGACAAGTTACTTTTCCATGCCTCTGTTTCTCCTCCCACCCGTTGACTGCCTTGCACATTAAAGGAGAACTCCTGGCCTCACTGAACGCAACGGAAGTTTTGCCATTGGCTTCAACGTCACCAGGAATTTAGCCTGGTGACGTTTATAAAGCATTTTGAGATCCTTGGATGAAACCTAATGTAGAAATTCACACTACTGGATGCTATCGCTCAGACGTCAGAGAACTAAAGATTAAAGGTATCTAGGCGCTGCTCCACTCAGCACTGCAATACCTAACAGTCTTATGAGAACCTAAGTCTCACCAAACATCAGTAAGATTTAGCTCCTGAAGTCAATTTTGAAAGAGACACACACACATGCTTCTGCATCAGTTTGGCACCGCAACTCAGAGCAGAGCAACACGTGAATCCTTTAAATATCTGGGCCTAAGTCCTTAAGGAGCAAAGATTGCCTTCCACTATGTGTTTATACTGTCACTACACTGGAGCATAATTCTTGGTGGGGTCCCACAGATGTCAGCCCAGCTGCTTTCATGAGCACAACATTCACTAAAATAAATGAAGTTGTGACAAAATGAGCAAATACAGCCTGCTTTCTCCTTGGAGTAGAGAACCATCCTGGCTCCAAGTCAAAAATCGCACTCACAACAGAGATGGGGGGGGAGGTTGACAGTGGTTTAACTCAAATAGACTTGTCCAGTAGAGAGCTGTATTTTCTTTAGTGGGCACAGTTAGAAAGTTGTTTTTACCAGTAAGCAAAAGGTTTCAAACTCTAGCGTTACTATTAGAAGAAGGGTGCCTCAATAACAGTGTGTACCTTCCTTCTCAGACCAGTAATATCTTGCCCATTTGCAAAAGAAAATGTTTAACTATATCTACCAGTCAAAAGTTTCAACTATTTTCCAATAAAATTAATGCCACCTTTTATTTCTATACAGTGGTGCCTTTCATTCAATGATTTTGAAGTGCATTACACAGATGGGTAAAAGTTACTGACCTATGTTTTACAAACTGAGAAGCAGGTGGAAATTAGTGACTTCCCCATGGTCAAACAGCAAGCCAGTGGCAGAAGTGGGAGTAAATGGCATTTTCATAGTTTCCATTCCGCACAGAGACAGATAGTCTACTCCCCAGGAATACAGAGGACTCACAGGAGTACAGGTATGTTGGACTGAGCTGCTTAACAGAGTTCCTCCCAATAACAAAAGTCGTATGGGGATAACTGTTTGAAACACTCCTGATGCCTTTCAGCAGTGTGTGTGGAATGGATTAAATATCCAGACAGGGGAGCAACTGAAATCCCATATGGTAACTCTGAGCACAGTAAATTCATGCGGAAAAGTTGGAGAACCTGTTCGTAGTGGAATAGGCCGCATATTCTAGAGATTCTTCTCAGCTTGGACTTGTTTTCCGGAAGTCCCCTGGAGCTGCTGTTCTGGTTCTAAGGACTTCTCACTTCAAAAGTCTCTCTTAGAGGCTGGCTATTCAGCCAGGTGTTACTGGTACTACTTCTTCTGTATGGCTCAGGTAAGTAGCAACGATTACAAAATGATATCTAGGTTTAATAGCCAGCACATTGCCACACCAGTCAGCTGGTGAGTGTCCATCAGGTCCTTGGTGAAATAATGAAGGGGATGCTCAGATGCAATATGCTGCATCACCGGTGACCACAGTCACATACAGGTGTGCCTCCTTTTCCATGTACAGGGAGTCTGTCCATATCTCCCATGAGATGTCTGATGAGATTCCATCTGTGCCCGTCTTTCCGACATAAATCAAAACCCAGTGGTTCCTCGGTAGGGTCAGTGATGAGTTGTTTGTTTTGAGCAGTTGAAACACTCCACCTAGCTCTCCACTGAGCCTCAACATCGAAGCGGAGTGTAGACTGCGGTTTCATAGAGGGTTGTGGGATTTTAATCTTGTCTTTGGTGGGTTATGCATGTCATCGTGCAATGGGATCCTCATGTTTGCATTGACATAGCAGAGAAAGTGAGACGCCTGAGCGGCTCTTCTAATCAGTGGAGGCTGGATGTGTGATAGGACCAGGGGCCAGTCAGCTGGAGCAATTTGATATTAGTGATGCTGAGGGCAGTTTGTACCTTTTTGTTTATGCCCACAGGTAAACCAAGGCATAACAAATCTTACCTCTTACATGCCTAAATGACTCAATCCAGGCAGAGATCAGGAACTGAGCTGTCTAGTGGTGCAAAAAATGTGGGTACAATTTTTGCAGGTTAAAAAAGTTTGGATACAATTTTTGCGGGTGCAAATGCACCGAAAAAAGGGAAACTGCTTGTGAAAATTTGGGCCTATAACATATGTCAGTAAGCGTAAGCGTGGGATGAGTTGTCCACATAGCAGACATACATCTAAAAAGTTGGCCTTCAATTTTAATAAGGCCAACAAATCAGACACATCTCTAAACTTCAGCATCTGCACTCCCAGCACTGAAAATTGGACTGAAGTCCCCCTTTAAAAATGTAATTGATAAAAACACCATCAAGGTCTTCAAGGATAAATTACTTGCATCTCTTTTACACTCAAGTTCCAGAGAAATCATTCAGTCCCTGGGCAGAAGGACAAAATAAATGGGACAGAGAATGAGGAAAAGCAGATAACTTGCCAGTCTGAGGAACAGAAGTAGGGTTCAGGTACACAGCTCTGAAAAGCTTATCTGAAAATTCAAGTTAGACTACCAATCTTTGACTAGGTCTCACTTGCCTGTTAAGCTCTTAAGGGAAAACAATCCAAAACTGCACTCACTTGGGCCCTGATCCAGAAAGGCACTCAAGCATGACTAGTATTACTAGAATCAACTGGACTACTTCAATGCTTAGAGTTAAGAGGTGTGTTTAATGCTTTGCTAGATTGTGAGCCTTAAGTGACATTTAGCTATTTCTTGAACACTTCCTCCAGAAATGAACATGCTATATCTCAGCATCAAGAATGCATCTTTTTTCTCTGTCTGATGTATATCTCATTGTTCCTTGAGCAAACACACTAACTGTAGCTAAGACAAGGAGGTCCCCAGCCATTGTCAATGTCTGAACATCTCAAATTCTCAACTCGTAGTACCATAGGGTCTAGTAGCTACTAAGTTTAAGAGCAGACAATTATTTTCAGTAGATTTGCTCTTAAGACACAAGAGCAACTAGAGTGACTTTCTACATCAATAGAAACAGAGGTTCAAGCTCCACAGTGAGCGAGTGAGGCAGATGAAGGGAGGAGAAAGTCTAAGAGGAAGAAGGCAGCGGCGATAAAGGACATAATCACAAGGTAACAACAAGATTGGGGCATTTCTCGTGATACCCGTCATCAGCTGCCCCTATGAATGAAGGGTGGAGGGAATCTACACTCTCTCATGTTAGCATGAGGGGAAAAAAACAAAACAAAACAGAACTAGCCGCTTGCCTCCTCAGCCAAGAGGTTACAGAGACACCAGCAGCAGGGCAATGCAGAGCCGCCTTCTCATCACTTCAGCATCAGAAGCACCAGGCTATACAGAATTACTGCCCTTGAGCAGTTCCCTGTGCCAACTAGTCCCTTGACTCTTTAAACAGTTACTTGGTCTACACCATCTGCAGCATGGATTCACAAAAATGCAGCACTACAACTGTCCCACATAATTTTCAGTCTTCCTAAGTTGCAGTTCCTCCCAGAACTCTTCAGTTCATGAGGAGCTGGTCACATGGAAAGCAATGAAATTACACAAGTGGCCAAAAGGATCATCCTCCCTGAAGATATAAACGGGGTAACTCCTCAGAGATAGATCTCAACTAACCAAGGAGAAGATCATTTTGGAAGTCTGAGGACTGTAGGCAGGTCTACACTACAACTTGAGTCAATTTAACTCCTGTCGCTCAGTGGTGTGTAAAAGCCATCTTTCTAGGCAATGCAAGTTATGGCAACCTAAGCACTGTCCACGCCGACATAGCTTCCGCCTCTCACAGAGGTGAAGTAAGTATGCCAACGGGAGAGCTCTCCAGTCTTCTAGTGTAGCCTAGCCCTGTGAAAAAGGGCGATGCAGATGCGAGAGCTGAAGAAAGTAACAGAATGAGGAGGGGAAAGGAGGAAGCATGGTCATGTGCTCCATTAACTGCCACCCTTGTAAGTAAAAAGAAAACAATCCTGGCTGAATAAAGTAACTGTGCATCCCTGCTAGAGGGGAATAAATCTTCAAAAAGGAGAAATTCAGTCTTCAAAATGCTAAAGGATTAATGCTCATCTGGCTATAGTATGTTGCAGAACTAAATATATTACAAGAAGATGAAACTCTAGAAAGCCTATGCTGTTATTCATATATTTGAACATAAGTTAGATATTACCGGCATGGAAGTCGTCAAGCCATTCCTATTTGTTGTGCTGCAACAAAAGTCACACTGAGACATTATCCAGCCTCAAGCAACGGTTTTTTATGGATATTGTAAAGCAGTGACCAGAAATCTTTTGTGAAATGAACATCACTTTTCAAAATTAAACAGAAATATAATTGCTGCTGCAATAAAATCATGACAATAGCATTCTTAAAAGGAAAATAAAATGAGGGTAAGTGCTGAAAAATATTATTGAACAGATTAGATTTAAGACACACAGGTAGGGTGATCAGATGTCCCAATTTTATAGACACAGCCCCGATATTTGGGGCTTTTTCTTATATATGTGCCTATTACCACCCCGCCTACTGTCCCGATTTTTCACACTTGCTAACTGGTCCCCCTACATACAGGTCACTGACTTCAGCTTGCCAGTCAACATTTTGAACTGTAGTCCTATCTAGCATTTGCTAAAATCATTACAGGACATCGCTATGTGGACGTCTGTATTCCTGCTTCCCATTGCATTTTGTTAGGGTCTCTTCTGACATAAATAGATACAGACGATTTTTTTTTATAACCCAAATGGCTAAAAACTGGAAAATAAGAAAAAAAATTTGAAACTCCTTTGCCTCTGGCATGTCTTTATTACATTATGACAGATATCTTTGTGCTAGGAACCAAATTGATGTCATCGCCTGGTAAATCCATCATCCTGTGGATAATAGGTCAACAATCCCCAAGAATAAGCATCTCCTTATAAATACAAACAACTGAGGAGCTGGCACTGTCGCACGAACTTGCTAAGTTATGCTTCTCTGTTGTTCATCATGTGCACATGTGAACTGGCATGTAACAGTTTCTAACCCCGGGTCAGGGTGAAAGCTTAGTATTGATTTATAAAATGCACCTATCCCAGGCTTTAGGCACATGTACAAATAATGGATTTAGTTCAAAATAGAGGCAAAAATTTTCGCATTGGACCAGGACTAGTGACAGCCTCCCCCTTGCCATTCATTATTTTATAATAGGTATCCTAATCCAAAGCCATAGCTGACTTAACAGCCTGGGAGAACAGGTAAACCTTGCAGCATACTTTGAAAGCCAGCAGACTTGAGTTTTATTGAAGCATGGACTCTTCACTGAAAATATCTTACCACCAAACTTATCCCAATCAACATTAGGAGGATGTTAACTCAAACATTTCAGCAGCTGTAATGTCACATGTGCAAACTAGGACCCTATCTATTTATAGATTTATTGGTCAAAAACCCATCACCCTGAATTGCACAGAAATGGACCAGAAGCCAGGGTAGGCTATGGTAGAGAAACAAAGTGTAGTTCTTTAGAAGCACTGCTAAGTAAAAAGATGGCTGCATTCTGGCCAGGTGAAGATTCCAAGTAGTCTTAGTTAGCATCTGTCAGCGAGCACCTACCAAAGAAGTTCTAAACTACATGTGTCATATGAGTTTTCATCTTCACTAAGAAAATGGCATGGAGTTCACCAGTGGAGGCATAGGGGAAAGACCTGCACAGTTAATTTGCACAGCCAATTGCAGAAGAGAACTTCAGACACACCAATGTCTAGATATCATGAAGATAGGCACCTTAAAAATCTTTGATTAAATCAGATCCTGAGCAGACCCACTAGATTGTTCCAAGAAAACTCATCGGAAACTGCCAAGTTTCTCCTGGTTTTGAGTCAAAACCACCAAGGTTTGCAAGGCTGTAAGATCCTCAAAAAGGGACTGTGTCTTGTTCACCTGTATGGTGAACAGACTTAGAAGGATTAGATTGGGGGGGAAGAGGGCACAAGAGAGTAAATGTTGGTACACATCATTTATACCATACACATACAGACCTACCAAAAAAAAAAAAAAAAATATATATATATATATATATACACACACACACACACACACACACACACACGGAAATATATATATTTCCATGGATAATTGAAATTCACAGACAAAGAAAAAGTGCTGTTGAAAACTCAGAGTTTGAATTAAGAATATTTAATTTGTATATTTTGATATGTGATGTTGATAATTTGTGTTTTAATAGTTATAAAGCTTTACCTTTTTTAATAGTTAACACTTAGCTTCATTGTCTGTCCCTCAATAATTTCCCCCACCTAAAAAAATTTAATAAAAATTTAAAAAATGCTTAAAGTCCATAATTTTGTACAACTGTGAAAAATTTAAAATTGATAGAAGGTTTAAAATGCTTTAAAATAAACATTGATATCTGTCAAAATTATAAAAAAAATAAAAACTGAATTCTGCCAAGCCGAAACATGAACAACAATACACTGAGATGGTTTCCCTTTGATTTACTTGAACAAAGCCTTATAGATTCAAAGAATGAAGAGAACTCAGAGCCTTAGTTTACAATCCCCTTTTTTATGTCCAAAAATGAATCGTTTCACTTAACCCTGAAGTTGTGAGCAAGCCAATAAAAACAAAGAGGCCACACAGGAAATGGGGGGGGCAGTAATTTCTCCATTTGAGAGAGTGAATCCTTGATTTAAATAAAGTAAGCTAGAATCTCTGGTTTATTTTATTTTTTCTTCTAAAGGGCAAAGCACAAATAAGTGCCTAGAGCACTGTTATTTGTTCCCTGGCCTTATGTGGTTTATGAAACTATAAATGTAATATTCAATCAAAAGGATTACATCTAACAACAACTGCTTTTGTCAAATGCGACAAATGCTACCCTTGAGCTACAGAGAGATTTAAAAATTGGAAACGAAAATGCTTATTTCAAGTCACATTAAATCTGGGAAACATTTTAAGTGTTTTATGCATACTCCTTATTAAAAACAGACACTGTACATTGGGGGTGTTAAACATCCGGCCTGCAGGCCGGATATGGCCCACCAACCTTTTTGGTCTGGTCCCTGGTGGCAGTGCGCGCTGCTGCAACATCTCGTAGCGCTGTGCTCTCTGGTGGCGTCGCACACTGCCACCAGAGAGTACAACGCCGCGAGATGTCACGGCTTCACGCGCTGCCACCAGAGAGTACAACGCCGC
>ML675646.1:41215507-41236296 GCA_007922155.1 Mesoclemmys tuberculata
CGAGATGTCACGGCTTCACGCGCTGCCACCAGAGAGTACAACGCCGCAAGATGTCACGGCTTCACGCGCTGCCACCAGAGAGTACAACACCGTGAGATCTCGCAGTGTCACGCGCTGACAGGAGTTCTGTGTGCACTTCAGACCCTTAATAGCACCTACAGTGTCCCAGTTCAAAAGGAGCATATTTATAAAACTTTCTGTACAACAGAATATATTATTTTAAATAGTTTTAACTATTAGAAAAACTAAGATTGCTACCAAGCCAATCACTTCCATTTATTGAAAAGGTTTTGAATCAAATATTTGTGTACAGTGAGAATGCTGAGAAGTCTAAGTTTATTACTAACTACCAGTTATTCAACTAGCTCAGCCAAGTCAGAGCTTCTAAGTTTGGCTAGGTTGTTGGATTTCAGTTTTCTGGACAGCCAAGATAAATAAGATGGAAAGAAAATGGATAAAATTTTCAAAAGTGTTTAGGTGACTCCAAAGTCTAAATCCCACTGGACTGGGACTCCTAATGATTTCTTTAAAGGAAGAGACAATTTAAAAGCAACAAACAAAAAAACCCCCCAATTATTTAGGCTTCCACAGAAGCCCAGGCAAGACCACAGAAAATATTAAATATGTCTTCAAAAGGAGGTTAGCTTCCAAGACGCAATCAACTGGGATCTTCTCTGCACAAGAGCACCCTAATTATGAAACCAGCATGGAGATGCTCTCATCCAAGGAAGACCCTGGTTAATTAATTTAATTTTAGCAATTAACCAACCTAAAATACATGTGCCACATACTGGTGAATGGTGACTCAGGCAGCAAATCCATCAGATCCTATTGATACTATTGGTATGAGTATTCTCCATTAAGTGACCATTGGGCCCACCTCTCAATAAACTCGATTTGGATGTGGGATCTTTAAGCTGTGAAAGAAAAATCAGGAATGCGGCAGAGTCAGCAAAGGAGAAAGTCTGAAAACTAATCTTCCTCTTCCCTCCATGATTTAAGTTTTATGAGTCAGCATTTCTGGGTTCAGTAATTTACAGTAACAAACAGCAGGATATTACCTTATGCAAACAGAAGGAATCAGAGCTAAGTTAGCTGCAATAACCCTTCAAGAACATAAGCATTTTCTCCTGGAGTCCTACAACAGTCATGTGGCTTTGGCGGGGGAGGAGAGAACGGTTACCATGCAAAAATAACCGCAGGGAGGTAATCCACAGAAAAGTAAAAGAAAGTCGGCGCTTCCCTATCGTTATATAACCACTAAACTGTTCCAAATGATTTTACAGCTTCTTTGACAGATACATATATAAGTACCTCTTAGCAAATTGTATTGAGTGTATACACACTTAATCCCCTGCTTGCAGAGCTGAGACGCAATTCTTCCCCTTAGGCCTTTTCAGTTATTATAATCCGTCCATGTGATATTACTGCAGATAATCGTTAGAGATAATAATTTAGTGGGGCAAGGGGCGTATACACACAACTGACAATTAAATGATTTGGAAATGGGACTGCTATAGCGCTAGTCATAACTCCACCAAAAACCAGAAAGGTACGCTTCCTTCATGCTATTCTGTCAAATTTTCTGCAGTGCCAGTTTTGCTCTTTCCACGACAGCTGCTCCTGAATCAGCGTCCATGGCGCCTCATGCAGCCGCTTGGTCATTTGCTCCAGAAATCAGGAAGAGCCCACTTGCAAAGTGTCAAGTGAAGGGAGGCCTCCCACTGAACTGAGTCAAACCCTTGTTGAAAAAGCAGATGGCTTAAATTCATTCATAGATCTTATGGCCAGAAGGGACCATTATGACCATCTAATGGGCCCTTCGGCATAAAGCAAGCCATTGACTTTCAGGGAGTGTTAAAGGGCTCTCCCAGTGCAGAAGAACTCATCAAGTCAAAGGCCTTCATAATGATCTCACTAAGAACAGAATTACCTGCGGGCATGAACATCCAATTAACTACTCCAGTGAAAAGAAAGCATTCCTACACACTCCATGGTCCTCTAGGATGGTGTCAGAAGTCTGGCTTCTCACGTTTATATCCCTGCCTTCGACTTGGCTGTAATACTGCTGACTCATGAGAGTCCTCTGTCCAAGCTTTAATGCTCTGGCTGGGGAAAAACTCACAGGTTCTCTCTCTGATGCCAGTCATTGAGTCCCTTTAACTTTCCAAAGTGCTCAAGGAACCTTCACAGAAACATAATGAGATCTTCATGGATCCATAGATGTTCGAGTCAGAAGGAAACATGATTATGACCTCTAATCTCCTTTGCAGCACTTCCTTTTAATCCCAGGCCCAGAAGAAAACAACTGGAAAGTTAACCTAACATGTCCCATACAGCACTGGACAGCCAAAAGCAAACTACAGATTATTATTTACTATTCTTAGCACCTTCCACTTTGACATTTCCATCTGGCCTGTTTGTCCAGGGGCTGTGGCTATCAAGCTGAGTGTCAAGGGCCAGTCACTGAAGCTTATCCACATGACAAGAGGATTTTTCTTGATGTTAGGAGTGGCAAACTAAAACTCAAACCTGGGAAGAGCTTGAACGGAATGAAATGTAAGTCATCTGGCAGAAAGAGATGTCAAAAGATGAACCCTCCTAATATTTTGACACTGAGTCCTTGACTGTGTGAAAAATTGGCCTAGTTTTTCTCATTGGAAAGTCCACAAAATTGTATTTTCACATTTCTCACCATTGTCCTGGGGGACGTGGGAAGAATTCTATGCTATTGATAGGTCAGAAGCACCACATTTGGATTTAAATTAGACTGCATGTTGAAGAAAATATGTAGATAACCATGATCTTAGCATCTGTCATACCCCATGAACAGACTCTCCCCAGTAACGAGGGCAAACTAGACGCAATCTGCCCATACGTATTTTTTAAAAAGTTATAGAAACTTCTTCTTTTGAACCCTGATAGATTATAAATTCACTAATGAACAGAGAGTTTCCTCTCTAATGAAAGGGGCCTTTGGGAATATTTCCCTTGCCCGGGGCCTTTTTCCATAATATCTCACCAAACAGAAGAGGTAGGAAGGAGCCAAGAGTCTTTGACAATTTTTTTCAGTTGACCCTCTTACGTCTTAGGCACAGCTCTAGGATCTACTAAATTCTGGTTTATATAGATAAGGTAACTCCTCTCCTAATGTGGCAAAGAGCACATGTTATTTTACACAATATCCACAACACACAGTGTGTAGGAAAAATAAAGCGACAACATAAATAATGGTGGTATAATTCAATTTATGACCAGTGAAATGACCCATAACTTAGTGGCGCAGAACTCCAAGTGATGATGGCCCTTCACTCTCCTGGATAAGTGCCTTATCACTGCACTCCACAGTGCGCTCTGTTCTCCCACGCCAGGTTTCAATTAGTCTACGTCCTATTCAACTTCAGATTTACTTATTTAAATTGATCAACTAAATCTCAAAGGGGGTGTGAGTTAAAGGCTGAGCTCACACTGAGCTGGACCTCCACAGCCTATCAGAATATTCACAGAACAGTTGTGTTGGCTACTAAATTAAGTTATAGTAAATTAAGACCACAAAGACAAGGGCCCACAGTTGCTTGTATCTTGCCCCTGATGATCTTGGACTCTGAGAAACTGCCAAGAAGAGTGAATTTCAAACTAGGGGGAACCTCAAATCAGAAAGCCCAATCACCAGACATGAAGTATTTCAAATTTAAAGGAGCCCACAGCAAGCATTTCCCAGCTGATCATAACTGCTTCAATGGCATCTGGGGTAAAAGGCAACGTTGCTTCCAGGCACAGATACCAGACCATTCAGGGCTGTAAAGAGCATGAGCCACACCAGGGCTTGCCCCTTTTTAACAGGAAGCTAGTGAAAAGAACCAAGCACCACATCAGTCTATGCCATTTAGAAAACAGGCAGCTGCATTCTGCGCTAACTTGAGCTCCTAAGTGGACTTCAGAACCAGCCCTAATTTGAGCACATTGCAAGGGGCAAGCCTGGCAGTAACACAGGTGTGGGTAACCATAGTGAGGCCTGTATTACCAAAGAGTGTCCACAGCCTCATGGCTATATATAACCGTTGGCTAAAACCAACTAGAGGGAGCTTCTAAATGACAGGGTCTTCACCTTTGTTTATTGGCTCTCCCGTTGTTGGCTGATTATTATTAAGCCACCACACCTCTAAAGGTCTTGAGGAGGTACTGTGCTTCCAGGTGCCTTTCAGGTTATTACCAACAGCAAGTCAAAATTAAGGAAAGTTTCTTTTTCAGAAAAGGTTAAGAGGAGAAGCTAAAAAAGGCTAAATGCATTAGAGTGCAAAACATCCCTTTTTGGTCTCCAGTTGGAATCCAGGGACCCAGGTGGTGCTATTCTGTGGCCTACATGAAATCATCTCAGTCCAACTCCTAGAGGACAAGTGTCCACACCACTAGAGCCACCATCTGGCTGGCACTAGTCACTAACTCTAGATCAGATTTACTGAAGTACACGTAAAAAAAAATGCTCTTACAAGAAAAGTTGTAGAGGCAATGAATGTCGGTAAATATATATTGAAGGCTGTGATGCACTCAGATAGTTCAATAATATTGTATACATACGAGATTAGATTAGATTAGAAAATTATTCTTAGATTATAAATTCTTTGGGGGCAGGGAAGGTCTTATTGTTCCATGTTTGTACAGCACCTAGCACCATGAGGTCCTGGTCCATGAGTGGGACTCCTAGACTGTACAATAATACAAGTTATAATAATAAAACAATAATATTCATGTCACAAAGATACTACTTTTCTATGGAGAAAATAACAGCAATATTTGTAATGGTTTTGTATTTGAGTAAAAATACAGAGAAAGAAGCCTGGCTTAATGGTGAAAGCACAGATCTCCTCCTAGTCTAATTTTATGTTCTAACAACTTCTTCTGTGGTTTGGACACATCTTGTAATTTGAGGCTGTTGTAAGAATGGCATAGTTAACATCTGTACAAATGTACTGGTTCTAATGATCATTATAGTCAATGAATCGCATCCATTTTCAGTAAGAATTGTTATTGAGATTACAAGTATTTAGAATACATTATTTGAAGAATGATATTAAAAGGGATTCACAGGACTATTGTGGGGGGGGGTTTAAAAAGAGCAAAAACCACTTGCACGTTTTTTACTAGTCATTCCAATATGCTGGTGGCAGCTGCGCTGTCAGACCATTTCTACTCAGTATTTCCCTTTATAGCTCAAGTTAAAAGACTAAGGGTGTTACTACTCTTAATAAGGATACAAAAACAGGCTGTATGTGTACAACATCGATATAGATAATCTTTTTCTATAGAGGGCAAAAAACTTAAAAGCTTCAGCAAATCTAAAAAAAAGTCTATCAAAAAATTCAAAAATGTTTCAGTTTGCTGTAATAGACAGACTGGAATGCCACCCACCTACCCCTAAGGGGCTACACTCAGCCCTGGTTAATCCATTCTGGCTTTAGCCAGATGTCTGGATATCTGAAAGACTTCAGTGATTAGCAATTCCATAATATGTTAATATTTGCATAAAAATGCAGTTTGCAAACTGGTTTAGATTAACCCAATATACCCACTGCATAATGGGACTGAAGCTAAAATAGAATAAAAACAATCTGTTTAATAACAAACAAGAATGTGTTCCTATGGTGAACACTAAGACTTAGAGCCCTTAAAGTTCTGTGGCTTCCCATTTCTTTACAGAGTTCAACAGAAGTCTTGCCTCCTTACATAGATATTCAGCACTCTTCTTTCCTCCTTGTTTTTACTGTCAAGGAACATCACAGGTATGCCATTGCCTTTCAACCAAAGCAGACCAGAAAGGTGGTCTCGTGGTTAAGGCACTCAGCTGTGACGCAGGAGACCTGGTTTCAATTCACAGCTCGACCAAAGACTGCCTGTGTGAGTGTGGAGAAGTCGCTCCGCCACCCTGTGGCTAAGTTTCCCTATTGTGAAGTGCTTCCTTTGTCTTGGCTCTTTAGACGGTTAAATGCTTTTGGACAGGGTCTTTCTGCATAATGTACAGTGCCTAGCACAAGGAAACCCTGATAACAGTTGGAACCCCTAGGTGCTACTGTGATAAAAAATACAGAAATACCCTAATGCACTTCAAAAGGTAGTATTTTCTTTTATAGGTTTAGGGCTGTGTGAAACTCAGGTTTTTCTGGACAGTGACTCATTGGGATGACATCTAATAAACTTGGGTTCCTAATCCCTGTGTTTTGGGTTCAAACATACCCAATAACTCAAAGTGAAATTCAGCTGAACCACTACAAACAGCATGTTTTCCCATAGATGCAATATGGAAACATAAACCAACCTAGGTTCATTCAAATCTGGTCCCAAGTTTTTTGAATAGGTTCAAGAACCTTAGCAAATGTTTTGACAAAGCTAGTCTGAAGTTTAAGTATGTAACAAAAAGCAAAAACAAGGCAGGTTACACATGGTTTCCAGTTTCATTTCAAATCTCTACATTGCCTTGTTGAGGATACTGTAATCTGAGAGCCTGATTGTGTTAAAACTTTCACAATGAACTCTCCACAGCAGTTGTGGCTGGGGGAAAGGTTCAGACAAAAGAAGAATTTACCCAAATCTTTGCCCAAAACACAGACTGAACCAGGTCCAGATATTTCCCACCGGAAGCACCACCATTATTTGTCAGACATTTTCGTGGTTCTGGCCGGGAGCCCTGAAATACAAGAGACTCTTTGCAGAGCAGATAGGAAGTACCAGAGAGCTCATTTAAAAAAAGCTGTTGTTCTGATATTTCCAGCCAAGCGTTACCATCTGTGGAAGTTTGATTAGCAAGAATAATTGCCTGAATTCTCAGTGCTGAATCAAGCCTCCAACCCTTTTGAGCCCTGATTTTCACAAGCACTGAGCACCTACCCCACAAGTGAAGTCAATGGGAGCTGTAGGTACTCAGCACCTCTGCAAGTCAGGCCTTTGAGGTTCACCCACAGCTCTCATAATGACCCTCACCATGGCTCACCAATGGGGACTAACCAGGACACCTGCAGGACTAAAACCACAGACATCTTCCGCTTGAGTGAAAAGAGTACCTAAGATAGTAATATCCTTACACGATGTGTGGGCCAATCACTAGATGGGCAGCATGACACACTAAGCCGGCATGTTACATTTACATCACTGGCCTTTGAGAATAGGGTTTCACAGCAGTTCAAGAGAAAATGCTGCCTTTAGATGAAACCAAGATGTTTATCTCTGGAGAGGAATTCCCATGCTGTGAATTTGAAAGAGTATCTCTCTCCAAAGTCAATCCTGAGTGCTAGGGGTGACAAAGTGTCTTCTAATATATTTCTACTCTCTGGAGGGAATATGTGATGAGGTTATAAAGTTACTTAACGTTTTTCCTTTCTTATCTCTGATCTTCCAGTTTCCCATGGCCTGCTGCTGTGCTCTGACACAGGACTACACCATTCTGTCTCTTTCCCAGCTACTCCTCTACTCCTGGAGCAGATGTTCAGACCTGAGCTGCAGAAAAAGTAGAGCATCTGGGAAAGAGACAGACATATAGTCCACCAACATCCCTCGAAGGAACAGAGCAGCAAGTCACAGGAAGCTGTTGTGAAGTATCAGTTTCAACACACGACCTGGCAGGCTTGATAAACCTTTTTAATAAAACGCAGGCTTATGTCGTGGTCTCTAGCAACCGGCACATGAACCTGCTGCATAAGATGAGCTGATCCTGATAAGAAGCACTAATAGTGAGCACTCAGATGGTGGGGATCCCCAACATGGAGTTAGCAGGGCAAGCACTGACAAGGACAAAAATCATATCTTAATAGCAACATGCTGCAAAAATAGATCAGTAGTGGAAAACTTCTACCGCTAAGTAGGAATTCAGGTCATAATGCACTATCTAAATTAAGGGTCATTACTCTCCTTAATGCATGCACATGACCAACTCCAATTAACAGTAGTGGAAGTTAGACATTACAGAGGCTAAGAAGGGGAGAATACAATCTCTAGTTAACAGTGTCACACAGATGTATATGTCCATCTGAGAAAAAAACAGAACATATCTGCAGAGATGGTGGGGTTTTTTGTTTCTTTGTTCTTAATATGTTAATTTTGTTTTGGAATTAACTGCACAATGCATATTTATTTCCAAGTGACTCAACTAACTTGAAATTCAGCTCTAGGAGGCCAGCACAAAGCAGCTAATTCTTAAGTGGTGCATAGCCCTTGCTCAGTCCCTCTGCACAGGGGTGAATTTCACCCCCAGCGTATACACCTGAGCCAATAATTTGAGAGAATATTGGAATTTCACATTTTAAAATTTAAAATGTTGACAATTTTCCTCTATTTTTTGCCCAGATTTAGCAATACATGCATTGGTAAACATTGGATATTGCAACTACTTTGAATTTCTACTGGTTTCATGTGTCAGACAGCATGCAACTCCACAACAGGGACAGTGACATCTTGCATCCCTGTTGGTGTTCTTCCTGATTTATTTAATTGATTGTTTTCAAGTGGTAACATTTAACTACTCTTTCCCAAAATTTGTGTCTGTCTTAGCACTATGCACCTTTTCACAAGTCACTAGCCATTTCCTTTCAAATGCTACTCTGTAAACTTATTTGGAGACAAGGGCACTCAGTTGGCTTCATTTCTGGAAGGGATCCTGAAATGTAATGTTTCTTACTACAGAAACCAGGGAGGATACTGAGGACTCTCCATTGTTGCTGTCTGTCATTATAAAGGTCTTGCTTTTCTTAAATAGATTTTGTTTCAAAGCTTTACAAATCTGGCTGAATGGAATAAGAACCTAAGATCGCACTGCACTGCAGAACTGAAACATACATACTACAGTGCCTTTCACAAAAGAGTCTCAAAAAGCTTTATAAACATACATTAATAGAATCTATGTGAGCCAAAATTATCCCCATTTTATAGCTAAGAAAATCTCACCTTCCTCTATGCTTTTCATCTTTAAAACTGATGCAAATATAGTTCAAAATGGACACACAAAAGAAATTAAATAAAACCAAAGACAAGTCTCCCATATGTAACCTTATACCAGTCTGCGCTATGAAAGTATCATTATTAGTAACTATGTAGCAAAAGGTCTGGCTTCTTTTCCTGTATCACACTGCAGAACCAAAACATCAAAATAATCACTGACATTTTTAAATGTTTCTTATTTTAGCACCTAATATTGTTCTCATAAGGAACTAGGGAGATGTACTTCAGATAATATTGTGTTATCACTTATAAAATGTCACTGAAAAGTGCTCTCATCTATTCAGATCTGTATGGTTCATATTATGAATAACTGAGTAAATGTCTCAATATTACTATTATTAGGAGCCTTAATCAAAACTCAGGGCCCCTTTGTACTAGGCATAATACCGACAAATAATAAAGATGACAGCCTCTATTCTAGAGAGTTGGCATTTGATAATTAACATTTGTACAGTGCTCTAGTAATACTAAGTATGGATCTAGTCTTTCAAACCCCTTACTTGTGAGAGCTGTGCTTGTACTTAATCACAGGAATAGTCCAACTGCCTTCATTACAAGAGACAACATACACAAGAAAAAAAAGTAAGGCCTGATTTGTTAGTTTTTCAATTATGTTACTTTAACCACATATACAGTCATAGTTGTAGAATGATATTTTTATTTAGTATAGCCATTTAAGAGAACTTTCAACCTGTAGGAATCATTTTAAAAATGTGAGCTATTTTATCACTGTATTGTTATTTTTATTAATGAATGACAAGGTGTGACATTTACTAGCTTTGCCAAGATTAGACCATGATATGATCTGCCTCGTTTATCCCTGGTGCACATAGCAGCTTCACCTCTAAAATATTGGTGGGTATTTTCTGCCCCACTTTACTCTAGAATTTATAGCAAGATTGGTAAATTACACTGACATAATGAACAATACACATTCTTAGCAGCAGCACAAAATAACCATCTTTATAAGCAGACTACAGTTTACTAGATTTCTAAACAACATTGTTTCTAAATTTACAGATTTAAACAATGTTTCTAAAATTCACACACACTTCTAAACATAAAATTCATAACTGAGCTCACTATGGCAGGATGACAGTGCGGGAGAGGGCTTGTATGGGGTACACTGTTTATTTTTTATTTTGTATTAGTTACCTTTTTGGATATTTCTGGCATGCAAAATAGCCTATAAGTTTCAAGCAGCTGCATTTAGTTAGGGATTTTTGAAGAATTTTCTACTCTGAAGAACAGTATCTAGTGTCACACCTCAGGGAAGCTTTTTTGTCCAGCTTTAGATATTTGTATTTAAGAGCCATAAGGAAACGTTAAGTACACCCCTGTCTAGATCTCATTTGCAAAGGCTTAAGTTAACTAAAATGTCCTCTGTGTATATAATTAGCACTCCATTCTCTGTGGACATAATTACAGTAATACACAAACTATTATTCTGATCATTCATTTGTAGTTAGTGCAACTTTTGAACAGAAGTGCCAGATACTAAAAACAGTCAGTCATAAAGCCCCAAACTTATTTCCATCCTTCCATATGCTGTTAGTCAATGATAGAAACATTTTATTTGTTTGTAAACATGTACCTCATACTGACTGAAAGAGAAAACTATTGCCCTATGAATGAAAACTTGGGTACAGCACTCCCAGACAAAGGCTAAGAAATGCTAATCCACTGGAGGTAACTTTCAAAAAGGGCAACAGTTTTTTCTATTATCTAAAACACATAGTCTATAGATTTGTTTTTATGATGTGCCCTATTCCTGCTGCTTCTGCCACGACTTTACTTTAGCTCACAGAGCTACATGATATTCAGCAATAAGAAAGCTGGAGCAATAATAACGTTAGCCATCACAGAGACTGTGAAGAGTGAAGGGAAAATGCCAAGTTATGGAGTTCCTGTTACTCACATTCACACTAACCTTGTGGTTTTATTCAGAACATTATTGGGCCAACCTCCCAGTGCCCTTGAGAAGAACATTTAAAAATATATTATTTACTTTTATGTGTATGCTGCTTTTAATTTACTTTTTCTATGTTTTGTTTCCTGCATTGTGGCTGCCAAACCTTATGAAACAAAAACAAAAACCAGAAGAGCAAAGAAACTTGATTCAAATTCTGCATGGAGCAGGAGTTACATTTAAATGTCACAACAGTCATTTTCTACTAAATAAAATGAGGCAGGCTTATGATGTGCCAAATGCTTCTATTTTAGCTCACAAAATCACATGACCCTTTCTCAGCCAATAGCCAGACAGTTGCTTTTTAAAATAATTAGACAGCACCGCTAGAAAGACAACTATGAAAGCTATTTTACATCACATGATCATGTCTCAACTAAAGGGATTATTTGATAACCCAAAGTGGATATGAGTAGATTATTAGGTTCCTGTCCTACATATGCTTGAAGACACACTGAATTTTACTCATCTGAGTAGTATAATTGAACTGAATGGGACTATTCACATGTGTTAATTTACACTCTTCCTAAAGTGCTTGCAGGATCAGGACCTCAGATTATAAACTCTTTGGAGCAGAAATCATGTCTTTATAAATGTTTGACCAGGACCTATTATGGTAGCTTCTGTACACACAGGAGGCTCTGGTTGTATTGTAATGCAAATATTAAATAATAATCATGTAGATTAATGGGCAGGCAGTGAAAGTTTTACCTTCGTTAAGGTTACCAGGACATAAGGATGTTCATTAGAGGCCTTATTTTCACCAGTCTTAAAAAAAATTCTTCTTTACATCTGAAATGTCCATGTTTGGTCTCAGCCAAAGAACGTGGACTTTTTTGGGTGGGTAGGAGCAAGGGAGAGAAAATCCGTTGACCCATTTTTGAATTATGGAAAATTAAATTATATACTTCTGGTTTAAGTAAATGTTGATGTACTGTTAGGTTTACACAAAATTCAAAATTTCAAAATTCAAATTCAAAATTTGCTACTTTTTTTTATCATTTTAGATTTTCAGCTTAGCTAATCTTCACTGAGGTCTAGATCCTTACATATTTAAAACAAAAATTGTTGTATGTATTTAAACATTTCTCATAGCATGATGATAATGTTTGGTAATCTGAGGCAATACAATACTTAATTTGGCACCAAGTTAACACTGTAACTAATACCCAAGAAAAAAGTTTACAATACAGTAAACATTTCTACAGACAATATTTCAATTCAGAAAGTCTTTCTGTATTGAAAGCTTTATGCTCCTACACAACTTCTAAGTAGTAGAGAACAGAGTTCTCTCCTGCAGAATTTACAGTAAATCCAAGAGGGCAAATTGTGGTCTTAAACTCTGCTGATGGAGCATTATAAAGTTTGGATTTTATATAAAGTTATTATATATATATATAAACTTTTACTCTATTAAAAAAAAACCCACAAAACCTCATCTTAAAGCAACATTAAGGTTATGAATTTAAACACTAAAAGGTCAGGAAATAAAAAGGTAAAGGTTCATAGTAACTTTAATTTAGTCTTTTTAATGTTTATGTTGTTAAATATAAGGTATTCCGCAGAAGACATTCAAACTTAACATTACGCAACCGTCACCACACAGATGTCAAAGAACTCTTACTGCAAGGCTCGACCCTGCTCCTGCAATTAAATGTGCATGACTAAAGCCTTGTACCCACACAGTCTCATTGACATCAACAGGACCCATCCACATGGATCCAACAGGGCCGTTGACAGGGATAGAATCATAGAATATTAGAGTTGGAAAGGACCTCAGGAGGTATCTAATTCAACCCCCTGCTCAAAGCAGGACCAACCTCAGCTAAATCATCCCAGCCAGGGTTTTGTCAAGCCACAGCTTAAAATCCTCTAAAGATGGAGATGCCACCACCTCCCTAGGTAACCCATTCCAGTGCTTCACCACCCTCCTAGTGAAAAACTTTTTCCTAATGTCCAACCTGGACCTCCCCCACTGCAACTTGAGACCATTCGGCTCCTTGTTCTGTCATCTGCCACTGCTGAGAATAGCCTAGCTCCGTCCTCCCTGGAACCCCCTTTCAGGTAGTTAAAGGCTGCTATTAAATCCCCCCTCATTCTTCTCTTCTGCAGACTAAACAGGCCTAGTTCTGTCAGCCTCTCCTCATAAGTCTTGTGCTCCACCCCCCTAATCATTTTTGTTGCCCTCCACTGGATTCTCTCCAACTTTTCACATCCTTTTTGTAGTGGGGGGGGCGAGGGGAGGATAGTCAGATTACTGTACGGTACTTTACTGTATGGTAAACTCTTAGCAACAGTTTTAATGGCAACCACTTCACAGCATGTGCAATATGGCTGAGTTATTAAAATGTTGTTTCCAGCATTGTAGTAGCCATGCTGGCCATGAAGAAGAGCTCTGTGTAGCTGGAGAGTTTGTATCTTTCACCAACAGAAGTTGGTCCAATAAAAGACATTATCTCACCATCTTGTCTCTTTATGAAAACCTTAACTTTTTCATTACTTGACCTTTGAGTTTTTAAACTCAAACTTAACATATCATTAATGTACATTTTTCTTTTCTGAATATACATTATGGCCAAGATTTTCAAAAGTGACTTGAGCAACTGGACACATCTTACAGGGGCCTGATTTTAGGTTGTCCATGCTCAGCGTTTTCTGAAACCTTTCAAAAAATCACCCAAGTCACTTTTGAATATCTTAGCCTAAACATGCAAACTGCCTAAAGCCAGTCCAAGCTATAAGCCTTAGTTCCTTTTATGTATGTGTTATATAATAACTCAAATCTAAAATTATTGAAATGGCTGCAATTAAAAATAAAACAAAACAACATTAAAGTGAAAGGATCACAAATATCCTTGGTTAAAACTAAACCAAAGAGTTTTGTTTTAAGGTCATTGTTAACAATTAGTCCTGGAACTACATGTATGCACTAAAGTGGCAAACCATTCTACATAGCTAGAATTAAAAAGAAACATCATCACCATTGACAAAATAATCTTAGAGACCTTCAGTCAAATATCAACAGCAAAATGAAATACCTAGGAATGTTACTTTTAGCTAACAACTCAGTCAAACTCTTGGAAAGTGTTTTTAATCAAGCAATTAAATACGGATCAGGTGTAAAACATGACTTAATTAACTGGAATATAGGAAAGTTTGGACTAAGAGGAAAAAAAGCCAAATATGTCTCTTAAGAAAGAGCCTTGTTGTTTATTCTTCTTGAAAAAATATTATAACGTGAAAGTCCTAGCAGAACTTCATCTAACCACAGGATTAAAATGTTTGCAGTTTAAGAGAGGTAAATTGTAGACTTAAAATTCCTCAGGGGATATTCCTGAGGATGAACAAATTGATGTTCAAGCTTTTACTTCTGTTTGCTTTGCGGCTATATTCCATTTTACCCTCCACTTCATTCCGAAAGCGAAGATCCACATTTAATCCTAGAGAGCCAGATTCTTGTACCCTTAGTTATGATGAATACCACCTTACTCTGTAAATAGCCTCCTTGGCATCAGTGGGACTATTAAAGTGGTAAGGGAGTAAAGGTGTCAGAATCTGGCCCTAAGATACATAGAATTTCTCTTATAAGCAGCTTCCAGGTTAGTCGTGGTTAATACAAAAAATAAACCACACTCTAATGTCTCTGGACTGTTGGAGAAGCGTTTTGCTCAGCGTTGCCCCTTGAGAAGCTCTCTTTCTCCCCTTCTCCTTGGTACGTTACGCTGTGTGGGTGCTTTTCTAAACACAGCGTTAAAAACCAAATGAAACAGGGCAATTCGTTTTGTTGTCTGAAAGGTGCATGGGACCCATGTCCCGCCAAGGGTCCTCAGCCTTGGTTCTCTCGCAGCCTGCTTGCGAAGGCGAAGCCCACCCCCCCCCTGACGCCTTGAATCAGCTTTTCACCCCTCCTCCAAGAGAGGATCCGCTGCAGCCCCTCTTCCCTTTCATCGCGTCCCAGCCCCGAGAGCGGCGGGGGCAGCGCTGGTGGCTCCCCGCCGGGGCAGGCAATACGCTTGGCCTTTCGGAGCCGCTTTGCTCTCCGTGTCGCCATTGTCTGTAAGGAGGACCCGGCTCACGCCGGCATTAGACGGCGGCTCGGGAGCCCCTCTCCGCCCGCCGCCCAGCTGCGCCCCGCTCCGACCGCTCTCGGCAAATGCAAATCGTGCAGCCCCGGCCGCTCCGCGCCGCAGCGCGAGGGAACGACGGGGGCGCCTGGGGCTTTGTCTGCGTTCGCCTCCCGCTCCCGGGGCTCGCCCGCTTCCACCCCGACGGAGCGCGCGGCGGGGAGCGAACGGCGTCTGCCCCCGGCCGGGACAGGGCGCCCCGGGCCGGGGCCGGGCCAAGGCAGGCGCCGAGCGGGGCCCGCCGCGCATCTTACCTGGGGCTGCGCCGCGGGGCTCGGCCGGGCTCGCCGCTCGCAGCAGCAGCAGCAGCAGCAGCAGCAGCGGGAGGCGCCGCGCCGCGCCGCCCGGCCGGGGCATCCCTGAGCGGCTCTGGGTTCGCCGGTGCGCCGCGCCCGCGGGCTCTGCCCTTCCCCGCGCCGGCTGGGCACTGCGCGGCGAGCGGGCTCGGGGCGGCCGCTTCCCCTCCGCCCCCTCGCTTGTCACCGGCCCGCAGCCCCGCGCCCGGCCCGGCCCGGCAGCGCCCCCTGCCGCCCCCGGCGGGGAGAACGGCGCGCCCGGCCGCTCCCGGGGACCGCCCCGCTGGAGAACGTGGGGTGCGGGAGCCCCCCCGCGAGAGAGGGACTAAACCTCCCGGCCACGGAGCCCGCTGCCCTCCCCGCGTCGCCGGGACTCCCAGGGACCCCTGCTGTCTGCCCGCCATGGGGCGAGGAGCCGGGGCTGGTAGCGAGGGAGGTGGGGGAGCTGTTCTCTGCCCCCTTCCAGCCCCAGCTGCGGGGCGACTCGGCTCCACGCCACCCCCGCTGGGCGCTGCGGGCCGGGGTGAGGAGGGCCGGGGAGGGCGCTGGCTGCAGCAGGAAGGGACCTGGCCCCCAGGTGCCCCATGAGAGAGAGCACTGCTCGGCTCTGCCGGGACCGCCACGCAACCTAGTCCTCCCCGCCCCAGATACTCTGTGGCTGGTTCGCCATCGGGCTACCAGTCGTCATGGGCACGTGGGAACTTGGAGGGCCCCGCTGTGCCCGAGACCCCTTCGCACCGGCATCCCCTGAAAAGCTCAGGATCCTCGGGCAAAGGACGCCGGGCTGTGTTTGGCGTCTAAGTGCCAGCCCCGCACACAACAGAGCTAACCCAGGGAGAACGGCGGCAGGCGAAATGGCAACAGGCGATCTGGCCTCTCGCTGAGCGGGGTGTTGTGGTGGGAAGGGAGTGGGAAACGACGGACAGGGGTGCAGTCCCATCTGTGCTTGGGGTCTCAGTGCCAGATGGCCCCACGTCTAAGAGAGCCCCACCTTCTCCCCATATACACCCAAAACGTTCCTTGGTTGAATTGTGTCTCACTGCTCCTAGCTAGGCTCCGCTGCTTTACCCTACTGAACTCTGAATCCTGCTGTCCATTTTACACATTCAAATACGTGTAAGGTGGCTGTTGCATCCTTAGTTATTAATAAACCTGTGTGTTTAGCTTTTTAAACTTCTCTGCAGGGCCATCCTTCTTGTTGGTTTACTTTCTCTAAATTCATTCCCATTAATCAACATCTCTCTAGTGCTTGAGGTGCCCAGAATTAAATACACTGTTGTAGGTCTCAGAAGACAAATAGAAAGAGACTGCTGCCTCTCTGTTCAGTAGTATGAGGACTCCGCACTTGCAACTCAAAGATTGCATTAGCTTTTTTGTTGCTCTCCCAGTACCTCATTGCAAATTCAGTGTAATCCTGCGCTTCATTCTCATCTCTAGGTCTTCCCCCATCTCCCTCTCACTGAAGAGCCATGTTCCAGATTACTTTTCCCCACATACATTAATTTATATTTTTCCAGGCTGAATTTGATATTATTTGCTGCCAGTATTCCAGGTACCTTTTTATTATTTCTCTGTCCTTGAGAGGTTTTGGAACACTTGTACTGTATTGTACAATACCGTATTATCTTCAAATTTCATTGACACAGCTGTTCACTTACTACCGCTTCCAGATGATTAATTAAGATGTTAAATAAAACTGAGTGTTGCTGATCCACTGGATGCAGTTATTATCTGAAAGTGAGTAGGCAAAATTGACACAAAGATCTCCTCTGAGCCAATTTACAACTTCAGGAAAAGGTCATTTTTTCTGTGACCCTAAACAATATGGGTTCAACGCTGCCTGCCCTGAGGAGGAATTTCTACTTTATTGAAAGCTGCAGCATCCATCTGGATATTTCATCTCTATCTCCTAATTGACCCAGAACAACTGCAAATTGACAGACAAAAATCACTTTTACAGATCTCTCTTGGTATTTTTAGAGGAATGAATCGCAAAAACCCCTACATCCAGGGGATGCACAGGAATAAAAAGGTGACTGCTTTTGGAGGGGCACTTTGTGTGCCCCCCATAGCCAGAAGAGCTGGCTCCCCCCAACACCCTCAGGACTGGAGGAAGTGTCATGGGGCAGGAGAAGTTTGCTCTCCCCACTCTGGCCCCGGAGTTCTGTGCCCCTGCCTATTGGGGGGGGGCCTGTCCCCCTCCTTGCTTGCTGACATCAAAACAATACTGACAATGCATCATCTAGAAACTCTTAAGCAGTTTCACAGTATTATGGCATAGCAGGCGTTATTGTGCTAGGACAAGCTGGTTGCTGTGTATATGGAGAACACACACCTATAATGCCCTAAATAGAATAAGCAGTGTTCAGTTGTGGATCATGGGCCCTATATATATAATAGATAGTTTACCAATAATCCATGAGATGATGTATGTTAGGAGGCTACTGGTGCATGGTTGACACATGCTGTGAGAAAACAAGATGGAAAGCTGACTGCCTTTCCACACCTGAAAAGTACACCATTGCTACAATATACGCCTTAGAGTGGCTGGGAGTTAATGCATCATGGCTAGTTAATTTTACATCTTTAAAAAAAGTCCTTTAAAAAACTAGTCTGGTAGGGCTATATGGGTGTGTTCTCTCATACTTAAAAATAGCTCCTCGTAAAAAGAATAAGCAGACAAGAATAAGGAGAAAGCTATACATTTTCTCTGCTAATTTGAATATATTTGTGTGTTAATATTTTTCTAACTCCTTTTCTTTGTTTTTGTTTTAGATTTCCTAGACTTATTTGAGCCTGTTATCTCTGACTGTCCCCATAGTCAGGTCCCTGGAGGTCCCACTGCCTTTTCAGCAGCAGTTTGCAAGCCAGCAGCCATTTGGAGCTAATTTAAAAAAAGAAGATTTAGTATATTCAATATCTCCCAATTTGGCTTTTACACTAAAAAGTGAGTTAAATGTGGCTGAAAAGGAAACAAACTGCTGCCTGACATTTGGGAGTGAGGAGGGACATTTTAAAACTCAGCTTTTACTTCCTCCCCACCACCCACCCAACCCTAGTGCGTGTGTGCGCGCACACACACTATAATGGGCAGATGTGTTCTTTCGGCATTTGTGATGAGACTCCAGCTGTACATCATTGGAAGTTTGTGGGTCCAGCAAGCCAATCAAAATGTGCCTGTAACCATACTTTAATGGTGATTCTCCTTTATCTCAGGCAGGAGGCCTGTGCTTGTAGAACAGGAGGGCTGGAGTTTCATCACTACTGCCAACATGAAGTTCCAATGGGCCATGATTTACATCATTATTATAACCATGAAGTTGGCAAGGCTGGTCAGGAGCTGATTTATGGGACTGAATGCAAATTCAGACTGCTGGGTATTGTTCCGTTGGAGCTCTGTGTGGACAAATGCAGCTATGAAACACCACAGAAGCACACAGAGGAGGCAGGAAGGAAAGACCAGCAACAGCCGGACAAGGACTTGTACCATGACCTGAGAAAAAAAATACGTGAGGGAGCTATTTTTTGGTAGCGTGCTGGCTAGAGCAAGCAGCTTGAAATTTGAGCAAAGAAACTGCCTCCTCTTGTATGATTTCTACTGTGTTAATGTATTTGTGTACATACTTTGTAAATATACAGGACTGCATCAAAGAAATGCCTGACTCCATCATCAATTCCTGCTCCTAAGAGAAGCAACCCGCAAGATCCTGAATATTGGCTAACCATGCAGGTCAAAAGAGGTAACAATAAAATGCCTTCATTATCTGCTGTGGACATTTAAAAACTAGCACAAACCATGTCAGTCTTCTTAATAAGAAGACAATGCTGAGGCTACATGAGCATATAAAACATTGATGACCACTATCTATTTTCAGTAATTATATGGTTCCCATTACCATTGTTATCTGACCAGCTCACAGTCTGTCAATGTGTATATCCTAACATCAACAGCCCTGTGCAGTAGGGAATACTTTTTATCCCCATTTGACAGATGGTGAGCTCCAGCACAGAGATAAAATAGACTAAGGCCTGGTTGACACTTACCTGACGATTCAGCGGCAGTCGACAGGAGTTACGCAAGCTACACAGAGTAGCTTGTGTAACTTCCATTAACTGCTGTGCTTCCTTTCTGTGTGGCGTCTTCACTGCAGTGCACTGACAGGAACTGCGTGCCTGTCGACAGCGCTACAGCACTTGAGGAGGTGGTTTTATAGCATCGACTTCTGGATTGATTGAGCGGGTCTTCACTGACCGCTCAATCAATCCAGAAAGGTCGATCTGACGGCAGCAACTTTGCCGTCCTCAGTATAGACATAGCCTAAATTACTTGCCCAAGATTATACAGGAAGTCTGTGGCAGAACAGGGAATTGAACTTCAGGTCAGCTCTGTAGGCCTCAGACAATCCTTCCTCTCAGCCAGTGTGTTGTGAATCACTGCAATGCATTTCATATGAAAGCTCTATGAAATAAATAGATCAGATATATTCAGTGTGAAGGGAGGAACAAATAAATTTATAGCAATAAAACTTAAAAACACTTATTTTTAGCTGCATGTCTACCAAACTGCATTCCATAAGCAAATACAAATCACTTCCTGGCTTGAAGACAGTTCAGCCCAGCACATAAATGAAAGTTAAAATGATGTTTTGGGAATACAGAATACATCTGCTCTTAATCTGTAGCATTCTGAAGTCAATACAAATATTTTCCCTATTTTTCCCTTAAAATTCTGCAGTCAGGAAGCCTGTAATGTGCCACAGTGAAAGAACTAAAAATATATTAAACAAGACTAAATATTTTTTTAAAAACTCAATAGCATAGAGTATTTGTAAGTACATAATGGCTAAGAGTAACCAAAGCAAGCATAAACACTGACTTGGGTGTAGTGATTAGATTAGATTTCTCCTATCTAATCCATTGGATTCCATAGTGATGTAATGCAGAGATAAAACTTTAGAAGGGTGGCTTTGGGGAGCAGAAGTAACTGTCTTATGCACATCTACATACTTTTAAAACAGCCAAATGCTTGTAGTTAATATCTTTGCAGAATTAGTTCCCGCAGAGAAGACGCATCACACACAATTTTTTTAAAAATAAAGAGAGCTAAGAAGCCCACTGTCTGGGAATGATTTGTAAGTACAATAAAGCTAACAAGGGGATGCTAAGAAAAATGTTTTAAGAGAATATTCTCAAAAGCGCAGCACATTAAAAGAGCAACATTAGAAAGATACTAGCAAAGTGAATTCTTAAGTATCATGTCACATTACAAAAATGTCCTTGTTTTCCTTGCCCACATCCATTGTTCTCTTCATATTTCCTTATCTCACTAATAAATACCAGATTTTATTGACATGTTTCAACCACTGAGGGCCCTATCCAGCATTCCTTGCTCATTCAAAATTACCATTGATATAA
>ML675646.1:41236696-41318874 GCA_007922155.1 Mesoclemmys tuberculata
TAGCTGAACCCCCTCCTTCCCCCACACTGAATCATTATGGACAAGGCATGATCCAATGGAGTGGGAGCATGTATATGTGGAGGGAGATGGAGCAGAGCAACAAGCTTGCTTTGGATGGGGCCATGGCCTTGTTTCATAGCTGGCAGGCCATGCCATCTTGGAGTCACATGTGTGCTAGCCAGTACATTAGATAATTCCCTTACCCAATAATTCCTTTATAGGTAGATTGCACCACTGCCCTGCACCAGAACAGAAAGAGGGCAAGATCTAACCATAGGGGAATGATGAACAGACCATATGTAGGATGTTCGGTATAATCTTGGTCTTTAGAGAATTTCAGTCTATGATCCTGGAATATTTTGAAAATTGGCAAGAAACTGCAGAAAACATAAGAGGAAAAGCCCTAAAATTAGACCAAAGCTCTCTCCACCTCGTGTGTGTGTGTAGCGATATAATTATATACTGGAATTTTATGTATAGCCTAAGGACTCTATTCTCTATATCCTATAATTAAATATCTCAAAAATATATAGTATGGGGTGAAATGAGTGTCAAGACATGGATGATGAGGCTATTTCATCAACGAGGCTACATTCCTGTAACATATACAAATTATTGGTTTGCAGGTTATCATTTATTGTTCTTATTTATTTTTTGTATTGTGGTGGTGCCCTAAGGCCCCAGTCGGAACTGGTTCCCCATTGTGCTGGATGCATGACAAACACTAATTTAAAACAAGACATGGCAAGTGAGCATGACAGGCTAAAGGAGTGAAAGGGGAAAAAAGATGTGGGCAATACTTGCAAATGGTCACATAGGCTAGCTATGTGCAAATATAAGGACTGGGCTTTTTCAGTGCTGTTTTGGGAGGGGAAAGTTGTGTTTATTTTGTTGCTGTTTTGCCTCTGGCCTTCCCAGGGTCAGCAGAAGTGGATCTTTTAAACAAAAAGTGGTGATGGCTTTAAGAAGAAGGCTATTCTTGAACTGAAGTATTGGGTTTGCACTGCTGCAAAACACCTGATGCAAAATCCTGACCCCCCAAGGAAGTCAATTGCAAAACTGTTACTGACTTCAATGGAGCCAATGTGTCATCTTATTTGTTAAAAAGTGTGCATCTGAACTCTGATCAATATGGCACGGATAGGAGTGTGTTACTGAGATAATCTTTTGGGAGACTGAACTAATGGTGAATACCTTGATTTATGAAAGGATACTGTGCTAGAAGATTTCGCAAGTAGCCTTAGGCACACAAAAATCAATGTGAACACCCATGGCAGTATGGGCTGAGGATTCACTCATCCATTCACAAAATACCATAATTGGCAATGGATTTTCCAGTCATTAGTGTAAATTAGTTCCACTGGGGTGTCTCATCACCTTCTTAAGCAATAATAATTAATTAATATCTAGCTTTTACATAGCGCTTCATCAATAGATCTCAAAGCATTTACTAGCAGGAACGGAAACAATACACTGCCTGAGGACGTAGAGGAGCAGGAACTTTACAACCCTTACAGAAGAAATAAAGATTCCTGAATTTGTTTCTTGGCAGGTTAATAAAAAGGCCTTTACATTCACCTTTAAAATTTATTTGTAAGTCTACCCAGAGATCCTGTTAAGGAGTTGGTACCTCAAACTAATACTTATTCCAGTGGTAATTTCAGTTCACCTTTAAGATGCTAAATTAAGACAAAATATGTCATAGAGCCATGGGTAGAGCTTGCATGGAAGTTAGTGAGGGGCTGGCAAAAAAAAATGGCAGGTTTTAGGCATCAGATAGATTTACAGATCTGTAGCATGCTATCTAACATCTCATATTTTCCACTCATTCTACACATACACCTCTGGTTGATATCAATGCGAATTCAGCACACCTCCTGAGCAGAGAACAGGTCCCAAGGAGACAACAAGATGTAGGTGCCCCATTTAGTTATAACAATTTAGCTACATTAAATCTTGTGGGCAGAGTGTTTGGTTTAGTTTCCCCATAAACTCTGCCTGCTGGATTTATATATTTTGGCTTCTTTAGTTTTGACTCAAGAGGTTAAAATTTACAGTGGACTTCACTGAAATTGCATTCACACCAGCAGTGAGGAGGGAGCAAAGCAGATATTTCCTGTTGCGTAAGTGTAGAGCCCAATTTGGCAAAGTACCGAGTGCCTAACTCCCATAGACTTCCATGGGAGTTAAGGGTGCTCAGCACCTCACAAGTACTCCAAACCTTGCAGGCACAGCCCCTCACTGAACACAGCCATATCAATTTTCTGTAGGCCCTTGTCTGAATCAGAACACACCAAAGTTTTCTCTGCAGTTTAACTCAAATGTTAAGAAACTTATTTTTCTGGTCATTATAAAAGCAAATTTATGTTCAGCAACATCATTTCTATAACTTATGAATATGAGCTTAAAGATTTTCTTCTCTAAAGCATTCTGAAATGCCTTTTCCATGCTCCCAACAGTGTTTTTGGAAAGCAGGCTTTATTTTAATAATTACTTGTTTAATGGGAATTTTAAATTCATTTATCTTATTTAGCGTTTTTAAAAAGTGGTTTTCATTTCAATGCCTGTCAAAACATTCTGGTCTAATAAAAAAGATGAATTCACCACATAGGCTTACTATTTTATATCCACAAGATTTGAAAGTTTTGTTCCCTGCGGTATTTTGGACCCCAGGAGCATTCATCTGTTTTGTAAGAGTGAAGTTCTACACAGCGTATTCGGTCACTGTTGTCTGAATTTCATTATTCCCTTCTCCAGCCTACTGGAGGGGGGAAGTGCAAGCTAGCTAGGTCATAGTCTGAAATGTGAGAACAGTCAACTTTTTCTGAATTTTATGGGAATGAAAGGAAATGCAATACTGTTCAAAAGAGAAATTTAAAGTTGCATCATGTGAAAACAATTGGAGACGTTTAAGCTTGAAGTCTTGGCTTTTTGGTAATTTACATGACCATTTGTTAGCCTGTGAAAGCTGAAGTTGGCTTTGCTTTTGGGAAACAGTCAGTCCTTTGAGCAGGATTGCCATACCTAAGGAATAAAACAATTCAATTCATTTTATTAACTAGAATTAATTTTTCCTTCTCTGCACCCTCTCCAATTCATCCCTTTCCCTACTACTCTCCTTTGAGAGCCAGAGAAGGACACCCACAAATCTTAGCAGCACATATGGACACGTTTTGGGGACTTGAAGTGCTTGACAGTTCTTAAAGGACACGTTTTTAAAAAGCATTTAGGCCCTAGTGTGTTTTTCAAAAGCATCTTGGTGCCTAACACTTACTGAAATCAATGAAGTGCTTTTGAAAAAGCACGAGGAAGCGCTTTTGAACATTTGGCTTTTAAGTCTTGCTTGCAATGTTGTTGTAGCCATGCTGGTCTCAGGACATTAGAGAGACAAGGTGAGTGAGCTGACAACTTTTCTTGGACCAATTTCTGCTGGTGAAAGAGACAAGCTGTAGAGCTGAAGAAGAGTTCATGGCCAGGATGTCCAGGACCCAAGAGAAGTGAGAAATACTAAACTAACACCAAAAGGTTCCTTTTAAGGAGGTTTCCAAACAGACCCCGACCAGCAATGTTCCATGTTCTCTTGCTGCTCTAGAAAGCTGGCAGGTTCTCTCCCATTTTCTTCAGGGCAGCTCAGAAGAGGAGCTACTTAACCCAGTTCATAAAGTCCTTACATCAAAGCCTTGAATCAGAGCAACCAAACTTGTAGTCAGAAAAGCATAGTCTCACCACTGCACTAAAACACCAATTCACGTCAGCTGACTCCATCTACATTGCCGTTTTATAGCTGTGCAAGCCTTTCCGGCTCAGGCTGGAGTCCAGACTCCCAGAACCTGGGCCCTAGCTCAACCCCAAACATCTACGTTACAGTTTTGTAGTCCTGCAGCCGAAGCCCCACGAGCCTGAGTCAACTGACTTGGGGCCAGCTGGGTGTTTTACTGCAGCAAAGAGAGCCTGTGGGTATATTTATACTGCAATATAAGCCCAGTGTTAGTGGAACTTGCGTCATCTGACACAGGATGAGAGAGCTCAGGGCTTGAGCATCTACACTGATTGTCAACCCTAGATTAAGAATTTTCTAACTGGGGCTTGAACCCTGGACTCCAGCCTCCACACTGCAGCACACAGACCCAAGTCAACTCAATCATAGCCCAGGCTCCCTGGGACCTTCCCAAAATGTGGCTGCTGCAGCCTGGGAAAACTTGATTGTGTTGGCCCAATCCTGCTTTTATGAAATACATGAAAGAACAGAGCCACAAACACTCCCCCCACTTCCTACCAAGAGGCACTTCATCCTGATACACCGTACCTTTAATCAAAAGCTAAAATCTCAACTGACTCTTATTGTTCTACCCTTTGAAATGTTCACTTCAATCTTTTTAAAATATTCATTTACTGCATATCATTGGAACAAGAGATTGCAGATTTTTGTCTAAGCTAGTCTCTGTAAATCCTACATTCCAGTTTGACATGGTTCCAAATCATATTATTTAGTAATAATTCAAGTCTGTCTTTACTTTGAATAATTCTATCTGTTTTAAGATTATTAGTAAAACCAGTCCAGACAATTTTATCTGTTGATTTTACCCACTTTCAGACTATTTGTAAAAATCCTATTTCATATGTGCTTAAGTCAAAAATGAAATAACGTTTGCTCTAAAAGACATGTAAATGTCTAAAGTGTCTCAAAGACATTCAGCGAGGAGTTTGCACTGAGTGATTGGAGTGTGAATGGTTGAGCAATTGAGGTCGGTGTAGACAGAGAGAATTATTGAACAATTGGTCTAAGTAAGGGATGTCAAAACATGATAAAGAAAACAGCCTCACCTCAAATGTTTGAGGGAGGAAGGAAGGAGTGAAGATAATAACTTTTACCACTCAACTGGCCGAAGAGGAGTCCACCCTGATAACTTTGGAGTTAGCCCACTTCAAAGAACAAAATTTGATCAGGTTTGCAACAATGCAGATGCAGCATGACAAAAACCCATAGACTAAGATGAGGACTTTTCCCTATAAAATGAGATAGAAAGATGAAGATGAGGTTTGGATCGACATCTCCACACCATCCAGGACTATCAATGCGCATCGGCAGAACCTTGCTCCTCACCCTTGTGCTACTGTCACCTGGCCAGTGACTACCAGGAGCACTAAGAGGCTGGTTGCTATAACATCTGTGAGCTCCCTATGTATGTTTGTCTGTCTCCCTGTCTGTGTTTGCCTGTCTGTGTATTCGAGTGTGAATTAAGGTACCAATTGACACGTGTGTCAATGAAGTATACTTTATTAACAAGAATCTGTGTTTGTAATCACTAAGTAAAGCACAATAGTGACATTGTTACAGTGTTCATACTATTGATGCTATTTACCAAATTTTTATATTCACAGTAAAAATGTCTTGTTGCCTTATCCCCTGAAAAAGATCCTGTGATATTTGTTATTGGAGTAACAACAGTCCAGCCTGCACTTCCAGGAAGTTTGAACAGGCGATAGACTCCTCCTGCCAAAACAGACATTTTGGTCTGTGTGGGCCCAGCAACCGGAGCCAGCCATATGGACAAGGCATCTTTTGAAGAGCTTCTGTTATGTGCGCTTTTCCTCCTGTGTCAGGAAATGGCCAGAGCTTCCGTGAGACGCTGGTGGACATTTCGGCAGAGCTTATGACGGAGCAGGAAGAGGACACAGAGGTGGCAGACCCACGCTGTCTGCTGCTGCTCATAATTCTCGGTATAGCCACTGTGGTCCCCTAGGAAGACTGGCACATCTGGATCAGGGCCACAGGCACAGACGGGTGGGATCATATTATCACAAAGACCTGAGACGACCAGCAGCGGGTCCAGCACTTTCGTGTGGAAAAAGCTACATTTCTGGAGCTTTGTCCGCAGCTTGCCCTAACCCTGCAGCCTAAAGACACATGCATGAGGGCAGCCATACTGAACCAGAAGCAGGTTGCTATGAGGACGCTAGCTACCCCAGACTGCTATCGGTCTGTTGCCAACCAGTTTGGTGTTGGAAAGTCGACTGTGAGCAAAGTGGTGGCAGAGATTCCTGCGATAACCAGGACTGTGGTTTCCTTCAAGGTGGCAGGCATAAAAGATATTCCTGAAGTAATGGCTGGTGTTGAGAGAATGGGTTTCCAAACTGCACAGAGACCAATGACGCAACACATGCCCCCATAGTTTGCCCTCCTTGAGGAGCACAAGTACATAAACCACAGAGGATTTTGCTCCATTGTTATGCAGTCCCTCATGGGGATTCTCACATTCTTTTTAGATAAATGTGAGGAACTGTCCCAGATTGAGGTGTTAATAGAGGAGGTTTTGGAACAACTTGATAAATGAAACAGTAATAAGTCACCAGGACCAGATGTATTCACCCAACAGTTCTGAGGAACTCCAATGTGAAATTGCAGAACTACTAACTGTGATATGTAACCTATCATTTAAATCATACTCTGTACCAGACTGGCAGATAGTTAATGTAATGCTGATCTTTAAAAGAAGACTCTAAAGGCAATCCTGGCAACAGCAAACCAGTGGGATAAGAGGGAAGGTCCTTTCATGGATCAATAACTGGTTAAAAAAAACAGGAAACAAAGGATAGCAATAAATGGTCAGATTTCAGGGAAGAGAAGTAAATAGCAAGGGTCCCTCAAGGATCTGTACTGGGACCAATGCTGTTTAACATATTCATAAATTATCTGGATAAAGGGGAATATAGCAAAGTGGCAAAGTTTGCAGTCTATACAAAATTACTCAAGACATTTAAGTCCAAAGCAGATGGAGAACAGTTACAAAGGGAGCTCACAGAACAGGATGTCTGAACAACAAAATGGCAGATGAAATTCAATGCTGATAACTGCAAAGAAATGTACATTGGAAAACAATCTCAATGATCCATACAAAATGCTGTGGTCTCAATTAGCAGTTAGCACTCAAGAAAGATCTTGGAGTCATTGTGGATAGTTCTGAAAACATCTGCTCAATGTGCAGGGGCAGTCAAAAAGGTTGACAGAATGTTAGGAACCATTAGGAAAGACAGAAAATATCATAATGCCATTATATAAATCCACAATATGCCCACACCTTGACTACTTTGTGCTGATACTGGTTGCCCCATCTCAAAAAAGATATATTAGAATTTGAAAAAGTATAGGGAAGGACAACAAAAATGATTAGGGGGTATACAACAGCTTCCACAGAGGGACAGATACAAAAAGACTAACTGTTCATCTTAGAAAAGAGGTGACTAAGGGGGGATATGACAGAGCTCTAGATTATAAATGGTGCAAAGAAAGTATTAATTACCCCTTCACATAACACAAGAACCAGGGGTCACCAATGAAATTAGTAGGCATCAAGTTTAAAACAAAACTAAGGAAGTACTTCTTCACACAACACACAGTCAACCGGTGGATCATATTGCCAGAGGATCCTGTGAAGGCCAAAAATATAACTGTGTTCAAAAAAGATTTAGAGAAGTTGATAGGTTCATCAATGGCTATTAGCCAAGACAGTTAGGGATGCAACCCCATTCCTGGTGTCCCTCAACCTCCGGTTCCCAGATGCTGGGACTAGATGACAGGAGTGGATTACTTGATAGTTTCCCTGTTCTGTTCATTCCCTCTGAAGCAGCTGGCATTGGCCACTGTCAGAGAACAGGATACTGGGCTAGATGGACCATTGGTCTGACCCACTACAGCCATTTTTATGTTCTTACAGGAAGCAGCAAAATCTTTAAACTATTTTAAAAGATATTTCTAAAATCATATCAGGACACTGGAGTGGACTGTGAAAGAAGGTGTCTGGTTCACCTGCTTATCTGTGTAAGAAAATAAATCCATTCAGATTCCCTCAGTCTCTGTGCCTCTGTTTCCAGAGCTGTAAAACCAGAGATATCACCAACCTTCTTTGAAATCTACTGATGAAAACCACTAGGTAAGAGCTAGATATGTTATAACTTTTACTTCTAATTTTTATAGACGCTTGTTGCTTGATACAGCACTTGTGTAAATTTAAGTACATGGTGATAGTAAAATATATCTTCTTAATTTAACCTGCAAAGAATGCCAATGTGATGCTTTAGTTATTGAAAGGAACACTGCAGGTTCCCTGAGTTCCTACCAGCTTTAGATGAATCAAAGTCATGTCATCTAGTGATATCCTGTAATCAGGGACGATAGGTTTTGTTTGCTCTGAAACTTACACAGAAAGAAAAGAAGATTTGGGTAATTAAAATGTTCTGAACTCTGCAATCTTATATAAGTGGAAACTTATGTTTGAATACTATAAACTAACCAGATGAGAGTGGGTTCTGTATTTTATGTGCTCAATAATCCATGATTCCAACCTCCAAAATAGTAGCTTCTGTTCAACTTGGAATTTTATCTTAAACTAAGTGGGCTGATATTTGGTGGTGTTGAGCACACAAAAATCTCAGGGGAGTCAATGGGAGACTAAGTGCACCCCCTCCTCAGAGGAAAAAAAAAATCAGACTATAAACATGCAGTACTAAAACATTAGTTTTAGGTTTTTTTTAAAAAAGGGTGAAATTCAGCAAAATATTGGAGAACTTAAATGGTGCATAAACTTAATTGCTGTAGTAGCCCTTTTCTAGCCTTTTAGCAAAGGGCTGTGTAACATCGTAAGTAACGTGGGCACCTGTTTATTTGAACCTAGATAGAGACTATGAATGAAGAGATATATTTTTAGCTGTCACTTAAGTGGTGAATCTTTCAGCCTCTTCAAACTTCTACCTAAAGTAAAATGATTTTAAAACTGCTACTGAGCAGAATTAAGACTCCAAGGTTGTTCAGAATTACATTCTTTCATTTGGTGCCCTGGACCTTAAAAGCAAAGAATCTCACTACTGGCCTCTGAGAGGCTATCTATAATTACAGAGCAGCCTAATACATTCATCTTTTCAGTACACTCCAGCAATCATAGAGAAAAAAAAAACCAATTAAGAGAGAAGAGTGACAAAAAAGAAGATTGGTTGGGGGGCAGTTCTCTAGAAAGAATAGCTCTTCAGCCCATGGGCCTTTCACAGCCTTTGTCTCTCAGTATCTTTATAGCTCATTTCACACATAAAACAGCAAACTTTCTACATGTAAAAGGTAAATAGTGACAATTTTCATCCTGATCCTAAATGGTAACATATTTACCTACTTGTTCACTCCCTCCCCCAAGGAGCTTAGTTAACTGGCCATGAATAACCTACTTCTGCTTTTTAGAGTTCACCTTCACTGAAATAACAACACCCTGCCTCCTCTTTATCTAGTTGTAAAGGGCCATCATGCAGATAATATACCCTAATTAGAGTCATCTGTGCCTTGCCCTACACCTGTTACTCAAAGGCAATCTCAGAATAAAATGCTGCACATTGGCTGCTGTTCTAAAGACAATCCAGGCTTAGCATCAGCATATTATTGTTTCATTACACAAGAAGTTCCTTTATCCAAGCCAGCTCTTTAATTTTTGATTCTTCTGCATTCATTCTCTCCCTTCCTCCTAACTTGTAATTCCATAACTCTGGCTTTCTTTGGAGAGACAGCCATTTCTCATTTCAATAGCAGTTGCTTCCAACATTAACATTTTAAGCTGCATTAATCAGATGTATTCTGAATAACTGGACTGTTCCCCACCTCTTCCACTACTGCTTCCGGGAATCTAAACTTTATTGCTGCCAGAATCAACTGTCTAAGTAGTATTTAATGACAACATTTGAGTTTATCATAGTCTGAAATTCTGTAAGACTAACCATGGGAGGTTAAAGGCATTGTAAATGGACACAGCTGACCAGTACAGAGTGATTTTAGGCCAGGAACATCATCAGCACTCTGCTTGCTAACTTCCTAAATTCCTTTGCTTCCCTCCAGCTCTTCTAGCTCTCAAAGGAACAGCTGATAAACCGAATCAAACAATTCAGAGCTTTCCATACTCACTAAGAGTGACACGTGACCCTTACCTGGATGTTTTCTCCACCCTACTGGTAATTATTTCTACCCTGCTATAAGACATAAACACATTGAAATGTAATTGCAGCTGAAAATAAAAGGGTGCACCTTTGGGAATTTGCTGCCCCAGAGAACAGTTGGGCAATATGGGGAATGTAATGTGTTTCAAAGTCACCAGAGGTGCTATTACAGATAGTGTTACAAGTTCTGTTTTGTCTGAGCGTATAGGAGTTAGCACTTGAAAAAATGCTTATGTCAGCTGTGAGGTACTTCTTTGTAGATCCTGGCACCAGTATGATGTATTCTGCCTTAACCTCTCTCTGACTGAGCCTCATTTCTTCTTGTTATTTGTATCACCATAGTACCTAAGAGGTCCAGTCATGGACCAGACCCCCATAGTGTTAGGCACAAACACAGAACAAAAAGACAATCCAGGCTATAAAGATCATACAATCTAAGGATAAGATGAGGTATAGGACTGCTGTCTAGAGGTTATATCCTGAACAAGTAAACATAAGCATTATGGGCCAGATGTTTAAAGGTATTTGGCACCTAAAGATGCAGATTGATGTCAAGTCTAAGGAGTTAGGGACATAGGCATTTTTGGAAATCCCACCAGATACCTATCTGCATCTTCAGTGTTTAAACACATTGAAAAATCTGGCCTTGTGTGGTGTCAAAACATTATGAGGTATTTGGCTCACGTAGCCTAAAAAAGTTTTAATAACCTCTCCAAAATGGCTTTGAAACAGTTCTGAACTGATCTTAAATTGGTATGAGTTTATTGTGGGAGAGAACAGCTGTAAACTACACAAAATAGGGCCAAACCTCTCAATAGTTGCACACACCCATACATTTGGAACATCATCTCTCTAGCCAGGTGGGAATTCTTCAGCTGATATCATAATCCAAGCACCAATTGAAGTGATATAATGATCCACATGCTGAAAGGACCATGATTTTAATGCAGCAATCTGATGCAATCAGTTAAGAAGGCTGGACAGGAGTTTAGTCCTCAGAAAAAAGAAGGTGCAGGACCTGAAGAGCTAAAGGGCTGAGAATAAAGTTGACCATGAGGTTCCTAGCATTCATTAAGACCCTGGCAAGGCATTCCTGGTAAACAGTAACCTCCTATCAGCAACATCCAATCTTTCTTATGTGTGTTAACCTTTTATTTGGTGTGGGTAGATGGGGGCGTCTTTGGGATTGATTAACTCTTCTCCCTAAGGACCACTTTGTGTGTGTGTGTGTGTTTATTTATATAAAACAAGGGCTGCAGACATGACTTCCTGCTAATGAATCATCAGCAAGAAAGAGTTGATTCAGCAGGGACATTGAACCCCAGCTAGTCATTAGCCCCCAGGAAAGAGTCTGGACTCAAGTGATTGCCTACTGCATTGCCACTGTAAAATGAAAATATACAAGTTGGAAAATAGGGTGAAATCCTAGGAAAATAACCCAGGACGTTAATGGCAAAAATTCCATTTGTTTCAGTGGGACAGGATTTCACCCTTAAATTTTGAGCAATTGCAGTGGGTGTGCATAATGAATTTGTGATTTGTCCATGAGCCAATTAGATTGTGATATCTCATGGTTCCATCATATCATCTCACCTCCACTGGTTCAATACTCAGAATTACCTCACAGCATCATTACAGAGGTGCTCCAAAAACAAATGGTTGGAGAATCTAGTCAGTCCCCAACAGGTCTGTTTGTTTCTTTGCTTTATAGCTGATGGTGCACCCCAGAATCTATGTATGTTGCTGTTTTTCATTCAAATAATTAGGGTTTTATTTAACAAATAGATACGAAAATATATGAATTGCAATATATTCAAAATAGCATGAGAACGGATGTTTAATAACATCACTTTACTGGATAAAACAAATCTCACTTTACAGTTGCTTTGATTCATCTCTACTACAGCTACATAAGGCTAGATTGCAATATTTAATATATGCTAAAGAATACTGGTACTTTTTATGAGGCTTCTTCCTCATAACCACTTAGTCACCTATGACCAAAATTAACAAGTAGATGCTTGACAATTTAGACCTTGGAAGAATTCAGAATTTACAGAATTAAAATGCAGGAAGAAAGCTATGAACTGCTGTTTCAAAAAGAAATATAATTTAAAGCTAGTAAACAAAATATAATGCAATTCTCCATAATTCCAAGTGAAACACATGCTAAATACCTTGCATATTTTGTGGCAAGTATGGATGAACACAAGTTTTCCTATGGTAATTGGAAATATTGCCACAAATGTTGCATGCGGCAGTCTTTTTGATATTTTGCACTTACCATGCGGCAACATGCTGTGTAAATGGCACGACAATTCATTTCCTTAAATGTTTTACCAGGCATAAAAGTGACCTTTAATTTAACAGGCTAAGTTTTGGTTTTGTACACTTAGGCTTGAAAACAAAGTTATGGGGAGACCACACTTCAGTAAGAAAAGCTAATAGCTGGCTTTACAGTTTATGTAGTCCCTGAGGCACTTCAAAGATGTGCTCATTTTAAAATCTGAATAAACTCCCTGTTTACGATACAATTTCACAGAAGTACCGTATATTGAGGGAGTTGGATTGAATCTGTTTTCAGCACCCAATGCTGCCACCTAGAGAGCAATATTAAATATTACACACTTGCCAGCTCAGATGACCAAGGGATTTCAAAGCGATTCTTCCTCTTGGACAAGAATGCTGCCCCTCTTTGTTAGCTGCAGAGCCAGATTAATGCAGGGGCTTTAGGGGCTGCAGCCCAGGGCCTCACGTTAAGGGGGGCCCTGCAAAAATAAATCCCTGCCCCTTCTTTCCCCTCTCCCATTTGATGTGGGCCCAATGCCCTGGCCGGGAGCTGCTCCTGGTCCCAAGCAGTGCTGCCCTGTGGCCACTCCCCCTTCCCAACCCCATCTCTCTCTCATGTGCCATGAGTCCAGTGTGAGTGTCGCACAAAATCGTCTCACATGCCACATTTGGTTGTCAACCCCTGTTCTAGATGTTTTAAGACTGTAATGTAACCACAGGACAGCTTTATGTTAATTAAAAGGCAAGTTTAGTATAGTGTTAATTGCCTCGATGCCATAATCATGATAATTTTGTTTTAAATTAGAAAAAAGGCTTGTATATGGGGGCCCCATGAAATCTAATAGCCCAGGGTCAACAGAAGAGTTAATTCGGCCTTGGCTATCTGGGCTCTAAAATACAAGCTACTGGAATTTTCAGCTCGAGCTTTCCATCTCTTGTAAGGGGGCTGTCACAGACCCTTATTGCCATTATTCTAGGCAATAATTTGATGTAATGCCCCATGTGAGGAGCCAGGAAGGGGAGGAGTGGAGAAGAAGTGGGATGGGCTGTGCATTGGCCTTTGTCTTTGTTTCGCAAGTGAGAACTTGCGGTGGTTTGGTTTCTGGATGGTGGAAACTGCATGCAGACATCAGATAGTGCATTATGTAAATCTGGGAGAGAGATTAATAAAAATACCAAGGCATCTGGAGCTAATTGGGTTCATGCAGGATGAGTCTATATATTAGCCTTAACTGGGGAGGTAGCTGAGCAGAAGGACTAAATTGCTCATGTAAATACTTTTATGCTCCAGACATTGGGTCTCAGGGAGTAGCTCCATTGCTACGTGGTTGGCAAATTTGGCTTCTTAAGGGTCTTCGAGGTTGACTAAGCTTTTCTACCCTTGTGCAATCAAGCACTGGCTGCACTATGAAGTACCAACTTTAAATTATTTTTAATATTTTAACTTTTCTTTACAGGTTCACCAGTAAACTGTGGTCACTCACCAGATGCTGAAACAGCACAAAGGAGCCTGAGTGTATGGGCCAGTTAAATTAGTTAAATTGCCAGAGTGGTGCAAAATAGACAGAGTGCACTATAGCCTCCTCTTCCTTCCTGTCCTACAAATTCCCCAGGCCTCTTGCACCTTCCTACATCACTCTGCACATATCCCAAATTCCCTCCACCTTCAGCACCTCCCTATATTCCCCTGCACTAGGCAGACAGATGTGCGTGTGCGCACACCCACACACACCCCTGCTGTCCCACCTCCCTCTTTGCCTACCTGATGAGCGCATCTGGGTAGAAAGTTGATCGGTCATGAAAAATTGCCCACTTTCAATATGGCCACCAGCTCCAATTGTTCTCAGAAAGGCTGAAGTCACTGCTTCCCTCAGGGAAGATGGTAGCCCACTTATGCTGTGAGCAGGAAGAAACACTCCTATTGAGCACAATGCAAGAGAGACAGAATGGTCCTTCTCAAAATGGCCACCAACTGAGGGCAACTGTGGCTTCAGTCCTATCGACAACAGTGGGAGACGGCAATCCGGGCCAACTGTGCAGAGGCCTCTACATCACGGCACCTGTTGGACTATGGGCATCTCTTCCCCAGGCTGCTGCCCCTGGAACCGCCTAAGATGGAGAAGGAAGCTAGCAATTAGATGCTGAGTCAGCATTAACTTATCCACTGAACTTCTCCTGCAGGGTTGAGGGAGATAATATTGTAAGCCTGGACCAGCCCTAAATAGTTCCCTTCTAATCCCTGGAGCTTGTGGGGACAAAGGGCCTTCCACAGAATCAGCGGGAAATGATTCCATGTAGGAAACACATGCTTCTCACCACACAAACGCCTGCCTCTATCCAGTTGCATTTGTTTTCTGTGTCTGCAGGAAGTTAAAGTCCATGGTCTATCTAAAGCCCTTGATATGCCACTGTGTTCTTTAATGTCTTTGACTCTGTGGTACAAGACGTGGTCTAAAAATTCTGATTCTGCATTTTCCAGGAGGAAGAAGGGTCACGTGATGTCAAAAACTCAGCTTTTTATAAACTTGCTCTCATCTGCATTTTGTGTAAGAAAACTAGAAACACACATGATACACAGTAAAATGCCAAATAGTTAGAAGTTGGGCATAGAGATTTGTCCATTTGTAATATTAATACTACTATTACTAATGCACAGAAGAATCTAGGCTATATTTGCTGCATTACCCAAACATAGTTTAAAAGCAGTTGAATGGATTTAGCTCAAACTTTCCAGAAAAATCTACTTTTGGGCTAAAACCAGAGAAGTCCAGTCCACTTGTTTTCCCTGAGAAAATTATGACTAACTGAATATAATGGTTTAAAATGGATGTCCCTATTCACCCTCAGCTAGACCAGTTACCCTTAATAATATGCCAGTTGATTTATTTAAGCACCATGACTTTACCTCTGTATTTGTAACATTTTAGGGATTCCCTATAGGAAACACACAGAATTTTTGGCACTAAAAGAAATGCAGAGGTATAAATCTTTCTCTGACACTAAATAGGAAAGGTTGCAAAGATGACTGCTCTACAGCATCCAAAAACAGAAAACACTCATACGGTACCTGATATCTAACCACACAAAGTCTACGTGCAGCTAACATGGCATTGTTATTGACCCACTTTTGCCTATAGCATTTCCCTTGTCCCATTCATACATCCAAACCAACTGACCTAAATTGCCATATTCAGAACAAGCACAAATGAAAAATTATCTCTGTGGGGGAGGGATGACAGTGGGGAACATTTCAATTTTTGCTTTGTAATACTATGAGGCGAACGGGAAAGAAACAACTAGAATCACCACACGGCTACTTGTACAGCCTCTCAAATAAAGCAACAGCAATGAAGGAAGCTGTGAACCAAGTTCTAGATATGTTTATAATAATTCTGGAGTCCCATTAGATGATTGGATCACACTTCTCATAGACTAGACTCTTTAAAGGAGAGCAGCTCTTCATAAGTGGCGTTTTATTGAAATTGGCAACAATTTCATCCAAAGGAACTCAAGATTGACCTGCTTTGAAAACTCACCAGCCATAAACTGTAGGGTCACTTGGCACAAAAATGTAAAAAACGGACCAGTTAGCGAGATGAGGCTGAAGTGTTTTTCACCACTAGCCTCTGCAATGTAACTTCATTTCTCGTTTTTTATTGTGTGGTCTGAGATGCAACTCTCCCTTTAAGAAGGGATGAAACTAAACGATTGAACTCAATAGTCGCACGTATATATGTACACCTGTGGCAGAGGGAATAATATTCTCCCCTACAGAGATATAAGCTTCTGCTGTACCAGGGAAATGCCTGGTGGCTGGCTGACAATGCTGAGCACACATGTATAACAACTGTTGATCAGCGGTTAGCACAATTAAGCCTGTGGGTATAGAGGGGCACATGCCAGGTCCACAACAGGTGAAATTCGTTGATGTCCTGGGGTCACCATTTCTTATGTTGATGGGCAGGTTTGTTTTTTGTTCTTTAAGCTTTAAAGAAAAAAAACGGATACAGATCCTTCAACTGAACTGCACCTGCTGTGTCAGAGATCATGGCGTATCAGATGCTGCCCCCACTTTGAGAGATTATGCGGAGCGCGGAAGAAGCGGTTCAAATTTCAGATGAAGTGCAAATTTCATCATGTTCGTTGCAGCATTGGTATGGCTTTACGTTCTGCATGAGTGATAGTTGTCACAGGCTGGCACGGACCGTTGTGATCATCTAGTCCAACCTCCTGTGTAGTACAGACCATGCGTAAATAGGGAGGATTCTTTAAATCACATTTTAGATGTTTGTAGATGTAGAAAGGACTGTAATAGGAATACACCGAGCAGAAAGCAGGGGATGCACTGAAAGCCATCCATATTGTCTGGGGCGTGCGCAGAAATTGAACTGAAACCTCTTGGGTGGCTGGTGGGGTGCATGTTCTGTGCCCCACCCCTGGCTCCCTGCTCCTCCCAGGCTAGGGGGAACCTCGCTCTCCCCACTGCTACCACCAGAGCCCTAGGGCTGGAGGAGTTCTGTGCCCCAACCATTACTGGGGAGGCCAATGTCCCTGTTTGGTAAATAATGTTTTGCACTTAAATACCATTTTTCGTCTGAAGATCTCAAAGTGCAATGCAATGTTAAGTATTATTAGCCCCTTTTTACCAGTGGGAAAACTCAGGCATGGAACACTTAAGTGACTTCTCCAAAGCACCTGGTAAGTCTGTGGCAGAGTCAGAACCAGAACTCAGGTTTCTGGACTCTCAAATTGCTTCTCCAAACTACTGACTACTAGACCTTGCTGCCTGTAGATTTTAGCACAATTTAAAAGGCCTATTTACATCAAATCAGACCCAAGCTTGCTAATGCACATTTAAACTCTTACTGCAGTTATGTGTAGAAAGCAATATTTTATCTTCACCATCTTTTCATTTTTAAAATTAAAGTTTGTGTTAATTGCTTGAGAGAGAAAAAATATTTCATTTCTACAAGAAGCTCTGCTGTTACAAACGGTCAATTATAATTTAGGCTTGATCTTTCATATAAGAAAAAACAGCAGACGCCCAAGGATATTTAAGGACTCCCTTCCATACTTTATCTGGCCTTTTTTTTTTTTGGCAATGTGGCTTGTACTTACAAACTGATTAGTTTTGCAAAGCTCACAGCAATAGCTACATTAATGATTCCTGTCACTTGTAGGAAAATAGCACAGTACACTGTAGAAACAAGTCATTCATTAAAGCCAAAATACCTCAAGTATTTTGCTTACTAAACTATTAAAAATGCTTTCTCTAAGTGAAAATGGGAAGAGAAAACGGGGAATATGCTGCAGAGCAACTGGAAATAGAAGGCTGAAGAGAATCCTAATTACCAGTGGCAACTTTTATCATTAGCAATGAATAATCTCGTGAAATCCATTATTTGATTTAAATGGATATTTACAGGTAAAAACTGGAAAATGAGCAGATGTTCCATGCTAACTCATCTGCTGGTGATTTAGGACAAAGATGGGGATTAGAGCAAAAATACCCAGAAAATGGAATCATATTTCCATACCATAGTTCTAGGCCACCATTGTATAAAGTTGGGAGAGGGGGGTCTCTCTCCTGTGGACAACTGGCCCTTAAGAGCTGGATTGAGACCACCAACTCATGATATAAGCCACTGAAAAGCTATTGGAGGATCACTTTCAGTTGTTACCAACCTGAGCAAGAAATAAAGCCGTAACTCAGAGGTGAAAGCCTCCATATTTTATCAACAAATCTCCCAAGATACCTGGTTGCATCTCTTGGATATGATGGCATAACTGCCTTATGCACTCGGACTCTGATTTTATTTGCCTTTGAAAAGTTTTGGGTTTGCATTAACAACTGGGCTGGACCACATTCATTTGCAACTTTTAATTATTTTCTGTAATTATTTTGGAAGAGATTATACTTTTTGCTGGGCTTTTATATTCAAGGCAGTTATACTGCTTTAAATGATTGGAGCATAAAGCAGTCTTATTTGGTTAAGACTTTTTTCCTGTTCTTTCCAACTAGTACGGGCATTTAGACCCCTGCACCTCTGCAAAACCCTCTTTGAGGTATTACTTACAGTATGTAATGTAAAACTAAGGTAAAGGTCAAATAGTGTCACAACCTACAGTAAATTATAATTCGGAATGAACCAGAAATAAGTCAGTTTTATAATGAACTACGGTCTCACTCCTGCCGGCAGATTCACAGTTGCAAACCCCTGCACTGTTGGCTACAATGGGAGTTGCTGACAGCTTCGTTTTTTTGAATACCTATCGAGGTGCCTACAAATGGATTTTGGAGCCTCGCTTTAGACACCTGTTCCTGATTAAGTTGGCCTCCCTCTTCATTAGGTTTGCAAAACAATCTCCATCCCAAAACGCCAGTAGACCAGGAAGCATGGTCTGACATCATGAATTTGGAGTGTTGCTCCTGAGGGGATTAAAATGGAAAGCTTTGGAGGAACATGTATACCGCTGACAGTGGATTTCTTAGTAAGCCGGGACTCTTATTAAGGATTTTGCCACAAACTATATTAGGTAATGGAGATGCATCACTTCATCAGACTACATCAAAGAGGATTTATTCATGGGAGATTGTCACTTGGTATTGTTAAGTGTTGCTGAACTGAATATATTCACTACACGGTCCTTGGTATCTGAGCGTATTAAAGTTGACTATTTGTGGGAAGTGCTGACTAGATCTCAGACTGTTTGGCTCTGCCTCTCCTATCAGCTTTCTAAGCTGGCTGTTGTTGGGGGTGGGGGGTCTCACTTTCTTAGCCAGAAACCAGGGGCACCTCCTCTGTCCTGCTCAGTTTTCATCCACTTTGGAGTTTCGTAACACTTTTTGAAAGGAATTCATGATGCTTGTGTAATACCACACCTCTGCATGGATCATCATCAGCAGAAATTGAACCTGGAATCTCAGGATCTTAAAGCATAAGCTTCTACAGCCTGCACTATAGGTTCCAGGTAGCATGCTCATCAACTTTTGCTTATGGCCAAGCCACTACTAAAAGGGGCAGATCACCATACTATATGGTGTAGATTACATGAGTGTACGAGTCACAGGTGGAAAAGCAATTCAAGCCATCCTCATCAGCACTGCAACCATTTTGGGCTTAATGGCTTCAAGATGATGACAAACAATGTAGCTATTAGTTAAAATAATAAGATTTCAGACACTGTTTTATCACTACACTACATTTTAATGAGCTACATTCAGGGCATATCTTTCTTCTTCAAAAAACAAACCTACTACAATTTTAAGCAGTTAAAAAAAGAAAGCATTAAATAGGAACTCCAGTCCATTTCACTTTAATATCCTCTCATGCTTGTTGTTAGCATTGTGAAGAGGGATTTTTGCATGACAGAACATGGCAAATAAAGATTGAGTTACATAAATTCTTTCATTAAAAAAATAGCTAACAGGACGGACACAGGATGTGGGGGAAGCACCTAACAGCAACACAAGTAACTGCACCTTCTAAGGTCCTGTCTACATGATGTGGCCAATACAGCAAAGGTGTAAAGATCACTAATGTGTTGTGCTCTAACTGCCCGATGCATACCCTTCCGGTGCGCTCTGTTTAAAACAGGACAGTATTAATATGCATTAGGTATCTTTTAGAGTCACAAGCAGGCTCTACATAGGGCAATTAGAGTCTAACATGTTAGAAAGCTTTACAAATCTCACCTGGCTAGTGCACTTCATTGCAGCCATGTAGACAGGCACTGAGCCATAACAGTTAAAAGGAAGGATGTATAAATCGAGAAGAGGGATTTGCACTGTCATGAGACAGAAAAGAAGGCCAGTATCACAGAAGAAATTAGGTTCATTCTGATCTCCTCAGCCTTTTGTTTTAGCAAGTGAAAGAAAAATGACGTGTTAAACCAAAAGGCTATGCTAAGTGAGGACTACGCCCAATGTTGCCATGTGACATAAGGCAATGTCTCAGTATACACAGTGTAAACATGGGTGCCTTTTGGCTTATTAACAGCTATCCTTTTCTCAGTTTAAATACTACTTTTAAATAGAGTTAACATTGCTTTTAGGGACACATTTGACCAAAAGGAGGACTGAATGGTTTTGTTGGACTCATTCGGCACAGCCAGCCAGTTCAGCACTGCACACAGGTAGCGTCAGGTCCTAGTCTTTTTATGTGATGACCGTGGGGCCGCTGCGGCCAGTTCTTTCATGGAGCTGTGAAAGCTTCAGTGCAATATCAATGAGAGGTGCCAACATGACCTGCCGAAAGGAAAAAGATGGATCAAAACCACCATGTTACAGCTTGAGCATTAAACACTCTCACTCTCTTCTAATGGCTTGTTAGACATTGGATCCGAGTCCCTAATACACAGTTCTGAATACTTATTCGCCACTGATTGGAGTACCATTGTTTCCAAGTCACAGAAACGTAGCTGCTACACAACCAAGACCAACAGTGAATTCTTCCACAGCCAGGAAGACAGATGGAATAATTCTATGGAACATTCCAAAATGAACTAACAATTACTATTACTTCGGTGACGTCTTACTTCTCAGTTCTACGCGGTTCTGAAATCATGATTTTGCCATGTTCCACAAATGGCAAATGATACTCAACCACAATACCCCATTCCCAAAATAACCTCATATTTCCTTTTTTCTGGCTTAAAAGGTTGTCTAAAAAAGTTCAGCAACACTGATGGGAGATGTTAAGAAGGTGTTTTCCTTCTACAATGCATGCACAAGAGTGTTACCAGCATTTTTTAAAAGGAACCCTGGAGAAAATACATTAAATGTAGGGCAGAACATGGTAACATATTCTGTTATCTTAGGGCTGCAGAGACTTCTATGCCCCATGTATGTTTGGGGATTTTTTTTAAAACATGTATTTCCTATATGTTTTTCTGATCCCTGGGGATTCAACTCTCTTACCAAATGTACAGCTTGGCTTTGAACCAGTGTGTTCCCCTGTTTGTAACCAAATACTCAACCACGCTATACACCACATAGATAGATAGACAAAATAATATGCAATGGTGGAGGAAGTTGTGATGAATTCTGAATAATAAACTACTTGCTTTTTGTGGAGAGATTTGTTTATGGGTCTCTAAGTCTTGCTCCCCACAAAGAAAAGACGGGAACTTTCTGGAAAGGGAAGAACAGAGTAGTACCAAAAGTTTGGATAGGACAGTTACCTGTGGATCTTCATATATTTTTGGAGCATCTTTCTCATAGCTGTCAATGTACAGTCGCACAGTCGCTCCAGCGCTGCCTGTACCGCTTAGTCTGAAGATGATGCGAGAACCATCAGTGAAGATGAGCCTTAAACCCTAGCAAGTACAGATCAGAAAAAAATTAATACACACACTGACCTGCCTCTTCAAATACCAGATGTACCTTCCAGCAAACCTATAATGTCACGTCACTTGTGCCTGCACATTTCACAAGTCATTCTTCATCAGAGGAGCAACAGAAGTTGCAAATAGCATCCTGGTTGTTCTTCCTACCCCGGCTGACCAAGTGTTCTGCCTGAGCCACTCTTGAGCATTTCCTAGAGTTACGAAAGCTTTTCAATCCCAAGAGCATTACTATCATGAAGACCTTAGTCCTACTGCCGGCTTGGGAGCAAGAGACAAACTCTGATTCTCTGCATAACCAGCCTGTCATGCTACCACTGCACTTCCAAGCAAACTCCATTTAAAGAAAATAATTCAAACATTTTACATGCAAAGTAATTATTCTCGGCACATTTGTCTATTCCTTTCCAGTTAACATGCTGCAAAACAGACCCATCTACAGGACGATTTTATTTAAATAACTTGCGTCGCGCCAGGTAACTCATCTTCTATATATAAAGCAGCTCCTCGACTTTCAATTGCCGGAATTCAGTCCTTAGCTACCACTGCTCTCTGACAATGGCTGCAGTGTAACTTGACTTCTGTAAGATGGCAACAGAGCCAGGCTACAGAACAAACTCATTTGCCTTCTGGAATCACTAACCTATAACTAAAGATTATGGGCCTCAGCCATGCTTCATCTGCTTTGTGCCACTCCTTCAGTGCAAAGTAGCCCTAAACCCAGCAAACCAACCTCCCAAAGGATCTGCCCATCACAGAGAAATCATTAGGTAATGCAGAGTCACCATCACAGTTCTTACACCATCTGCCATCAAGCTGGTGGCACGGGGTGAAGCCAGGACAGGTCAACCCTGCACCATGCTGAATTATGGCTGCCCTAACAGTGTGTTGAGACTCTTGGCACTTGGGCCAGGTTAGAATAGCCTTCAGGGCCTCTCCTCCTTCAGAACCTCCTCATCAGCAACAACTAGAGGCCTATAGTTATAAAACAAGTAATGGGGCGAAGGGGGGGAGGTTTTCAATTGAGGGATAAAGCCCTTGGCACAAAGCTAAGGCTATCTAGTCGGAACCACGTTTTCTTCAAAAACAGCTCTGCTAGTTATTGATGAAGTAGTTTCCTAGTCTCACCTGGTTTCTGGAGATGCTTCCATCCACAGGATCGCTGTATTCAAAGTTATCAGCTTTCTCAACAGTGTAAACTTTATCCCCAGCTGACAGCTGCTTCCCCACAAAGGAACGATCAAACATCACGGTTTCTAGAGCCTTCATCATTTTGTTAGCTGCATCTGCATCCACCTCTTCATAGTCATATCTAGAACCAGCCACAGTACAATGAAAGCTAAGGAGGCTTTCCGTTGGTGACAGACAATGTTTTGGGAGCCGGCAGTTTAAAAATACCTTATCTGGTTTACGAGTTGTGTTTAGTCCCTTATAAATTGTCTCTACAGTTCCAGGCACCTGAAAGTCTTACAGATTCTTAAGCAAATCCCACAAACAGTATCAATGGAACAGGGCGGAGTATAGTGGGGGTGAATTTATAGGCGTGAAGTATAAAATAGCACTGGCTTGAGATATATTGATTATTTGTAGTTCAGTAATGCCAGAGGCCCACGCACTAGGAACAAAATGTGCTAGGAGCTGCACACCCCGTATAGTAAAAGACACTTCTATCACTGAAGAAGTTACAATTAACTTAGCATGTGTGTTGAGACCACAAATGACAGTCTAGTGTCAATAGAATATAGTCATTTTTAAAAAATTGGTATACAGAAGATAAAAATCCTGTTAAAAGATTAATACACAAAAGGCATTAAAACAACACCAAGGCTTCAATTTAAACTGGGTATCAAGCAGAGTTAAGACTAACAGTCCAGCATTTACCCAGAGATGCTATAATATTCATGCAAATATGGCATCTAAAACTAAATTCTGAGACATCTTCAATGCCTGGAAAGAACAAAGATGAGTTAAGGACAGAGAAGCTATCCTGGTTGTAGAGGTCAGTGTTCTCTCACTGTAAATTACACGCTTCACATGGTTTGGGAGAAGCTTTTAGTGATTTAGCAGTCTGCGCCTTGCCCTTCTTAGCACTTTCCCAGCACTTTCCCGAGCCCTTCTTTCCCAGGGCTGGGGACGGAGAACATTCTGTTCTCCACACAGGATCGTGCTTCGTCACTGAGCGTCGTCACCTGGTTACTCCCTCACCTTGTGAAGAAGTTCCGCCCATATTTCTGCCAGTGATCTTTCAGGATGCCCTCCACACTCTGTTTGCGGGTGGCTATTATAGACAACCATGCCAAGACAGCCCACAGCCCGTCCTTTTCACGGATATGATCAGAGCCTGCAACACGCAAAAGCAGAAACAAACGGAACAATTTCCTTCACTTGACGGTTCGGGTTAAAGCTCTCTTCCATCAAGCGGCCAGCCGCACATACTTAAACCAACACATATGACCAATTTTGAGAACTATATTCTCTGGATTAGAATATTTACAGAGTTCATCTGTTTTTTTTAACTATAGTTTAAATACACAAACAAATTAAGCCCTCCCTCCCCAAACAACCACACGTTTTGGGGAAGTTTTATGGCATGTGTTATACAGACGGCCAGACTAGATGATCACAGGGGCCCCTTCTGGCTTTGGAATCTATGAACTAGCCATTTATGGATGATTTTTGAAAGGTATTTAGGTGCCTCGTGGGATTTTCGAAAATACCTTGTGCACCTAAATACCTTTAAAAATACCTAAAATAATCGCACGAGGTTCCTGAATCCCTTTAAAACTCCTTAATTTTGCTCATAAGTAATCCCCTCAGCACAGTGAAAGGGACAGAGAGACGGAAGAAGGCAAAAGGAAGAGCACAAAACTAACTTGTGAACTACACTCAACCTCTTTAAGCAGCTGTCACTTAGCTTCTGTCCGATCAGCACATTGCGATTGGCACATATTCTGGTGAAGGATCAAGAAAAATGTCCAGCTCTCATCCAGGAAGCCAAACCTAACAGTGCAGAAGTGATGGGACAATTACAAAAAAAAAAAAAAAAAAGCATTTTCCAATTTTCCCAGTCTTTGGGGTTGACTAGGGTCGTGCAGGAGGTGGGCTCACTCATGTAGAGCCTCACATCCACTCTGGCTCCTTTATGCCAGATAAAAGGGCCAGAGTGGCATAAAAAGACTGTAAAATCTTGGTTCCTGCTGCAAGAGAATTCTCCGGGGGTGGACACTGTAGAGACAACTATATGGCTGTCTTCAGGCGACAGCATCACAAGCCCTGGTGCAGGACGCATGCTGGGAATAGGCTGCAAGGCCACAGAGATTCTGGAGAGGTAGCTAGCCTGTGCCACCACCTGTGCTGAAATGGTCACGCTGCTATTTTTAGCGCACTTGCGTCAGTGGAGCTAGAGCAGGTACGTCTGCCCAAGCTGGGAATCACACTTCCCAGCTGCAGTATACACGTACCATTAAAGGCTTAGCACAGACTCTCACTCAGCAAGCTTTGGAAACTGTGTGAACAGTTAAAGCAATCCTGCAAGTAACACCGAACAATGCTCTTATAACAAAGGATATTTGTTCATGCAGGGTACATTGCAAATCTCATGGTTTTTCCCCCTCGAGCATTTGTAGGCAGGAGAACTGTACAGGTGGGGAATGGCTGGTGAAGGCAGGCCATTTGAGCTGTCAGCTGGCTGGTTTACCTTTGATGGGCTACACTGAATTATACTGCTGCACTTTAAAATCCCATCAGAATAATACCCCAGTGTAACTACAGCTACAACCAGAGTGCCTAGGGCACATGGATAGCCAGCAGATGTACATATCCAAATAAAGGTCCTATATAACGCATCCTCATACATCCCTGAAATAAAGGGCTTAAGAAAGAAGCCTGATATTTTACATTAAACAGAATTTTTTACATGCTCTCTAGATTTTGATTTCAGAAAGTACAAGTTGGTTTCCCTTTTTTGTGGTCTATATGATTGCCCTATCTAACGCCCCCCTCTGCAGCATACTTTGACATACATTCTCCCTTAAGTGCCATACTGCCCTATTAACTTCCAATAAAGAATATTTCATTTCCCCTTTAATTCTTTCAAGTGCATTTCTCTTTTTATTATTCACAAAGCAGATATGGCATAAGCAGTGTTAGTGCAACCCATGCTGTCCTGCCCTCTGCATCAGCCCTGCTACAAAGTCCATCTGAGGGAAGGAGAGGTTCATAGCCATTGAGTCACAAAATCTCTCGCCTACTCTCAAAAGGTGCAATGCGGAGCACACTTTCCTAGGATGGATGGAAACCACCAAGCCGTTTCACAAGGGGCATTTGATGACAATGATTTTAGGACACTACTCATCTGGGACCACCTGTAAATGGCTGATCCGGAGACCATCCCATGACCTACCAGCAACTTCGTGGGCCATCCCGTTTTTTTCATTTCTATTTATAGTCATTTACTTCAATGCTGATGCTCTCTCATACACCACCTACACACTAAGGGCATATGCAGATAGCTACCCAGGACAATGACTCAAACACCTTCATTCATGAGAATGGCCAAGATTTCTCTGCATCATTTATAGAGAGGCCCTGATTTTTCCAAAACTGTCTCCCTCCCATCTCAAGGAATAGCACTTGCCCTCCAAAATTACCATTGCTATGGACAGGCCCAGCACTGTTGCCAACATCCTTCAACCAGGGGCTCATCCATGATGTTTGGCCACCCGGAGTCACTACCAGACAATTGTGACACTTTCACATCAGAGGCTGACTGCACTGCAGTCAAGCAGCTGTCATTACAAGTCCCAATCACGTGCTGCTTAATGATAAAGTCCACCCTTATTCAGCAAAACATCTAAGCACGGGATTAAGTGCTTTGCTGAATCAAGGCCAGAGAGCTCAAGAGACCTAGAGCAAGGAAGATGACACAGATGTTACGTGATGGATGCAGAAAAAGAAGCTACAGCACTGAAACCTCTCTGAGAAGATCACGCACTTTGGAGTACATTATCTTATGCAAAGGGAGTGCTACACATTTTAATTTCCCTACACAAACAGCAGTATTAAGTCACATGCCCACCCCCAACAGATTTACTAAGATGTTCATTTTGTTTCTCAATTCACCTTGCTTAGATGATTCAAAGGCAAGTGTTCATTTAACCTTTATAAATCATACCTTGTTTTTAGGGCAGGAAAACCAGGGTCCTATTAAGCTCAGAGATTTAATAGCAACCTGAAACCTTCCCTAATAAAACCACCTTCACCAAACCATATTTCTTCCCAGAAATGAAAACATTTAGAGGGCTTTCCTGGCCACCAAGAGTTGAAAAAGAATACATTTAGCGCTGCATTTAATCCCCATAGACCCAATGACCGGCTAGTAAAGGGGCCCTGAAACTTCCTGAATAGGCCTTCCTGAGTATCTGAAAGGAAAGCTAGTTTTTCGCAGACTGAACTTACCAGGAAACTTTTACAGCTGCCTGTGTTTTCATCAGTAATTCTTGTAAACAAATTTTGTTTTTATGATTTAGGAAACATTAACTCCAATACATGAAACATAAATCCCACTGCACCAAAAAGAGCTAACCTGCGTTTAAATGCGAGGAATAACATCTTCATTAATGAGATTAGGAACACATACTTACCAGTACCAAAACTTTCCTCTCCACACAGAGACAGTTTGTTTGCATCCATCAGGTTTCCAAAGAACTTCCAGCCAGTTGGAGTTTCAAACAAAGCGATCTTTGTAGCTTTGGCCACCCTTCAAAGGCAAGAAGGGTAAGTTATATCACAGCTGGATTGTTAGCACACCCCTGTGAAATGTTGCAACAGTAACATTAGTTGTTATCAAGCATCTCATTTAACATAACAGGGAAGGCAAGTCAGTCGACTTTTTGTTTAAAATAGTAACTCTTTTGTATCTTCGTCCATTGCTTTATTCTTGTGTTACCTTTCGGCAGGGGTGGAGGGATGGGGAGGGGGATGGTTGGGAAGTGCAGATAAAGGAAAAAGAATATAATACCTAACTCCTATGTAGTACTTTTCAGCAGCAGATCTCAATGCACTTTACAAAGGAAGTCATCTCCATTTTAAAGATGGGGCAACTGAGGCACAGGGAGGTGAAAGGATTTGCTCGAGGTCACTCAGCAGAGCTGAAAACTGAACCCCAGCTCCCTCAAGCCCCAATTCAGCCCTCTCTCCAGTAGGTCTCACAGCCTCCCCTAATGACTTGGTTTCAGCATTTTAGTGCAAACTGCGGAGCCTCTTGTCTCTGGCAGTTACTGTTCTCAGTCCCTATTGGCCTCAATGGATTTTGAGGGTACTTAGCACCTCCCAGGACCATGATCTGACCTGAAGAATACCCAGCCACAAGATCTCAATCTCTTTTGAAACAGTATCTTCTGAAAATGCTTTTAAAAATTATTCCCACTAAACCTATTGTTTCAGTCCTGTTTTAGTGTGGTCTCTGTTGTGGGAGAGCACAATTCACCCACCGCAAAAGGTTTAAAAATGATCCCCTTTATCCCAAGTCCTACCTATCAATTGCTCCACTGGTAGGCATGCTTCGGGCAAAGCCACGGACCCCGGTGTGCTGAAAATAAGGAATACTGAAAATGTTGGCAGCGATGACAGCAACGGAGTCCGAAGGGTTAACAAAGAACCCATGCTTCCCTAGAATCATGTTCCGATCCTAACAAAAATGACAAAGGAGGACAATTCAGTTCTAGCCACCACCGTGCATACGAAGGTATCAGAGCAAACATTATTTTGCAGGCACACCTTATAAAAACCATACAGCACCATAGAGTTACTTTCTTCTGGATTAAAGTGAGTGTGGCGTTTTGAATCCTTTAAGTAGCGTTGCATCTTCTTTTTTCATTACCTTTAAGGCTTGTAAAGTAAAATCTGAACTTTGTAACCAACTACTGTCACAGTGAGGAACTAGAGTGAGCGAGTTTTTGTTTATGCCTAACTACAGAATGGGGGAACGGGAGAATCCTTCCTCTCCTATCAATTGTACAGTGTGGGCATCTGACTGCGAGCCTCAGTGCAGAATTGCTGGAACCCGTCTGGGCCCTATTCTGTTCCCACTGAAATCGAAGGCAAAACCCCATTCACCCTGAGGAGCATCCTTATCTAGTCTGCCTGGTCTTGGCATCTTTGCATATCATGTGGCTGAGCTGCCATTTGCCAAGTGTCATATGACTGCAACAACATATTCAGCCTTGATTTCTATGGGAGTCCTAGCTGCTTATGCCCAGGATAAATCCAGTCCAGACTGAGTATCAATGAATCCAGCAATCATTATTGCAAACTCAGAACTTCCTTTTAAGGCTTGTGCCCTCGTGTTTGGAGTTAAGAACAACTAGACCAGCGGTTCCCAACCCGTTGTCCAAAAGTGGCCTGCAGGGTCTTTCGGCATGGCCCGCAACTCTCCTTCCGCTGGATGCAGAAGGAAGCTGCTGCCTAAGTATCCAGGCAGAGCGCATTGCCGGTGCAGGCTCCTTGCTGCAGCCAAGGGGAAGGGAGATCAGAGCTCCCCTCCCCTTGGCTGTGGCAGGGAGCATGGCACAGCGCTCCACCTTGGTCCCTAGGCTCTTGGGTCCCTGCTGGAGCCAGAGGGAGGGGAGCACTGATTTTCTGTTCCCCTGGCTCCGGAAGGGAGCTGCTGCCCAAGGACCCAGGTGGAGTGCACGGTTTCCCTGCTGCAGCCAAGGGGAGATCCTCTTTGCTGAACTTTTCCCTCTGGCTGCAGTGGGGGAGGGGAGAAAGGGGGCTGTTGGTGGAGACTGGTGGCCCTTCAGGGTTGTAAAAACAAAATGTGGCCCTTGAGCCAAAAAGGTTGGGAACCAATTAACTAGACAGTGTGTGTATGGGGAGGCGAGGGGGGTCTGTAGCCACATGCTCATTTACCCCATCTCCATCAAAGGCAGCTCCAAAGTCGTACTCTCCTGTCTTCATAGTCTGGACCAAATCAGCAGCATAGGTTAAGTTAGGGTCAGGGTGGTGGCCACCGAAGTCCTCTAGAGGTGTACAGTTCACAGCAGAATTTGCAGGCGCTCCAAGCTCTTCACACAGGATCTTTTTTACATAGGGGCCCATAACTACCAGAGCAAACAAGGGAAAACATCACACATTTTATTTTTAAATTAAACTTCAACTGGTTGCACGTTTTGTTCAAACTAGGATTTGGCCACAGGCTGCTCATCTACTAAGATGATCTTACAGTTTCCAAGTGTCCCATGAAACTACTCATGGGCTTAACGCTAAATACGAGCTTCAGCGTTTTGCTGGATTGGGGCTACATTTGCAAGATCAAGCACTTAGTTACTGAACTTATTTATACTGTGGCAGCTGCTGAGTTTCTAAGTCATGGACCTCACAGTGCTACATGCTGTACAAAAATAGAACAAAAAGAGGTTTCCTGCCCCCCAAAGTTCACAATTTATATATTTTACGATGGAAAAGGGACGGTTGAGCCTAGCCATCTAACAATATGGCATGATATTCTGTGTTTCAGACTCCAATAAGCAAGGCAATTAAAAAAAAGTTATCATGGAATTTCAGAGGTAGCATGATTGGGATATCAAGAAGATGGAAACAGGGTGCTAAGACTGCCCCACGGAATAAGTTTTACTGTATGAACATCATGAGCTGATTATCTACAAAGGCTCTAATTAGGGCTAGGCACACAAGCCTTCTCAACAAATATTTCTCTCTCTCTTTTATTATATAATTCCAGTCTCCAGGCTCCAATCCTGCCATCAGATCAGTATGGACAAACACTTTGTACAGCCCCATTGACTTCAGTGGGGACTTCACCTGGGTTTAAAAGTCTGCCTGCACGGATCTAGTTGCAGGGTTGGGCCACACACTTGTTTAGCTCTCAACAAAATAAAACCTAGTGTTTTAATGAGTGCGACACACCTGAGCAGTGCAGCATTTCCACAGGCCTTGACTAAGTATCTCCTCACTCACGTCTTGAGATCACAGTATTGGATTATGTTAAATACTCAAATCAGAGATCAAAGTTAGAAAAAGTAAAGTGGAAAGATTCAGCATGTCTGACATCCCTACTTAAAATTTTTTCAGTGTAGTTCGGAAGTAACCTTGCTATTAGGGGACGTATTCTATTTACCACAAAATTAGTAGCAAGATTCTTTTTAAGTCTGTCAGTGTCTGATATCTTCACACCCTCTTTACAGCAGCAGCTGTCAGCCATCAGTCAATACACCATCAAGTGAGATTGGTCCAGCAACTATGTCGCTGATTCTGCAGTTTTGAGAGGCCTGAAGACCGCAGTTAGCTTTTGCTACTTTCTACACTCTGCATTAAGAACAGCAGAAAGTTAAAATTTGTTCTCTATACTATGGCCCAATTTTTGCCATTCGACCAGTGACTCCAATGACATCAGGGAGATAGCATGGAGTGAGAAGGGGCCAAATTCAGTGCTGGTGCAAATTTCACCTCAATAAGCAGGGACAAATTATGTATAGGTGGAGGAAAGCCTCTGGTTTATCTTTCACCTCCTCATCCTCTCCTCTGGGTTGTTTTCCCTGATGCCACTTGCCTGCCTTTCCCCTCACTGTGGAACTTGTTTCCCCCGTCTTACAGAGGTGTGATTGACATAGATGTTTCCATCTCCTCAGAATTTGGCTCATCTCTCTAAAGCAGAGGGAGAAAAACCAACCACCTGCCTCCCAAAGGGAGTTCTAGACCGTGTTATTCCATGTCATACACAGTCCAAGGATTCTGAGATTATCAGTCAGCCACTGCATTGACCAGCTGGAGGCTCAGAATTCTGTGTCTTCAACCACTCCATCCAGTGTATCAAACAAGTGGGAGGAAGATACAAATACAAGCTCATTAAATAAGATCTTTTCTCCTTTATGACATACCTATAACAAGATCTAGGTATTCTATATAAGTTCTTATACGGACTTCATCACGGTGGTGTCTGAGCGTCTTCCAATATTGCATTAAGTAATGTAACTAACATCTCATGTGTGTGTTTCATCCTCGTCCTCTCCCCAGAGGAAGACTTATTTGTGTAATGTAGGTTTTTGTTTTTCAATGTACATGGTGCTCTGTGTTTTTGTTAGAAAAGGCAGGCGAAGTCATGAGTATTACACTTGGTGTGGTGGGTGGCTCAGTTTATAACAGCCTCGAACTCTCTAAAGCAGGGGTCTCAAACTCGCGGCCCGCGGGCCAACTGCGGCCCGCGGGCTTGTGATATGTGGCCCGCAGTTCGAATCCGGCCGCAGGCTTGTTCTGTGAGCGTTTTCTGAACGGAGCTCAGGCAAGCTGTGGGACAGCTTGCCTGAGCTGTTAAAAAGGCAACGTCAGAGTTAAAAGGGAAATGGCCGCCGAACGTGGCCCCACAGGCAGATTTAACGGCGGACAGTGGAGTCTGCAAGTCTCTCTCTCTCTCCTACTGTGCCGCCGAATTTTACCCTGCGGTGAGATTTTTCGGCGGAGAGTGAGCACGAAAGCATGAGCAGAGCAGCGTGTGTTATGCGTGGCCCCCCTGAACTCAACTTAAGGGAAATGTGGCCCGCCATAGCAATTGAGTTTGAGACCCCTGCTCTAAAGCTACCTACACTCCCTCTGCCATCACTGCAAATAAAATACTGAATATTAACGTGCCGGGGGTGGGGGATTGAGGAAAGCCAATTACATTCGGGCTCCCAAATCACGGGGCGCTTTTGAAAATTTTACCCAAAAGCTCTGTCTGCTACAGATTAGGATTCATGGTAACTAAAAACGGTGAAATGCACTTTTCAAAGAGAGGAAAAACAGAGACAGCAAAAGAAGAGTTAGTTCTTAAACAAACATTTCTCCCTCCAAGAAATAGCTATAAAAATAAGTACAGAGTAATTATTTCATACCTCCATGCATAGCATCTATGCGAACTTTTATGTGGTTTTCTCCTGAAAGAAGTTCCTTTAGCGCACTGAAATCAAAGATGTTCCTCAACATATTTGCATAAGCTTCCACCGAGTCCACAATTTCAACTGCAGAATCAAAAAATACCCAATACACTGAGAGACTAGCAATAATTAGACTGTTCAGATAGACCCAAATCCTACCCAGAAGGGTTACTTTGCTACTTACGACAGACTGACATTCCTTAGCACAAAGACTGCCATTCAAAATAAGGAGGTCTTTGAATACCTCCTATTATCAGTTTCTAATGACAATGGAGAAAACACTCTTGAGGTGACAGATCACTTTGCAGAAGTAAGGGACTGGGAGTATTAAAAAAAAAAAAAAATCAGCCCTGGCATTTAAGTAACACTGGCCAGAGTGCTGCTGGGCCCATGTGGTGGGAGAGGGATTTTGGGGGAGGGGGGGAGCAAAATGGCTGCCATGCTTGGCCAGGTGCAGCTAGAGGGCCTGACCAGCTCACCAGCACTTGAGTGCACCAGTCCCCCTGGCATTTGCCAGAACTGCCAGATGGCCAGTCCGCCCGTGCTTTACAGTCCTACTTTCTAGAAGATTTTCACTATTGCTACATACTGCCATTCCCTACTGGTTTGCACCCTAATCAGCAGAGTCAGAAACCTGAAGTTGAAAGTAGTTTACAGTACAACTTCATCTCTCTGATGTTCATTCTAGAGGGTTAAATTCTGCTCTCAGTTACAGTAAGGGTGGAACTTACAAAAGCATTTACCGGAGTTAGACATACAACTTCTACTAAAAGTCAGTGACAACTGGGCACCTAACTCTCATTTGTACCTTTGAAAATTATGCACTTCCATAATTGAGGACGGAATGTGCTCCACATAAAGGCAACGCAGTGGAAAATGCATTAATGCAAAGTCTCAGTGTGCAAAAACTGGGGGTTGAAGGAACTAGGAATTTTACCAAGTTTCTTTTTATAAAAATATTCAAATTGTTTCTTTTTTTAAAAACACACACGCGCGCACGAGAAATGTGCAATTAAATCTGAAAAACCTGGGAAAAAAATATTTTGTTGCAAGTTCGCAAAAATGGTCTTTTACAGAAAAGCTATTACATAATGGATTTTTTAAAGTACAAATACAGAGATAAAAATCAATTTAAAACCCATCTGAAAACATTTTAGAATTTTTTTGTGAAAAAAACCTGTAGGTGCAAAATTGCTCAAGTTTTGCCAACATGTTTTCAAAAGGTACCATTGTGCTGCAGCAGAAATAGAATAACATTTATATAAATTTTAGTAGGGCCCAACAATCTTGTTTAAACCTCTAAATATATTAAAGTGAACATTTTTTGTTACGAGCCACATACAATACATGAAAAGAGTGTCTGTTGGAGGACAAAGGTTAAGAGATGACTGAATCATGGTTTTATAAAGTACCTATGCAAGGAGAAGATATCAGATACTGGAGAATGCTTTAAGCTAACATACAAAGCCACAAGATTGAAAAAACAGAAGTCAGAAAAGTTCAAACTGGAAATAAGACATTTCAAATTGCAACCATTTGATGTGGTACATTTTGCATTTACTATTATTTGAAGTTTTTAAATCAAGATCAGATGCTTTCATAAACAGGTATGGAGGTAAATGTTCAGAAGTCCCGTTTTCAAAAGTGACAGGCACTTAGGTCAGATTTTCCACAACATGTAGCCTCCTAGGTTCTTCTGAAAATATCACTTGACACCTAAATACCTCTGAAAATCTGACCCTTGGGACCCTAATTTTTACTGAAAGTCAATGGGATGTCACCTCATAAGTGCCTATGTCACTTCTGAAAGTGGGATTTATGGCCCCAACCCACTTAGACTCTTCTGAAAATGTAACTCATGCTCTAGTTCATGCACGAGTAGCTGTACTAGATGCAGGTATCACTGGGTGAAATTCTGTTGTCTGTGTTAAGCAGGACACCAGATTAGGTGATCATATATCCCTTTTGGTCTTAAAATCTATTAAATAACCTTGCCAAATGCAAGTAAAAAGTATGTTATAAAAGGACAAAGAGGTGTCACTTGCCTGTAAATGGTTTAAACTTGTTCTCCAAGTCAAATTGCTGCTTTCCAATGGTACCAAGGTCCACCTGCAGATCTGGGCAGATAGCATACTCTTCAATAGTCTTGCTAATTTGGAAAATTTTATCAGTAATGGCTTCAGGAGCAGGACCTACAAATAAAAAAGGAAGAAGAGTTTTTACGGTGTGCTACAGATATGCATTTCACAGGTATGTCAAAAGACAAGGAGATGAGAATGTTTCTCTTGGGACAATGTTTTACAAGGAAAGCAGATCACTTGTTTTGTTTAGTGAAATATACTGTTGACAGCACGGAAATATATTCACTGATGCCAAAAGAAAGAAATGTTGGCCACAAGGGAAAACTTTACCTCCATTGGAAATGTTGAATTTAATGCCAAAGTCTCCATTGGGCCCACCAGGGTTGTGACTGGCTGTCAAAATGATGCCACCAATAGCTTTGATTTTTCTAATAATACAGGAGACCGCAGGGGTGGAGAGAATTCCGTTCTGCCCAATCACTAAACGGCCAATCTAAAGTAAAGATTTCAAACAAACTATCAGAAAAATCCACAATTTTACAGACTGCGAGAGCATGAAAGTTAGAAATGGCAACTTTAGATGCAAATATTTACAAAATTCTCATACAGTTTTGTTCTAATTTTAGACTTAGAATTCATTTTTATATATAATTTTGACCAATCACATCAATGTTTATTTTTAAGCATTTTTTTCTATTGTTATAGACTTAAATTTTCATAGCTGAAGGAAATTACAGGGGGAGTAGCTAAAAGATCATTTAATTAAATTATTATTGTCAATATTAATGACAATAGTGGTTGAGATTCAAAATATTAAAGCTTTATAGCTATTAAAAACCACAAATTGTCAAAATATAAAAAGTAAATATCCTTAAATCATTTTTCTTATTTGCCTAACTGGAAATTTCAATTATTGTCGATGGAAACATTTTTTCATCGGTTTGTGTGTGTACAGTGAAATCAACATACCTTTACTGATAAAAACCTAATCCTTCCACACCTACTTTTAATTCACTTTCACTGCGCCCACACAAGGCAGTTACACTGCAGTACTTTGCCCCACAGTCGGGACTACAGAGTTGTGAATAGCAATACGCACCACTGTTACCCTTAGGCTATGTCTACTCTGCAAATAAAACACTCATGGCTGGCCTGTATCTGCTGACTTGGGGTCTCTGGGGTTGAGCTGTGGGGTTATAAAGCTGTAGTGTAGACGTCTAGGCTCTAGAGCCTGGGCTCTGGAACCCTCCCTCCTCACAGGGTTCCAAAGCCCAGGTGTTGACCCGATCCCGGATGACTACACTGCAGTTTTATAGCCCCCAGTCTGAGTTTTGTGATCCTGACTCAGCTGACATGAGTCAGCTACAGGTGTTTTATTGCAGATTAGACATACCCTCAGATTCTTAAGATCAGCAGGCCAAATGCAGAAGCAATGTGTAAGGGAGAGTATAAGCTACATGTTGATAAGTGTATACGAGTCTAAGTAAGTAGACAGAGTCCAAAATTATGCCATGTGCACGTTGGGAGGGAAATGGTGGGAAAAGGTATAAATTACACCATCCAGATTCACTTCTTATTTTGGCCCAATGCCAAAATATCATCTATTCCCCACATATCCAAGCAGTTTCTGTATACGCCCCATTGTGAAGGCTGCTTCTCTGTGGAAGGCGACAGTGTAAGTTACACTTAAAGCTTTAACTTACTGAGCTTCTTGTCACAAGGGAAATACATTGTACGTAACATAGGAATCCCCTTCCCACGACGCTCAGATCTGGATTTCAAACACAGCAGTTAAACTAACCTTGTTGAGAGGCCTAGGGTGGATCACAGCCTTTGAAAGGAATGCCGCGCGTGTGCACACCCCCTTGTTATACAAAAAATCTGTAGGATGCAAGTCTTTTATAATGAAAAATGAAATAAATGCTAGAGTCCACCTCTCCTCCTCCTCTTCACCAGTAACACAGACTGATGCTCTCTACTGCTCTATTTAGCAAGTACTTGTTTTCTCAATCAACCTGGTGGCTGTCTGCAGTACCATCCTCAACTTGAGTACATGTAACCAGCAGGAAGGGGACTGAACCACACCGTATACCAGAAGACGACTCACCAATCCTTTACACCATGCCATAATTACAACCTCTAAATATAGAGTTCTTTATTTATACATGCCAGGTTTAGTGGACTACTAGCTTAGTCATTTCCTTTAATTAAATAAATCACATTTAAAGTATGGCATATAAATTAGACTACTGGGATTCCAAGTGTGTGTGATCTTATTTGGAAAGCCTTCTGATCACGCATTCATAGAGGTAACAGTACCTGCCTATATCATGTACTATTGGAATTGCCTTTCACATTTTTAAGAGATATGCATGCCTCATAAAAACTTTACATTTGAAAATATCCCCAGAATCATATTTTACATTCTACACACGGGGGTTACCACGAAGTTGATAAATAAACCCAGAGGCATTGCTAACCACTGACAGAAAAGACAGAATAGAAAAAGGTTACTGAAAACATATAAACTACAATAAAGTCAAATTTAAAAAGAGACACCTGTGGGCCATTCTTCTGGAAAGAAATAGAGAGGCTGATTCCTATCTGTTGTAAATGGGTATTGCCCCATCTTCATAGGAGATGAGACCTAGCATTTCTTATTTAAATAGTGAATGAGCTACAAAGAAATTAGAAATCAAAAGGTAGTAGACATAACATTTGTGGTCCAGTGGGCCTGATCACCACCTGATATAAATTTGCATCGTACCGATCTTCTGTTTGGAGCATGTATTGACTTCAATGGCACTACATGGATTTACAATGGCAAATGATCTCTTATTTTTTACCCCCGAAATTATTTTGTTGATCAAGAGATCAGGGGAAAATCTGTTCTCTTTCTACCTGTTTACTATGAACTACAAAGCTATCAGTGCAATGGTTTGGTCACAATGAACCATTTTAATATCAGTGGAGGCAGCTAGTAGAATTTTATTTCTACCTTAAAAATAAAATCAAATCTTCAGTGGAATCTGTCTTTTTCCACAGCAAAACCTCACATCTAGAATACCACTAAAAGCTGCACTGCAGTGCTCTGAAAGACATTAGGAATTTTACCACAACTGGCGTTTGCTATAAAGGGGTCCAACTGTATTGTAAAACAAAACAAAAGCACCCCACATGATTTCTTTATTTTCAAATGCTCTGGTGACACCCCTGATGTAGCTATATGTATCTACTGAAAACCTGCAAACATTGTGTTTTGCCTTTTCATTTGTTGAGCAGCTCACACCATAATGAAACTGCTTATGCAGAGCGAAGCAAAGTTGTCACTGAACACAAAAGAGCCCATCTCCCCACCAATTACTTACTAATAATAGCACTGTGATTTGATGAAGCTAGTGACAAAATGCACAAATGCCAATAATTTGCTGCAAGTCAACAAAATGAACATTAAATGAGAAACTAACAATATTTTCACACTGGTAGTTCGATATCTTTCCACCCAACTGCAACTGTATTTTCACTTCTATTCAAAGCTAAATGGCAACATGGATTCTAAAAAAAATTAAATTGGGTAATTGCAATATCACTAAAGGTAATTTTCCATTAAAACACTTAACGATGATCCATAATTCTCAGTTAACCAACAGCAGTCATTTAAAAGGCAATGGGAAATGAGTTAATTAAAAATTAGAACACCTCTTAATTACTGACTTTATACTTCTGTTTGGATCAGCTACGATATTAGTTTAGTCATATTTATCATATACCAACCCCGTTGGCAGCAGCCATTTGAACTATCAATTCTATTGCCAATTTATTAAAATATCTCCCATCTCCGCCAACTACCATAGTAGATCCTTGTCGATCTCTTAGATCTATGGAAAAAAATATACTCTGGATAAAATTCTGCAGGTAGTTTGTCTTGGTCTCAAAATAATAGGTTTTCTTCCGTAATCCACTGGTTCCCGGTTTCTGATCATAGTAAGGTACTGTTGGCAAAGTCAATATAAGCAGAGGAGGGTCTTCCATGTTCCTTTTTCATATAAATACATTTAAAATAAATTATGGTGAAAGGAAAAAAAAAAATCAATCTTGACACCAGCAATGGTACATCTACTAGTTAGAAGTTCAGTGAAGCAGTCAAGTACCCAAAAATAGCTCCTTGAACCTTGCGCTGAATGTGGTTTCTGTAACTGAAGAAGTTTTCTTGCACTTGTTCTGCAAGATCACTGTCAGAGAGAATACATATAATTCCAAACTGCAATCCCTCATGAAAATGGAAAGGAAATGAAGATTTCTGTGTTCTCTATAGTCCTGTGATTGGGACGGTAGTAGTTCTGCACAGTTCTTGTATAATCACAGACTAGACCCCAGCAGTGTGAATTCTGTCCAATTATCTTTTAGGATGAGGATGGCAAGAGACGCTGTTTAGTAGGTCAGCGCTTCAGTCAAAAGCATTGATTTGCTGCCAGGCTCTGCTCTTTAAACCAATGCAGAGCTGGAACTGTTTTAGACAGACAAACAGATTTATAAAGTCCTGCCAGGTCTGCAGTTGTGGCTCCCACTGTCACAGAGTCCTCACTGGGAAGTGAATATTGAGAAGGAAAAGTGTTCAGGAAGCACAGCTATACACAGCTAAAGTTATTTTGTGGAGACCAGCAAGTTAAAGGTCACTCTTAAAATGGCAGTCAGAAGATCTTAGTTACCTACAGTTTCCTTATATCACTGTCGTTCTGACAGCCAATAATTTCTCCATTGCCAGTATTCTATAGTGCTTAATTGAATAGCTTTCCTCTAACAAACATTGAAGTTACTTGTTGGGCACAACGGGCCAAATTCCACTTGGGAAAATCCAGAGTAACTCCAATGGTTTCTATGGAGTTACTCCAAATTGACTACAGTCCAACTAGGAGACCAATTTACCCTAGGGTCTTCACAAAATACGATTCTTTTGGAAAACTACATTTGCATAAAGCTGTGAATATTGAAACAACATGATTAAAAACTTGCAAAACAGTTAAAACTATCTGAAATCCCAAGGAAATGTCACCTGGACTGGCAAGATGCCAACTTTCTTAAAATGTATGCAGTACAATCCTTCTAAATTCTGTGAAGTTAAAAATTCTTGTTGGTTAAAAATAACCACCATCACCTCTAATAACACTTCGTGCTTCTGTGGAGACTTTTGTCCAGAGTGTTTTACCTCTGGACATTTTACAAACGTGAACTGAGCAATTTATGAACCCTCTCTTCATTACGGTCCAGCCTGCCTGCTATTAAAGGAAAAAAAGAAAAGGAAAAAACCTCAATTTTTAACGTAATTTGATTGTTGTGGCCATTTGCGAAACGTTCTATGGGGATCATTTCTTTAGGTCTCAGCTCTGCAGCCACTTGAAACGTTCTATGGGGATCATTTCTTTAGGTCTCAGCTCTGCAGCCACTTGAAAGTTAGCAAGTGCTGTTCCCAGAGACGTATAGATGATGATGGTATTATACAAATTAGAAAATAACAAAACAGTTGGGGTCACTGCAGCTTCATTCAAAACAGACAGAAAAATATCGGGGTTAGGGACAAAGGGGAGGACAACCACACTGGTGGAGCGGCACGCTCTTCTAGTCTCTGAGAGTTGATGAAGCATAGCCCTCAATAGCTGAGCAGCCAATGGAACCTCAGTGATGTGGCTGGGCTCCATGGCTGGGTCTGCCTAAGCAGTTCCCCACCCTTTATGGAGCGGTCTCTTGGAAAAGGGACTGCTGCTGTGTAGGAAAATTACCCTGCATTCCTTGAAGGAGTACTCTGGACAAATGTACTTTTGTTTAGTTATTTTGTATCGTGAACTTGACTCGGAATAAGCAGGCCAAGGAACTTGAAAAGGGAAATGTTTTTTCATGGTGGCTCTTTAACATAACGAGACCTCTTTCCCAAAAGACAGGGTTTTTTTTTTCCTTCTGCATATGGGAAGGACTATAGAATTCTGTCCTGAATCAGGGTTTGGTTATAAGAAACTGCATATATTCAAACCAACATTCTTACAGTGCATCTATGTGGGCAGAACACACCACACGAGAAGTACCACGTCCTCAGACTGCTGCATATTTTCGACCATCAGAAAGGGAACAACCACCTCTCCATTTTATTTTGTATAGTGATCCAGGGTCAGAAACTAGTTACCCCACAAAGCAAAAACTAGAGTCTGGCTGCTATATCACAGAAATAACGTAACTGCAAGTTTAGGCAACTGGAGAAAATAAATGGGCTAAGTAGCCAAATAAAAATAATTTTACATCTTTAAAGCTCTTTAACTGCATTAGCTAATACATCTTTACTTTGATAGCCTGAAATGCGTATGCACCATGATTAAGTTCTTAGGTATAGGCTTCCCTCTTGTGGTACAAAAGTGGAAAAACAATTCCTGGGGTTGACTAACAAGGACTTGTACTCAGTTCACGCAGGGGGTCTGCTTTCTGATCAAGGCAGAAGGATTTACATAGGAAATTCCCATTGGTATTTATTAAAAAAACCTAGGCAAGCAGTCTCCCCTCTCACTGCCAGATGGCACTGTGAGATCAACTTACTGTAGGATGTCCCTTGAAATGCCTCATTACTCAAAGCACATGCAAAAAGTAAACTTTTAGAACAAGTTCCCCCTTTTATTGCATGGGGGAGATTTACATGAAACTATGAGGCCATTGGCAAGGGGAAAGGCCACTATGAACCCAGCGATTTATACTTGTACAAACAAATGTATGCACGCACATGTAATTAAGCAGCAGTGGAATTCAGCTACCAAGGTCTGCAATACATCTTCCATGGCTTCATTTAACTTGACTTTCTGTCACCAAGTTTTAGAGACTCCTTGGGGTATCTGAGGCAGTCCTGGCAGAGTTCCCACACTGAAATTAGATAAGGTACTATAGAGGTTTCCAGATAATGGGAAGCAACCTTTTACTTAACTTTGATGTTAGAGCTGACTATCAGTGACCAGACGGGAATGAGCATGGAATACAAGGCCCTTTACCTTTCTTTCTCACCTGATAGCTGTTTCATAGCTTATCCCTTAATAGGAAATTGTGTTAAAAAAAATCACCATTAAAATGAGTAAGTCTATTGACCGAGGCAGAAGAAAGAAAAAGAGGACAGGCTGCAGGGCGAGAGAGGAGAGAGAGAAAAAGAGAGCTTGCTCATGCTGTCCTTGTTCTGAGAATGCCTGGGGAGGGAGGGCACCTCTGCCAAAATCCTGGATCCCTCCCCCTCACCCCATCCCCATCCCCACCCCCTGGTTTTTAAAAGATAGCAAAGCTGTTGAGCATTTACTGGTACTGGTTTTTTCCTGTTTGGACCCAAGAGGAACTGGAGATGCAAGAACATAGCCAGGACTATGCACCTTTTCCTGCTAACAGTTGACTTTGGTTAATCATAAAAAAAGTACAAACAAGAGTTTTCACAGAGAAGTTAAACTTTAGACTGTAAATCTTAGTTAAAAGTGCATTTTTCTGCTATTTCTGCATATTTGCTTTCAGTATCACAAGCAGTACCAAACTAAGCCTCCATGATTCTGAAAAATGGAGAACCAAATTCTGCCATTAACCTTCAGGACTTAGATTCTCAAAGTCAATTTTCCACATTGCTTAAGTTCCATATGACCCATGACAGTGGTTTTGATTTGAAAGACATTCACCCTCTGGCAGAGAATCTTATGAAATGAGAGAATTGAGCATAAAATACTTCACAAAGTAGTCCTAGCACAATCTGTTCTAAAGTTAAAAAAATCATTTTGGAATCACCACACAGTTTTGGGGAACCCCAGAGCAAGGCCACACCTACCTCTCTTTCTAGATCAAGATGGCATGAATTTATTGTCAAGATGAATTAAAGTAGGAACTGAAGAATTGCAAGTGAATTACAGCATATGTAGCTCCACATTCTACACACAATATGACTACCTGCAGCAGATGAATATGAAATACTCAGCATGTTCCCCACCTCCATTTCTAGCCATTTTCTCTGATTTGTTACCACACGTACAGCAGACCCATATACCCTGTCATGCATTCAGAACTGTAGTTGCAAATCCATTTTTCCCTCAGGAGAAATTTTATACTGAAATCAACTCCTTAGCTGCTACCGTCAAATATGCTTTTAATAACCTGGTGTGCTATACCTATGATTAGCCTCAGAATTGAGAAGATGAGAATGGCCATACTGGGTCAGACCAACGGTCCATCTAGCCCAGTTCTGTCTTCTGACAGTGGCCAGTTCCAGATGCTTCAGGTATTTTGCATTTATTTTAAAGCTGGTCAATTACTTTCTGACACCATGGCAAAAATCTGATTTTGCTAGTTCCTGCCTGCCAGTTTTCACACTGACCAAACAAAAATCTTGACCACTAGTTGAACTTTTGTTGGAGCCAGGCCCCAGAACAAGGTGCTAAAAGCCCCAAGTGATCCTACAGCACAGCTGCCAAAAACCATCAGCCTTCCACATCACATGTGCCATATAGTTGGTGTCAAATGCAACACCTCCATCACTGACAATTTGGGGACAACATTGGATTATTTGTTTTCATAAGAAGTTGAATAAAAACCTGTTTTTAAATGTATTTCAAGTTGCTGCAGAACCTTCAATGTGATGCAAAATTTGGCCTTGCCCGGCTCGAGAGAGAAAGAGAGACAGAGAGAGAGTGTGCGCGCGCATGCATAATTTAAATCCAGTGCACTGGATTTACACAGGGAATTAAGATAGATCTGGATGGGTAGCAAACGTTAGGCAAGCTGAAGATTTAGTGGCATCTTCAACATGTAGAATTAGTGCTGATGTATTATTTGTGGGGCTGCTGTAGCTAGACAGAAGGGCTCCAGACTGGTCATCACTGGAGGTGGGATGGTTCTATGGCCTGATCTTCGTTTCACTTACATTGATATAAAACAGGAGTCACTCCATTGAAATTGAGGGAGCTATGCTACTGTAAAAGTGGTGAGAGAGAAGAAGTCCTCCAACTTATACATGCAGCTACATGAGTGACTATTTTTTGAATCTCATCTGAATTCAGGACCTTTCTTTTTCAATTCCTCTACAAAGGAACCTATACGGAGCCTGCCTCAATAGATGTTTCAAGGAATTGCAACACTACAATATTCCTGCTTGAAATCTTCAGCTATGATCAGCCTGCTGATGTCTTAGGCAGTAACTGTTCATTTGTTTTTCACGTTAATACATTTGCTTGCTCTGTATAAAGTCAATCTTCCTCCTTCACATATTCCTTCCTCTAGGCTCCTAGCCCACATAATCTGTATCACTTATTTTCTTCCTGCTTTGCTTCATGATCCCGTTTCTTTCCAGAACGTCTCTCTTTCTCAGACCCCAGTTCTGCAGTAAGAGTGTTAGCCTAACCAAGTCAATTACTGAGTGCAGCAAAAACCCCATGGCAAACAGGCCCCTCATGACATGCAACTGTGTCTGACTAAAGGTTCCAAGTAACTACTCCATCAGTGTGTATTGTAGTGACAGCTTACCTATGAAAAGGGACCCTCTGTATGTAGCTCGGGGCTACAATTTTATCCTTCTAATGTGCTTTCTGAGGCATGGGGATGATGACTGCTTTAATCCTGGATCCCACTCCTGCAAATACACACCCGTAACCTGACACACAAAGACGTCCCGATGAACTAAAAGGAACAACTTGTGTGCATCAAGTTACACGTGTATAAGTGTCTGCAGGATCAGAGGGCAAGAAGGCGGCACTGGCCTGTTCTCTCCAGAAAGCATGTTACAAGGGTAGTGCTGTAACCGCAAACTACGAAATACTTGTTCTAAGGAGGGTCTTTTTCCCTTGACAAAACCCTGTCATTACAGGGCAGCCAGAGATGCAGCAGTTATCTGGAAGCGTAAGAGCACTAGTCCCACATAACAAAATGACTGCTTAGGATTCAGACTAGCCTAGTTTTCATACCTCTCAGGGTCCGTGGAGTGGGCTGAAGAATCACCAATGGAGCAGTGGCCAGCCTCCTGGAAAAGTGCCAGATTCCTAGACACCTGGGTATGCTTCCAAAAGCTTGGACAAACCAGTCCTTTATCCTGCTAAAACTAAATTCCACTATTTGGTTATTCATGAGGCTCTAAAGTGCTCCCCTGCTGACAGTGCAGCTGGGTACATAGGCTACACGTTAAACACTTCAGATGTTTACATTCCCATTCTACCCCTTTTGCTAAGACATTTCAGCTCCACCATTGCTTTTTTTTTTTAAAACTAGAAAAGCTCCTCTCTCCACTCCTTTAATCACTGTATACACGAAGGGGCCAATCTGCTTAAGGACTGACAAGCTTGGACACTGACTGAAGGTTACAAAGTGAGCAGCTGCCACAAGGAGAATATAAAAGACCAAGTTTTACATGACTTTTCTTGTGAGTTACATTTTTACCCTGTGAGATACTACTAGCTTCAGGTGGATTTTATTGCTCTCGCTCCTACCCTGCTGCAGTGACTAGCCAGTAACTTCAGCTCAGCCTACACACAGCTCTACAAAGGAGAACATCTCATGTGGATGAGAGGCATCTGAACAGCCAGGAGGCCCAAGCCAGAACAATATGATATCGTTCATTCATCAGGTTTCATGTAACTAGCCCGCTGAGGCAAGGTGCTCATCTCCACAGATTTGGTGTCCTAGCAGCATCACGTCCCCAACCTGGAGGGTGAAGAAAGATGCCCAGGGATACAATTAACACTGACCATTGATCAGCCTCCCAATTGCAGGAAGCACAGCCCCACATTTTGAATTCAAATGCCCCACTCCATCCCAAAGAACTCAGGGGGAGTGTTTTTTGCTACTAATTATTTATTGAAAAACCACAACTGTGACCCAGCGCTGAGAAAGTTACGTAGCCTCGTCTTTAGTTATAAATATCTGCTTGCTCCTACAGTTCACAATTTTAATTTCATTGCTGAATCGCTATGGAAACCCACATGCATAGAATACAATTTCCAGTTACCCTGGCTATTATCAATTAAAATCCATATTCCCACTTCCAAGGTTTTAGTAACAATGCCTGCTACATATTTGGTCAATTTACTTGCATTTTACTGGTGCAGAAAATGCTACCGGTTTCCTGCTTCTGCTATTCGCCCTTGTGTAAAGTGCAGGCCTGGACAAAACTCTCTTCCTATCCTAATAATAATAATTACTACTTTAGTTTCTCCGGTGGTTAGGAGCCGGTTTCACCACTGGGAAAAACCACTTCTTGCCTTCTGCCACAATCAGAGCAAGCCAAGTGGCCCTAACAGTGCAAGAGGCCCTGTTTTCTAGTGCAAGGCTAATCAGCATAAACTAGCGCAGGTGAGGAAGCAGAGAGAAAACAAGAGCTGTTTTCTTAAACGCAGGCCGGAGCCCTGTCCCTTTGCACAATCCTGGGCCACGGCGAGCAGCTGGGAAACCAGCCACCGCTTCGAACACGAAAAGCTGCTGCCACGGACCCCAGAGCCGGCTCCAAGGCGCTCGGCCGTCTTGCCTGCGAGGTTCCCAAGCCCCCTACAAGAAAATACGAGCCACCTTGGGCCGGGCCGCGGAGGTCGCTGAAGCGAGCTAGGGAAGCCGGCTCGCTAACGCCGGAAAGGTTAGTTTGAATGTCAGCGAGCGCCAGCCGCAGCCCAGTGCTCTCGGCCGAGGTGACTGCAAGGCGGGGCCGCCGCTCGCCCCGTCGGTGCCCGCAGGGGGCCCCGCGATTCCCCCGCGGGCGGCGGGGCGGTCCCTACCCCGTTGGCGGCGGCGATGCGGACGATGAGCTGCACGGCCTCGCGCATGTAGAAGCGCCCGTCGCCCCCCACCACCAGCGCGGCGGCCGGGCGCTCGGCCGGGGGCAGCGTGGCCAGGACGCTCTGCACGAAGTTCTCGGCGTAGTGGGCGCTGCCCTGGAACACGCGCACCCGCTTGCGGAGCCCGCTGGTGCCGGGCTTCTGGTCCGCGTAGGGCCGGGTGGGCACCGCCACGATCTTCGCCATGGCGCCGTCAGTCCGGCCGGCCGTCCCGCGGGCCGTCCTCCCGCTGCCGCTGTCATCCTCCGCCTCCGCCCACTTAAAGGCGCAGGCCAGGCCTCCCTTCCCGGCCCCGGCTCCGCGCCGCGGGGAGGGGACCCCCCGCCCTGGCCCCCAGGAGCGCGGCGGGCGGGGTTGCCCAGCCCCAGGCGGGGCGATGAGCGGCCCCCGGGGTCAGAGTTCCCCGTGTTACGATCGGGCACGCACGATGCAGGGCAGCGGTGCCCAGCGGTTGTGGCTGGAGGGCCACAGGCATCATTGTGACACCCCCAGGGGCCGCCCGTCTCCCCCAGCCCCCTGCAGCCGAGTGAAGCTCCGCAAGGAAGATGCCTCCTCTCTGTCTCCCGTCCCCTGGCGGCAGCAGGGAAACCTCAGGAGTCCTGTAGCTCCACCTGGGTCCCTGGGCAGTGGCTCCCTTCTGCAGCCGGAGGGATGGAAGATCAGTGCTCCCGTCCCTCTGGCTCCAGCAGGGACCCCAGCGCCTAGGGCCCCAGGCGGAGCGCGCTGCGGTGCTCCCTACCACGCACAGGGAGGGGAGCGCTGATCTCCCGTCCCCTTAGCTGCAGCAAGAAGCCTGCACCCGTCTTTTAGTCCCACGGAAATGCACTCCGCCTGGGTCCTTAGGCAGCAGCTCCCTTCTGCAGAGCAGTGCATAGTGTGCAGAATAATGTTGCCCCTTTTGATCTGAGCAGTTAGCTGAAAATGTGAGGCCCTGCATTTAGTAGGAGAAACTGGTGATAAGTGTTTCTTTGGCGCAATCCTCTTTACTTACAAAGAATGTACAAAGTTCTGTTTCCCTGAATACAGCAGGAATCAAACAACGGGAGAGTTTCTTTGCTCAGCATTTCAAGGCTCTTCCACCCAGCACATAGCCACAGAAGCTTGCTCTCTTTAAGCTTTTTTGGTCTGGGTTGGTCCCTGGCTTTCTGCTTCTTCTCTCTGTGGTCTTTTCCTGCTTCAGTATCTTTCTCACTCACATCCCTCTCCTCAAAACAATACAGCTGTCTGCCGACATCCTTCAAATTCCTGGATGGCCTAGCACGGTGCCTTTGTTTTGGGTGGTAACATGCCTGTGTTTTGGTTTGAGGTCCCTATTGTTTAAGCCTCCTGGTTCCATAAAGGAGTTTACTGGCTTCTTATAACTATTTTAAATGATGACTGGTGGTTACAACTCCCTCCCCCCTGTTTCAGTGAGGTTTAGTCCAACCTATAATAATGGCAATCATGAAGCTCCTAAATGACAAGGTGTATGTTCTTTCTGCAGAACCTTTTATCAATGCTTTTTACAGATGCCAGTTTTAAATTACCTCAAATGTTCAAATTAAAGTTGAAGGTGATTTTTTTGTAAATGTAGGAAATGGGACAAAGGTGCACTAACAGAGCTAACATTAAAAAATAAAATAATTCTTTTAACTGCTCTGCTTAATTTTTTCCTGTTCTTATAGCTTGTTGCCAAAGTCAATGGTCATTGTTAACCTAAGGCTGGGCAGCAGTAAGTCAGATTGCTTTTCTTTCTTTTACATGGATACCAACAAACATACACTTTCCTTTTGAGCTTAGATACGCACACTATAGTTGTGGTATTACAGAGGGTTTTGCACAATATCATTTGAGTAACTATTTATTTTCTGCAAATACTCTATAAGCGTGCAGTTACCTTTGATGTGTGTAGGCAGTGCGTGAAACCCTGACCCTTTTGACGTCAATGGGAGTTTTGCCATTGTTTTCCAAATGCCCAAGATTTCACCCAATGTGTCTAGAGACCAGAGCAGGGGGACTGGGAGCCAGGACTCCAAATTCAGTTCCTGATTCTTCTGCTGACTCATTATGTGACCTTGGACAAGTGACTTAACATCTGTGTTCCTTGGTTCTTCAGGTAAAAAAGCTAAAATACCTACCCGAGGAGAATTCTTAATTGTTTGCAAAGTATTTTGAAATCCTCAGATGCAAGGCACTATAGATGTGCCACGTTTTATTATTATAGCTCCCAAGGGAAAGTGAACATAATGGATGAGCAATCTATAGCTGTTTATAGCACTATTCTTTAACCTTCTGAATGGTGAAGCAGCATTTAGAACATGCTTGTGTGTCATGAGCAGGGAGGTACTAATTTTCATCCAAAATCAAGGAATTAATTTCATTTGTCCAGTCCCACCACAGGTGGCTGCAGAGGTAAGCACATATGCAAGTCTTTGCAGGATTTGAGCCTCAGTGGTTTAATATCAGGATTTGGCAAAGGATCCAGTCCCCGAGAGAGAGAGATTAGGGGCTGGGGAGAAAAGGGGTGAAAGGAGAGACAAAAGAAGCAACAAGAAAAGCTGAGGAAAATACAGTATTGCTATTTGTTTCCTGTGAGTCCTTTGAGGTTATAGCTCCTCAGTGAAGTCCTGACTGTTGAAGTCAGTGGGAGTTTTACCATTGACCTCAATGGAAACAGGATTTCACCCTAGTCTAGCTTCCCTGACTAGACATTCACCAGGCTGCTGTGTTTGCGTCCCACACGCTGAACCCTTTCAAGCTTCTCTTGGTCTGGGTAGGCCGCTGCACTGTCTCTTTCTCTGGTCCACTTCCTGGGCACAGACTCTCAGTCATCCCTTGCTGTCCAGCTGCCGTAGGCTGCCTGGCCCATGCTGACCACCCGGCACTCCCAAACTCCAGCACATCTTTTCCTTTGTAGTTCCTTGGCTTGTAGTTTACCTCTCCAGGGACACACAATTGCTGAAATCCGTAATACAGAGTCTTGGCAAAAGTGTTCCTACAATAGTTACTCTTCATTGTGGACAGAACAAGAGATATACAGCTTTGTACAGAACAATACAACACCTACCTACCCTTCAGTTTCCTTGCTACTCTGGAGTGTTCTTTGGGCCTAAGTCAGAGTCCTCTTGTGAGTCCAGGATCCTTGCTTTACTCCAGCACCTTTCCAGGACTTGCGCCTTGATGTGGTGGGATGGCTTGCATGCTGTAATCACCTTGAGAGCTATGCTGACTGGAGTATCACTCCTGGTAGGGTCACACAAACCAGATGGGTTACAAGGAAGAAGTCGGACTCAAGGTAGTCCCACCCGTCCTTCCTGTAGGGGGTTCTGAGTCAGGCTAACAACCTGTCCATGCAAAAATGCTTTCCTTTACAGAAATAATGCAGAGATAAGCCATGTCTGTTGCAGATTTGCAAATACACTCAACAACTGTGGAGAACGGCAATCTGCTGGACATCAGAAGATGGTACTGGCCAACCAGCAAATCTGGCCGATGCTATACTAATGGAGAGTCAAAACTGCAAGGAAGTTCTTCAGCTGAAATGGAGTTCTCAGGTTATGTCTACACTTAAAATGCCACAGTGGCAGATCTGTAGCACTTCAGTGTAGATACTCATTACGGTGACAGGAGGGGCTCTCCCATTGCTGAATGTAGTTAATCTACCTTTCCAAGAGATGATAGTTAGGGTGATGGAAGAATTCTTCCATTGACCTAGCTCTGTCTACACTGAGGGTTAGGTCAGCATACCTGTGTGTCTCAGGGGTATGGTCTTTTCACACCTCTGAGAGATATAGCTATGCTGATGTAAATTTTTAGTATAGACCATCTCTCAGACTGGAATTCATAAGTTGCCCATAGAAAGATTTTTCACATCATTACCCCCTCTTTATATTTTTTTTTTAGCAATGTACTGCAATTGAGATGGCATTCTGAAGGCCGATAAACTCAGACCCTCTGGTTTTGTTTGGTCCATGGGCATGAACATACATAGTTGCCAGCCTTCTACTCTTCGTGCTTGCTCTGTTGTGTAAGTGTACGGGAATAGCGATTCAAAGCTTAGACTAACAGCACACACATCCATTATCATCTCTGCCAGCGCACGCCTGAAGTACCACCCTGTCAGTGCAAAGCACTGAAGCTTTATTGGTTTTGTGTACACAAACACATCTCATCACACAATACTTGTGTGAAGTACATTTTCCATATCGAATGAGAAATCTATAGCTCAGGATAGGTACAGTCGTAGTCTGACATACTTTCTTTTTCTTTTAAAGAAGCAGAATTTAATTAAATTAAAGAGGCAGACGTAAGTTAAATCTGATGTTCTTTTCCTGGCATTTGGCATGCGTGTTCCTCCTGGTACACAAGTGAGGGAAAACACTTGGAGAGCCCTGTATTGAAATCCATTGTATTCTTCCTTGAAATTGTCAAACTTTAATGCCTTCCTGGAACAATGGTCAAAACCTGCTACTTTTGTGCCTTCTGGATCCTGGGCAGCTACAGGGGCTGAAATGGTCCCCAAACTCTATTTATGACAGCCTGTCCCAGGCTGCCTGTGCAGTGCAATTCAGCTCAGTGTCCCCCTTCAGCAAGGAAAGCTGGCCTAATATTTAGGGCTCTGGCCTGGGATTCATGTTCAGTCCCCTGCTCCTCTGCAGTTTTCCAGTGATGCCTGGAGTCACGTGGTTTCTCTAGGCCTCCATTCCCCATCTGTAGAATGGGAATAATAGCACCTCCTTACCTCACAAAGGTGTTGTGATGATAAATACATTAAAGGTTGCGAGGCCCTTGGCTACTGCGGAAATGGGGGCCCTGAAAGCCTCTAAGTTAGATAGTGCTATCAGCCCCATCCCCTCCTTCTCCCAGTCCATCCCCTGCACACAGCCTATGCTGGGGCCGACAGAGGGTCATGTATGTCAGCCTTGTGCTCAGCTTGAGCTGGAGGAATTCTCCCCTGGCCCATTGCAGCTCTTGTGCAGCCCCAATATACTGCCAAAACAGCACGCAGGGGCCAGAGTTGGGGGCAGAAACAGTCTCACTATCTTGAAATTCTCATTGATGTTATCTAACATCCATTTAGCCCAGCAGATATATCAAATGCTTTACATTTAAGATACAATGCAAATAGCTATAACGCTCCAGCTTCATTCTTCTGGTGTCTAAATGAACAGAGGAAAGACTTTAATGAAAAAATTAAATAGAATTACAATGAAACCTGTCAAGTTACTGGAAACGGAGAGTGCTCATTACCTCTGAAAAATCTTTTATTAGGCATCTAAATATGGATTTACGATCCTAACTTTAGGCACCCAGGTTTGAAATTTTTTACCCATATGAAAGGAGCTGTTTTGGTCTCAGTCCAGTTCCTATTGGGCAGGTGTCTGTATCAGTCAACAGTCTCTGAAGATGTCAGGGACTGGATGGACATGAAGTACAGCCGGTGCCTCCATTTATTATGGAGATTTTATATGGCTATAGCTAAAATGGCAGTCTAACACAGTTATCCAAGCCTGTTTCAGCTTCTTTGTGACTTTGGCTTGGAAAATTTACGCCAGAGGCAAAAATGTTGGTTTCTGCAAAATTGGGAGCAAATTTGTGTAAGCGTTTAATACCAGTCTTGAAATGAGTATACAAGGAGTATCAGACAGATTCCTGTTACAGCCAGCTGGACTATGATTTTACAAACACGGTGAACGCAATGAAAGGAATAACGTATTTTATACCATTATATCTAGCAAAGTCGTGATAAAATCATGGAAGATCAGTGTTGGAAGGGTCCTCGGGAGGTCATCTAGTCCTAACCCGTGCTCAAAGCAGGGCTAACCCCAACTAAATCATCCCAGCCAGGGCTTTATCAAGCCGGACCTTAAAAACCTCTAGGGATGGAGATTCCACCTCCTCCCTAGGTAACCCATTCCAGTGCTTCTCCACCTCCTAATGCAAAAGTTTTTCCTAATATCCAACCTAAACTTCCCCCACTTGAGACCATTGCTCCTTGTTCTGTCATCTGCCACCACCGAGAACAGCCTAGCGCCATCCTCCCTGGAACCCCACTTCAGGTAGTTAAAGGCTGCTATCAAATCAACCCTCATTCTTCTCTTCTGCAGACTAAACAAGCCCAGTTCCCTCAGCCTCTCCTCATAAGTCATGTGCTCCAGCATTTATTGTCATTATTTCCCAGTCAATTGTTTGCCAGTCAATGTGCCAGCTTTTTCTTAGTGATATGATAATGAAACTTCCAACTGTTTATGTACTATCAAGACTCTGGGACAGCTTTTCAAAGACGTATTCTGTTGTCATCCTTTCACAGTGCTCTTAGACAAGGGTTCTAAATGCTGCTTGGTTTAGCTTTTCAGGTCCCAGATGTTAAATATTCACAAAGCATGTTGTGATAACTGATATTTTTCCCAAATGATGTTGAAAATGGACCTTTATTGTTCGTTCTACAAGTTAAAAAAACCCAGATCACCAGTAAGAACTGTCTTAAGCACTGGTACCTATAGTAAATGTAGCAGTCCTGTAACAGGGCTCTCATTCCATAACTGACATTTACTTGCCTAATATACTGTTACAGCAGAATAAGTCAGAGTACAAGAGTTGCTGCTGGTGGATAAATATAGCTTTAAGACTACTTGTTATCAGTCAGACAAGGTCACATAAATTTAATACCTATTTTAAACAGACTCCTTTTAAGAAGCCAGTCACTGGTGTGTCAGTTCTTTATGTTGACACCTAGAATAACTATAAAAACTGCAATAGACAAAATGTCTGACAGCCTCAGTATTTTTTTTTGTGTAATTTCTGTTTTAGCTTGTTCCTGGGTGTCACATCCCGCTTCTTTATTCCAGCCCACCCTGAAGATAGTTAGTTAAAGTCAGTGGCTAAGAACCCAAAACAAAGCTTTAATCTTTCTCACAGGGCTTATTTCAGTCTGACTTTATGTGACAATTCGGGGCAACTTATCAACTTGTCAGTTACACTTCTTATCCATTTCCCATTATTATTCCCCCTCATTTTCATATCCAGCATACTGTAATTAAAAGGGATGGCTCCTTTTCAATATTTCCACGCCTAACTATTAAGGCAGATGAAATCAACTGAATGCAGTGCCTTGGCCGCACTATTTTACTGAAGATGTATTGCAATCTTCTGATCTCATTATTGGATAAAGCAATATTTGTAGCATGGAATCTGCTTTATGGACATACAGCAAAAGTAGAGAAACAATGTCAAGTGTAAAAAGGCTTAATATTTTAATTATAAATATTAAAATATGCATTATTACTTTTGCGGTGCCAGTGATGTTTTACAAACATGTAGTAAAATAAGGCTGTGCTTCAAGAGGTTTCTGATCACGTCAATTAAACACAACAGAGGCAGTTAAGGATCAGATATGAGTGGGAAGAAGTCAGCATAACAGTGAGCTTTAAGGAGGCACAAAGGGATGGCACTTAGTACACAGGAACGAGGAAGCTATTTTAAACACAGGCGTGGTCTACATTTAAAAGGTAGCTCAACATAGCTATGTTGGCCAGCTGCATAATAAAGTCAAAAGAGGGTTGAAGTGGTGAAAGTGAGAAAGAAATACACGATTGCGTAATATCATCAAACTTTCAACTGTCTCCAGTATGGCTCACTCAGCACATTAGTAATTTTTTATAGAGATTGCATAACAATAACTAAGAACTTATTCTGTTAGGAAGTAAATGTTCTTCATAATAAAGACAGTCTGTCTGGAAGCCCTGGAAGAAGAGGGGCCTAACCCCTTGTGTAGACACAGCTATATTGACAGAGTGCTTCCACTGATGTAGCTACCGTCATTTGGGGAGGTGGAGTTTGGATGGAAAAAGCCCTTCTGTTAGTGTCCGCTGCATCTAGACTACAGTTATAGTGGCACAGGTACAATGACACAGTTATGTTGGTATAGTCTTTGTAGTGTGGTCATACACAGACTGAGGCATAAAAAAGGCATGAAGTCAATACTGAAAGGAGACAAAGGTAGCACTAAGAAGAAAGGACTGAGCAGAGAGCGTGAAAGGGGGTGCAGGAGGGCATCAGAGCAGAGACTAAGGCCACATCTACACTAGCGATCTTACAGAGGCACTGCAGGGCCGATGCAGCTGCACCACTGTAGGATCTCTATGCTGACGGGAGAGAGCTATCCCGTCGACATAATTAAACCACCCCCAGTGAGCAGTAGCTTTATCAGTGGGAAAAGCTTGCTCACTGACACAGTGCTGTCCACGCCAGAGCCTCTGTCTGTGTAATTTATGTTGCTTGGATATGTTTTTTCACACCCCTGAGCAACTTAAGTGATATTGATCAAAGTGGTAGTGTAAACCCAGCCTTAAAGACAGAAGTGGCAAGGCACAGCACAATAAGGTGAGTACAAGGAGTCTGAACTGGATAAAGTGTGGAAGCCAGTGAAGGGATTCAAGGAAGTGTTATCTCAAGGGAGAGGAAGATTTTAGTTGCAGTATTTTGGATAGAGTGGAGAGGAGAGAAACATGGAGGTGGAAGTTCCATTAATCAAGGTAAAGGTTTACAGAAGGTCAGATTTTTAACGCAGCGGCAATGACAGAGGAAGGGACAGATTTTACAGATGTGGGGGAAGAAGAAATTGGATATGCCAAAAAAACTAGATATAAAGGAGAGGACATGGATGGACAGAAATGGTCAGTGGTAACAATAAAGCAAAGAGGAGAGAGAGAAGCTCAGGTTTTGACACCAGGAGTTTGAAACAATGGTGGTATATCCAAAAGGAGAGAGTCGTTGGATGAGAGGCAGCCCCACAAGTAAGACTACACAGCAGGCTAGAGGAAAGGCTTTGCAGAGCTCGCTGTGGCCTTTGTGAGGCCCAGCTGAGAAACAATAACTTGAAGCTCCACTCCACGTAAATGAGTCCTGTCTACCATCATGTACAAGACCAGCTAAGGCTTCGAGAGAGGGTGTAGTGAGCTGGATCTTTGGGATAAATTCAAAATGTAAATGATTCATTTTATGTAAAACGTGTGTGTGTGCGCTCCTGCTGCAGAAGGTTGGTCCCGGTGATTATTCCCTTCAACCCTACCAGTTGATTTCTGCTTCACAAGAAAAAGTGCTAGATACTGCCCCCACGCCAACAAAGGAAAGCATTTATATTTCTAATTCCCTCAAATCAGCAGGGTGGGAGTGGGAGTGGGGACTTGTGGCTGCAGGCTTTACAGTCCCAAAAAGCCATATCTGGCAGTTAGATATGAGGGACTGGACAGGATGAAGTCAGGCCTTGTGATTCAATCAGCTTGAATAGCTGAAACCATGGGAGCAAAGCATAGATATGAACTAAATGATCTGTATCCGTTTTAGTTTTGAAGTGGACAAAAGTAATCAATTTATCTCTAAATCACAGGACAATCCTGATTTAGTTCTTGTTTTAGTAGCTCTAAGAGAGGACTAGTTTCTAAATAGGGTGTTTAAGGTAAGAGAGAATGCACACAATTGTATATCCATTCTTCTTCCTCATTCAAAGGCATCACATGCTGACAAACCTGCATGTGAAAAGAGGGAAAACATAATGAACTATCTTTATTTACCATTCTTTCCTTAATTCCTACACAACTGTACATATATTACTTAAAATGCCATCTAGACGGTGACAATTTTATTTCTAGTACACATCAAACAAGTTAGCTGACACAAAATTCAACTTGTGTAATGATAGCTATTATTACTGCATTTAACCACATTATGGATAAAATCTTGCAAGGGACTCAGCCCACAATTCTCATTGATTCCCATGGAAAATGAGGCTAATAAAACACCTTGCAGCACTGGGCCTTCTCTATCGGAATTAAAGGTATCAGCAGCCATGTTAGAACAGCCCCGATCCTGCACTCACATGGAGTTGCATCAATTTAAATGGGGCTCCAAGCAGGTGCAATAGCGCATTTGAAAGAGAGATACTGTACTTTTAGCCCTTTATAGAGTAGGTTTGCTTCATAAATGAATGACTTGGAAAAAAAATACAAGATTTATCATAATATGTATTGAATTATTTCTTTTTAACTTGTACACCCCCTTATGTCAACCTTTAGTAAAAGAAACAGTACTACTTCTGGAATGGGAGTCAGCTTGTCAAATTGCCAGCTGATTAAATACTGTCCCTAAATTAATATTATTTTTACATTCAGCCTGTGGGAAATCATATTGTTCCTAACATACATGATGTACATGTACTTTTGTGTGTGACTGGGTAAAACACACACTAAGTCTATGCTCCATGCTCGTGGGAGTACATCGAATGAAAAGAGAACTTAAATCTGGCCCAAAATCCAAACGTCTAAGAGCTGCTTTTAAAAAACAAACCAACCTAGGATAACAAAAATAATGACCATGAAAATAAATAACCATGCCACTGCAGGTGTTTGAAACCCCAGCATTGCAACAATAAATCTGTAAGTGGCATTGATTCTGCACAAAAGTGAAACTGCCTTCATTTGTATTCATTGTCCAAATTAAATAAACAAATCACATAAATTGTTATAGGTAAATTGGATTTAAGTTTTTCATTTTTAATAATCTAAGGTGTCACTGATAATATAAACAACATTCTTCATTTGCAGCATATGGATGTTGTGCTAACTGTCTCTCTTTAATAACAGTCTAATGAACATGCATCACTCTACTGCAACACATAATAAAACATGATTTAATTTACGCTAATCATTTAAGAAGTATAGTCGTTATAATTGACGGATCATACAGGCAAAACATTCCCTGCTTTGAAAATAAATGCATTAGGTTTGCATTAGAACTTAACAAGATTTATTAACAGGTGACCAATCTGCTCTGACAACTCTCTTTCTATTGATAGTAAGGGCTTGCTTTTTAAATAGGGGTGAATACTGAAAGGTATACATAATAGATATGTTTAACTATAGTGAAAGGGCAAGTGAATCAGACACACGCATGCCAAAACGGGCTAGTTATACATTATCTGGCAATCTGCACAAGGAAACATCTGTACGTGCAAGGTAGGTGCACAATTTGAAAATCAGGCCCTCCATCTTAGCTACATTTCTCATGCAGATAGACATTTCTCCTTTCGGTTCATACCCACATATTCAATACTAATACGGAAAGATTTACAAAAACAAATTCTAAAGATGTCACACATGAAACTTTTACTAAGATTTTAAAATAGGGAAATAACAAAATTACCATCATGGATTTTGGGGCCACTTCAACCGCAAAAACGTTGAGTCCTCTATAACTTACACAGTTCTTACTCTGCTCATTGTTGACATGAATAACCACTTTGTTATCAGACTGTAAATGAAAAAATGTTAGAAATCTCATTAGTCTTCATCATTAAATGACTGATTCCTATAAAAAAAATTTAAAGATTCTGGTTATTTCAATTGCTATTATAATAGGATGGAATGTTTTAAATATGTACAGTAAAATGTTCAAATGCACCTAAGTAACTTGGGAATCTAAATCCATTTTCAAAAGCACCTGTGTCACTTAGGAGCTCAAGTCCCATTGACTTTCAATAAGACTTCAAGACTTTTGAAAATTTTATCTACAGTGCCAGATTCTCTGCTAGTGTAAACTGGCACAGCCACTAACTTCATTGAAGCTCTGCCAATTTAAACCAGCAGAGAATTCGGTGCACAATGTACTTGTTTTGCATGCATGAGTCAACAATGTTATGCTCTGGTGCCAGCCTCGTATCCAACATATTAGATGTACTGCAGGAGATCTTTAGCTCAAGCAGCAGAGGCCTGAGCTGGGAGCGAGAGAGATCGATCTGTGGTAATGATGTTCATTAGCTACAGATCATGGATTTGTTACAAACACTCTCTTCAAAAATACAACTAGCATACATATGGAATAATTCTTAAATATTCAACAAAATTAATGTAGTGAAAATAGTTTAAATAATGAGCTAAATCCTATCATTGGATGTGTATGTCCATGGCACCCATTGAAGCTATACACACACTTCTGAGAGTGAAATATGACCCAATACATAAAACAGGAGACAGTCAGTCCAACTGGCTTTTAAGAAATGGATGGTATGGCCCAACCACCGCACAGAATCTCAAGCAGCTCTGTGATGTCACCTGGCTTCAAAGACAGGAACGTTTGCAAAGCTCTGGGTAGATGTGTAGTGGCTAGGTGACTGTCCAATTCCACAGCGGGTGGATTACGACACCCCCAAATGACACCTCTGGCCGTCAAGGCACTGTGTTAGGGGACACAGTGACTTTCGAACATTTGAGCAACAATGGGGTGGGGTTTGACTGCACAGGTCATGCTGCTCTCAGGGCCAACTTCCAATGAATGACTCTGGAATGGAGTTGTCAGTCCACTGGTCTGAAGATCCCTCCTCACGCCTCTCAGAGAATGGCGAAAGACAACCCTGTAACTTCTACAACTTCATCTCCAAATCCTCCCTCCTGCCCTCCTCTGTAACCTCTGCACCCCAGGAGAGGAAGTACAGATTGTCAAAATCTATATAGCACAGCTTATGGATAAGGAGACGCTTCAAGCTTTTCTATGGATTCCAATCAAATTGCAAAGGTCCTATGGACTGGGCTTAACCATCAACTTGCCCAGGGCAGAACGGGTATATTCAACATGCTACTTATTGCTGTACAAAATGAGCCCAGATTGGACTCATAGAGCTGATCTAACACGTTACATGCTCTCAGGAAAACAATCAAACCAACTACAGTAGAGCCTCAGAGTTATGAGCACAAGAGTTAAACTGACCAGTCAACCACACCCCTCATTTGGAACTGGAAGTATGCAATCAGGCAGCGGCAGAGAGAGAGAGAGAAAAAAAGCAAATACAATATAGCTAACTGTAAACTGTGAAAAAAATAAAGGGTAATTAGCAGCATTTTTCTTCTGCATAATAAAGTTTCAAAGCTGTAGTAAGTCAATATTCAGTTGTAAAACTTTTTGAAAGAACAACCATAACGTTTTGTTCAGCATTATGAACATTTCAGAATTACGAACAACCTCTATTCCCGAGGTGTTCATAAATTTGAGGTTTTACTGTATTTCAACCTGGAAAATGACTTAAATTAAAGATGTGCTAGTATGTATTGTCATTCACTCCTTTTTAGATAAATTTGGATTTAACGTGGGCAGTGACAAATGCTAGAGATTCTTAGAAGAATGCTATCAAACAATCAGTGCTCCTTATTGTGAGATGAAATAAGAATACAATTATATCAGACACCAACCTCCTCCTCCTAGTGAAAGGCTACCTATGACTCTATACAGATAAGTGCTGTCTGTGGTGCTCACAGTACAAAAAGTTTGTGTAGATTTGAATGCAAATATAATTATGTTTGAAATATCCTTAGGTGGCAAAAACAAACACTGTTCTGTGTTTACATTATTATTCTCTTCTTTGTACATTTCTACATGGGAAGCAAGATGAAGATGGTTCATAGAGAAAGTACTCTGTACTGTGAAAAACGTGGACGTGGAAACAGGTGCAGATAATATTCAGTATATTTTTATTTCAAATGATAAGCTATGACCTGACAGTTTCTTTTAGGGCATATATGGGCAGGCAAGAGCCATGGCTCCACCTACTCTCTACACCCTTTGCAACTCTGTGTGCAGGGACAGAAATCTGCCCAGCTCTTATACAAACAACAGAAGGATGGGAGATAGACCTTTTACTCCATCCACAGCTACTGGGAAGGGCCAGACAGAATCCATCCGTTATTGACTAGTATATTTGCTTCTAATTAACTTTAGAAATAACAAAACATTATTTCCATGATATCTGCAATCAATGCCGGTATTTATTATTTGAAATGTTGGTAGTAAACTCTGTGGAGACCATGGGAATAGTGATGTGCATAAAATTGCCCATTTATCTTTTGCAGTCTTTTGTAATGAAAAAACAAAACCAAGCCTACTATGAACTTTCATAAAAGTTCAACATCTTGGTCTCGTGAAGAGTAGAGAAACTTGTGGAGCCAAAATCTGCACTGCTGTAAGTGACAGTTCCATTGACCACCAAAGAATTTGGTCCTTGGTATTTAAGAACCTGTCTGAAAAATCCCCAAGCTGTATCTAGCTTATCTACCTCTCTAGGATTTGATCCTGTGGTTCCAGAGAGTCTAGATATTATGAACTTGCTATTAGATCACCAAGCCATTCCCTACTGATGAGTGTTCCCTTCCAAAAAATTAGGCTACTCACAAAGGCCCTAGTTTCATTCTAGCATCTGACTACACAATCTCCTTGTTCAGAAATCCTAACATAAATGAAACTGAGTGTGAACAGACTGAGCATCAGGCCCTATGCAAAAAGGGTTTAAAATTTCTGCTTCCATCTCACTGAACACTTTTGCCTGGATTTACATGTATTAGCTTGGATTAATAATTAAGTATAAATTTTCCACAACAATAGAGAAAGAAGCCAAATCCTTCAACATGACACTCAAAAGCCTGAACAGAGAAGGACAAGACTAAATAAATGGTGGAAACTGGTGGACACCCTATGCTCCTCAGGGCATGGGAGGATACAGAAAGAAGATACCTTTAAGATAATAGTTTAACACTTCAGCCATAATAAGCCACTAAAATCTGTGCATATCACTGTGCACTCTTGCTAATGTAAGCACACGAAAAACAGTAATAAGTCAAAAGTATTATAATCTTACTAGTTTGTGTCTTTATTCCCTGTTTAAGTGCTATTTGTATGTTCTAACGTTATGAATACAAGTGGATGGGAAATGGTTTCTCCATCCTGCAAGAATTTTTTAAAGACTGAACAATCTTCCAGGCCCAAATTGTGACAAAAAATGTAAATCTTGGAAATTTTCACAAACCAAAGATTCCGTTCCCTATACTGCCACCCAAATATCAGATTGTATCAACTGAAACATTGTTTCAATAATATAAAAACGTTTTGTTTCAATTTTGACTTTTTAGATTTTTTAACCTTTTTTGAAAACCATAAATAAACTTAAATTTCAAAACAGACATTTCAACCTGAAACATTTAGCTTTTTCATTTAAAAAATGTCAATTTCAATTTTGAAACTTTCAACATTTTTTTCTAAATCTGAAATTTGTAGAAACCGATCCTTTACACAAACAGTTTTGGTTTGAACAGTTCAGCATTTTCCAGTGAAAAAAATTCTTTACTGAAATTCCTGACCAGTTCTAATCATGAAGACATAATGTTGCTAATCTTTTACACTGCAAATTTGCAATGCCTTGGTAAATACAGATAGGAATTCAGCTGATAATATAGTATATAAGTGCCCTACATCATCTTAGTAAATGAATGTTTTCCCAAGGCCTGATCCAATGTCCACTGAAGTAGATGGACCACTCCCATTGTTTTCAGTGGACTTTGGATCAATCCCTTAGAAAAGGGTTTTTTAAATTAAATAGGTATAGAAGCTATATATCAGAAAGCTTAATGAGGAGGGAATAACAATGTACATTAGCATGAAAATTCTTTTGTGCAATGTACATAAGAGAAATATCACACAATACCTTATTTTCAATAACAGAAGTGATCCGTGTATCACTTTTGTAAGTATAGACAATTATAGTTTCACCACTGTCCAGTACTTTGGCATCTCCTTTATTAACAACAGACTTGCAAATGGCCCTGTTAAGTTGCCTGCCGCCAGCCTCCAGATAAATAGCTTTAATTCTTGGTTTGCATTTTTCTGCATAGATGTCAATGACAAAAGGGCATGCCTGTAATGGAAGAAAAGTACAATAATGGCATATATTGTTTAGTTATTGTTACTTTATGCTTAATTTATTCCTCAGATTTTTATCCCCAGCTCCTAACTATTTTCACAGATGCGCTGATGCACAATTGTCCAAATATAGGTGCACCACTGAGTATAAAAAATAGACTTAGAAAACTCTATCTCCTATTCTTTGTAACCTTTTCTGATAATTCAGAGAGAGGACAATTCAACACAGAACAGAGTCATCGGTGATAGTACAATCCTTGATGCAGTCTAATATACTGTGCCACTCATCTTCTCAGGTAAATGTATCAGGTACTGAAAATATAATAATAGGGTATTGGAGTCTCAGAAAGAACCTTTTCCCCCTCAGTATTTTGGCAAATTCTTGCTATTCATGTGAGTGTTTTTTGCATGCAGATTTAAAATATTTGAAATTTTGTGATAGGAAGTACTCTTTGGTTTTTTCATTTTGTTGGTGAGGATTAGTAAGGAGATGAGATTTTGCATTACTTTTATTAGGTTCAGTAAGAATACATCTGCTTTTTCATATCACCGTCAGAATCTGCTATCTACGGCACCAACGCATTTTCACTTCCATTTTTAGTTTATAGTGGCTGTTGAAAATGCTGCTGAAAGGGTAATCCAGGAACTGAGGGGCTACTGAAACAAATGATTGAAGGACACAATATATAGTTTGTACTTAGGGTGACCAGACAGCAAGTGTGAAAAGTCCGGATGGGGGTGGGAGGTAATAGGTGTCTGTATAAGAAAAAGCCCTGAATATTGGGACTGCCCGTATAAAATAGGGACATCTGGTCACTCTATTTGTACTTATCCTTTGGGAAATAAAGCTTCTGGCCACAGGCCACAGTTGTGCAAGGCAGAGAATCTCCATAAGGGACTCCAAAGATTTTGAAACAAGGAAACCTTCTTTGTTAGAGAATAGCTCCCTCTGGTGTCCAAACTGCAGAAAGACAGAGCATCATGTCTTCCCAGTTTTGTTAAGCATACAGACACAGGACAAGTGGTGAAGTATGTAACTCACTGACAAACTGTTCACAACCATTTGCTAATTTTTTTAATCTCATCAATATGAGAATGGATAAATCTATCCTCCCAAAATGCTACCACTTTGGTATTTTTCTTTTGCGTGCAAAGGATGGTTTTATATGGCAATTATGTAGTCTTATGGCTCTTGAGTTTCTTTGGTTTGACAGAAAGTAAACAAAGAAAATAATATGAATACAGGAGTAGTTAAAAAACAGCTTTTTCTGGGAACAAGATATAGATGCTGGAATTTCCTGCATATTTAATGGAGATTTTTTTTTTGCTTTGTTTCTTTATAGCTTTGATTTTCCTCTCCAATCCTTTGCTACAGTTACCCTCTGAAAACCTCTCCTTCTGTTGACAGAGTAGCAAGCAAGCGTGGGCCTTTAAAACCAACATCAGTGCCACTTGGGCACATTTGGAAGAGAATGCCTGATCCTACAAATGACACAGATTGCCTCCTGGGCATTGTGATGACACTGTGGTGAGAGGCTGTAATAAAAACCCTAAAATAGCTAGATAATCCTCTTTGGAGATTTTGACCTTTGAATCCATGTAAAAACACAATACTTGGAAGGTGTGTTTATTATTTTTTCCAACTGTGGGTAGGTTCTCCTTGTTGTTCTCAGTGCAAACACCCTCCCTCATCCCATTTCCGTCTTTAATACCCTATTCTGCACATGACATCTTCATAGCTAATTTTGAAATGAATACAAGGGCAGCCATTTATTTGTTTTTAAGGAAAGCTCTCCACAGCACCATACAGCTGCTTTTTGGCTTCCTGTGGTTTGGGCTAGGCGAGGGATTTTTCTTATTTAGTGAGGCCATGTTGGAAGACAGATCCAGAACTTGGACAGCAAGAACCCTGAACCTTTGGATGCATTGAGAGGCCACAATTTTCTACATCTATCTTCTCACCCACCAACTCAATGAGAACTGCTCCTCCCCAGCAGTCAGACCAAGCCCTCCAGTAGGTGTGACCTAGTCCCTTTCTCTAATAGGCCCTGTAAAATACTGGTATCCTCCCTCTGGAAGATAGTCAAGTTCTCTCATTGAGCACCAAGCGTTGTCACTGCAGCAGTGCCAATCTCTATCTCCTCTATGGTCCACCTCAACAGCGCTAGCCCAGGGAATAGAATGTCAGACCTGAAATGCATACTGGAAACCAGTACTGGCAACTTTTTGAGCTGGGTTGCTGGCCCACTGAAATCAATTTATGAAGGACAGAAGCAGTGCTGCAGTTAAACATGCATGCAGTTATATGGGAAGCAGTTGTTTTTGATACAAAACTATTATACCTCTGTCATTTCCAGTGCTTTATTGTAGCCCAGCGACAGTAAAGTGACCCAGAGGTCACTAGGATCCCCTTCACGGTCATTGGCCTCCATGAGATTCAGATCCATAAATCCCTGTCTTGTTAGCTCATTCTTCTTTGTGTCAAAATTCTCTGTATAAAAGGAGACAAGGTAGCGCTTAAATTACTGCTTCCTAGAAGATACAAACCTTCAGTCTTCATGCTGGCCTTTCTTAGGCAAAGCTCCCATTGACTTTGGTGAGGGCTGCAAGATTTGGCCATTAGTCTTGCAGCCTCTTGTTCTCCAAATTTAATTATAAAATGTTAAGATGGTAAGAGATTCCCTTGACTGAAATGTTTGTTGTTCACAGGGCCTCCCCCAGGATTTTAGATAATGACAGGGACCACAGGCTCATTGGTCAAAGCAAGGCTGAGGTCTCAAAATGTAGACTGTGGCTTGCATGATTTTTTTCCCCTCCTGCAATATCTGCAGTGAAGTATGATTTAAGGAAAAGAGACTAAAGGAACAGGAAAAAAGGTCAGTGGGGCTCTCAGGGCACTTAAGATAGAATATGGCAGATCAACTTCTCTAGTTTTAGCAAACACATAATTGAAATGTTCCCATGTCACAGAATTTTAAAAATGGTTTTCTCATCATAACAATGCTAAATCTTGACTGTATATTATTAAAAAGGAATTACCAATTTAATAAATCTATCTAAGGGTTGAGGTGCTATTACAAACTGCTTGAACTCTGCTCTCGAGATTTATGATATTAATCTGAATCCTTCGACTGATTAATGTCTGGTAATTCATCCACCATGTTTATGTCACTTCCTCTCTCAGACACACACAAATAGAAATAAAGGTATAAAAGGTGGTGCAGAGTTTAGGGGGATGAAACAGGAGGAGAAAAACTGATTTACAGAACAGTATTTGGATGATCTCTCTATGATTTAGAAGTTCCAGACATACAGTGGGGATTTTAAGGTAAATTATTTAATAGGACCTGCAGAATTTCAAATGTTGTGGTCAGATTTAAACAATGTGTCATAGGCTAGAATGTCTACAGAAGGAGCTATAGCCAGATCACCACTGTCAATTAGCTCTGATCTACCTTTCTATCTAGTCACTTATATGACCCCATCACTGTAGTGTCTGAGAGAGAATCACATAATCATTAATGAATTTATCCCTTGTGAGGCAGAGCTGTAGCTCATCAAGGCTTTAAAATATAACTGATTTTGAGTGTTAAACAATGCCACAGAAATGTGTTCCCCCCTATCAATTGACATTTAAGGCCAAATATTGTCCTCAAAAGGTGGCAGGACTCCCACTGACATTAATTAGAACTGTGCCTACAGATCAAGGGCAATACATGGCTGTAAGAGTCCTAAACATCCATCAGGCTTTCAATGCCATTCTCATAAGTCTCAAAAAGCATGTTTAGAGCTGTGAGAAGGACAATATGGACAACTTTATGGACTGTTTATGAAGCTTTAAAAGATTGATTTCCAATGGAAAATTCCGACATCTGGAGAAGCATTGCTCCAATTGATATTTTCTAGTGAAAACAATAATGATATGCCCTAAATGTCATGTTTTTCATGTCCAAAGCTCTTCACACACATGATTAACTGACCTTTACAACACATAGAGTATGCATGACTCTGTATTAATGTTGTATATGAATGTAGATAACTTCTCACCAAAAGTTCAACACTCCTGGTCAGTTTAGTAAAGCAGAGTAACAAGATTACCTTTGCATACAGCCCAGGCTTCTTCATCACATTTCTCACCACTAGTTCTCAGTTCAAAGAAATTGTATTCTTCCAGGTTCAGAAGGCCATTTCCATCTAAATCAATCATTTCAAATATGTCTGATAAAGTTGCTCTAAAAGATGGAGAAGATTAGTTTTTAAATGCTTTAGCTTCCTTCCTCACACCAGTGCAGTGTATGATCCAATATACTGAAAAAAAGTTTCCAAAGCAATGATATCCAGACAAATAAATTCAGCAGCATAAAGAATACTGACAGCATATACTATTATAATAGCTAGCATGCCTCCTTGCAAACATGACTCACCTGAATGCTTTGGTAAGGGCCAGCTCTCCATCTTCATCTCTATAAACCAGTTTAGCTTCTCCTGTAATTTGTTTTTTTATCTTCTTGAGCCTACATCCAGTTGTGAATGGAATTAGCCAGTAAATACCAGATCCCAGTTCACCTTTCCACCTAAACATCTAGTCTCAATGGAAAATGGAGAAACCTGTGAGCCATTGCTTAACCAAAGTCTTCCTTATTAATATTCCCACAATAATGATCAATTAATAGAAGGCACTGACTGTTAGAGCCACCATATTTTCTTTCCTTGGAGATGGCAAATCCCTACCAGATGCTTTTTATGACAGTATATGGACATGAGAACAGGTGGATCTGCTACTTGTAGTAATAGTTACCTAGCTATGTACGACCAGAAGCAGTGAGACTTTCCTCACCAGAACTGTTCAATAATATTTCTACTACCTCACCGATTTTTAACCTTTTCAAAATTTTAAACTTGAAAATAAAACAGAACAAAACATTTTTCCTGCCCATGAAGACAGGTTGACAAAACCACAATGACTTTTTCTATGTTTCTCACAGACAATGTCACTCAGCTGCAGACTGGCTCACCATATGGCCCTGATTCATCAATTTGACTCAAATTTGCAAGAGAAGTTTTGCAAGGCTCCTTGTAAATATCACAAACCACAAGAGACAGGTTTGCCACATGCTTAAGGCTGGATCTCAGGAGACCAAGGTTTAATTCCTGGTTACGCCAAAGTCTCCCTATGTGACCTTGTGCAAGTTACTTAATCTCTCTCTATCTCAGCTCCCATCTGTAAAGTGCATCTAATGGTTCTCTCTTGTTTATTCAGACTGTAAATTCCCCAGGCCAGGGATTGTTGCTTGGTATATGTCTATACAGCTCCCAGCACCACCCTGCCCCAAACTTATTTCCCTGTGGCTTGAAAGCTGAGGAAATGATTTCATCCTGTCATTTCTCCTTTCGTTGGTTTCACCACAGGAGAGGAGCACATACCAGTGTGTAACTATGGCTGGAATCATATCCATGGCAGAGGGAAAGAGAAGTAAGGGACAAGTCCACGAAGCCAACCTTTTGGTGTGTTGACCCCTTGGAGGCACAGGAAAGGTGGCTTTTAAGGTGAAACTGAATTTTCCCAGGTAAATCCCTTGGATCTTGGAACATCTGTACAGAGACCGGCAACTCAACATTTCTCCCTGGCCTACCTCTTCGGAACACAACTCTCCCAGGAGCAACCTCAACCTTTTTGCACCTGTGCATGGCAATTCCCTGCATGCCATGGGTTAGTTAGTGTTTGAAAGGGGTGAAATGAAGTTAATGTTGCTAGGAGTAACATTAACTTCTGCTGACTTCTGTGGCAATAGCCCTGCCAGTTTTGGAGAGGAAAATGCATAAAGCAGTTGCTCCTCATTTCTGTCCTGCTCAGTCTCCCTCCCAAACCTGTGCAGCCCCAAACTGGGCTGTGTTGACAGATACATAAAGATATTTTTCAAAATCAATATGAAATAAGTAAGGAAACTATCTAACCTCTTTATTTCGTTCTTCAGTAAAGCTCACGAGCTGTACGTCTTCTTGGGTTTCATTTTCCTTAAGAACATACAGAGCTGTGTCCACTGATAACCATGGAGAAGTTTTTCCTAAAAAACAAAAAAATTCCAACCCAACAGCAACACCCTCAAAAAAAACCCCAACATCCCTCTCCTCCCCAAAAAACAAATACGTGATAATTGCAGAAATTTAGGGCATAATTCTATTCTCTGGTTCACACTGTGGACCTTTCTATTATATAATCTATGTTCATTTCACATGCAGAACTCTTGTTGACCTCATTGGAAGAGCCGCACTCAGAATGAGTTTATAATATGCTATTGAGATCCCCAGGGTATATCAGCGCAGAGACTTTGCCCTTAGTCTTTTGACGCATAATGATTACTGTGAAAAGGTCTCATATGCCAACAGTTTTGGTAGCTACAGAAGTTACATTCGTTCCTTTCTATCACAAACAATAAGACTGTTTGTTACTTCTCTTGTTATAGAACAAGACATTCCTAGACACTTGCAATTAAAGTTGTCAGCAATTATGAGTCCCTCTTCTGAGGTTCTGTAAATATTGTTAAAATTTACCTTGATTGGAAACCTAGCTTCTATTTAATAGAGGGGAAAATATCTTAGTAAACAGCACAATGTGCCAACGTGTATTCGTACTATACATTGTCAGTGAAGATCCTTGGGTGGTGGAAGACCAAACCAGCACAATTGTCCTCAAGTAACGCACAATTACAATATACACTCAGCTACTGTACAATGGATCACATATCCAGAGTTACTTTTCTGGGGGTGCAGAAGTCTCTGAAGGGTATGCCACAATAATTTCTGAGATTTACCTAACAAGCACTTGACACAGAGAATCAGAACTTCTATTTGATTTGTATTAGGTCCAGTTAGAAGGGAAGCTTGATCCTATATATGCTACTATGCATAATTCCATTTGAATCCATCTGAACTTGTGCAACTTCTCGAGCCCTCGGGCAGGCAGAAAAATTAGCTACTCAGTGATCTTCAAGTTAACAACAAAAGCAAAACCGTAGTACAAGCTTTAGTTTCCCTTCCGTCTAGCAATTCTGTGTGAGTCAGAGAATGTTAGGTTGTTGCTACACACCACAAGCATTGCTATCTCCTTTGTTAAAACCTTCACCATTTCTTTAAAGTTCTCATAAAAAGGGACTTGCTGTGCTACTATACATATTCCTGCTTCATATGTAATTACTGTACCACCTCCTTTCTCAGACAGATGTAATATGAGCTTTTGATTCTCAGCTATGTCCCAGAAACATTTGTAGCATAGCAGTAGCCACTACAAAAGATTCTCAGGCATGTTTGGGACGTAAGAGCATCTGTTACACATGACTGAGCAGAAAAAAGTGACAGCTTTCTGGAGAAAAATGTCCAAGCCAGGGGACGGGATGCCCTGTTGGGCATGCCAGTAGCAGGACAAAAGTGCAGAATGCTTGTGGAGCGATCAACGTCACCTAGTTCGGCCGCATACCTTCAGACAAATGAAAATTAAAATGGATGAGCTACAAACCTCTCAGACAAGGTTTATAACAGAAACACGAAGAGACCCTAATTTCATAAAATTCATTTTCGCTCTTACCACTTTGGGAGTACAAGACTGAACAAACAAGAAGCACTAACTGAGTTTCTTTGTTTCCCAGAAAAGAAAACATGTAAAATAAACTAAAAAACAATTAAAGGGACATTATCAAATTTGTTGCTAATAGTTAAATTTTGTAACAAGAAGCTTCTATCAAATCTGAAATCGACAGAATTTTTAAAAATATTCCAATGAAAGCAAATTTTAAGCAAATAAATATACCACTCAAGGGTTTGGGACATCAACCTTGCAGTACTAATAACCTAAGAACAAAAGTGACTATGAACAGAAGTATAACTGACTTCAGTGGTGTTGACTGACTAAGCAAAGAGAAATGCAGACAGTAAACAAAGAGTATAAATAGTGATAAGTAAACTGCATTTTAAAGGGACACTGTCAACTCAAAAACACATTGGTCTGAACATTTTTAGCCAACTATTATTACAAATAACACCTAAGGTAACTATCACTGAAAGAAATCAGAGACTGGTACTTTTCTCTTTTTTTTCCCTGTTCATTGTGTGCATTTTAAGCACATATAGTGAGTTTCATGATAGTCGGTTTCTCCTGGAGTTTTTTCACCAAACAATGGGGGAGAGAAAAAAAAACTTAACTAAAAAAATGTGGCCGTAAAAGCACAAAAAATTAGCAGGGGACAGATGCAGTAATTGAACCTACTATAAACTCGTATTCTGAAATTGATGACACTTCAGATTGATGGTGGTCATCTAATATATTTTTAATATTCTAAAAGTCTTATTAATAACCTAGATAAATAAATATGCTTGCTGACAACTGGTGGGACAACTCAAAAGTGACTAATGATTTTGGGTGCCCAAATTCAGACACCTTACAGGAGTCTGATTTTCAGAAGATGGGTGTTCAGAGCTTTCTGAAAATTAGGCTCCTCTACAATGCCTCAAATTGATCACCCACATTACATATAGATATATATAGGTGATATATATAAACACAAACACAAACCTTTCCCTCTCCAGTGTATGAAACAAAAAAACCCCCAAAAAACAGGTAACAGGGACAGATTAGAAAACGCTACAACTTTAGGGCTTGATCCAACATACACTGAAGTCTACTCAGTGACTTCAGATAGTATCTTTATTGATTAAACATGAGACTCTGTATAAACCCAGGGGCAGAGGTCCTAACTTAGCAGAGGAATAGTGGAGGACTCAACCCATCCATGACCAGATGCCACCCACTTTTTTCCATACTGCTAGCCAAGGGTAGACCATGCCCATTAGCCACTGATGTCCACTACTGCATTATTGGAGATACTAGATCTTTTGTAAGGAGATCTGGCCCTCTGACAGATCAATCCTATATACAGTGTTGTTGTCCCAGGATATTAGACAAGGTGGGGGAGGTCCCAGGATATTAAAAAGACAAGGTGGGTGAGGTAACATCTTTTACTGGATCAATGTCTGTTGGGGAGAGCTCGATAGCTTGTCTCTCTCACCAACAGACACTGGTCCAGTAAAAGATATTACTTCACCCACCTTGTCTCAGACCCATCCCTGGCAGTTCCATAGGATATTCTGCAGGATATGTTTGTTTCTCAGGCCTCCCTGCTGATTCTCCAAACAAACAAAATTTAAATATGCTTACCTTCTAACTGGCTAAGATTTAAAGGTTTAATGGTGATATATACTGTAGACCTTTGAGGTAAATACAACCTATGTTTGTGATTAATGATTTCACCATCTTCTTCTAAGAAGAAGCATCCTTTAGACTGTGCACACTGCCAATCCTGGAAACAAAAACAAAGAAACAAACAAATGAGATGTGTATATTAAAAGTTCATCATAGTCTTTAATGCTTCTCTCGAAGTAAATTATTTTGGTCTTAGCTACTGCTGGATGAATACTGCATAAAATCTTCTGTAATATTCCTTTGAATTTTTAAATGAATTCCCTTAGGCAGTGTGTACTCCTCTTCTGTATTCACTTTCAGCAGATATTCTTGCAAACCCGCTTCACAAATTTTACTCTCAGATACTGAAATATTTGCTGAAAGTGAATTTTGAACTGCATAACTAACCAATTGTGTGAACTCCAAATTGAGAAGTTAACACTTGAACATGCAATTTGAAAATTGTGCTGTTATTAGTCCCATCAGGTCATCCGGGCATGAACTGGTTGAACAACCAAGAATTTTTTGTTCAGACAAGTCACAAGCAAGTAACATTTGTCAAATAAATTAACCATGAATTATTCACCAAAGTCACTCTCTGAGACCCCAGTTCAGCAACGCATGTACTTAAATCCATCTCAATTGAGAAAAGCACTTGCGCACATGTAAAAGTCCCATTGAAGTCACTGGGACTGAAACATGTGGTTAAGTGCTGTGCCGAATTGGGTCCTGAGGTACAGATCCTCAAAAGATATTTAGGTACCTACTTCCTATTCATTTCAATGGCTGTTAGGCACCTAAATAACTTGGGGGGATCTGGGCCTGAGAACATGTAGCTGTATTACTCACATAAATCTAACACAAGTTGGCTTGATACACAGACGTCATTCCAGATGTGACAAACTGACAATTTCCTGCCATATCCTGAATGAACTTTACTGAATTAAATTAAACTTTGTTGAATTGGGTTAATACTTTTGGGGTCCATTGTATTAAAAATGCAATTGTGTATGTGCTAATGTGGAACTAAATGTATTTCCATGGGAAGGGCAAATAGGAGAACAGCAGGAAGTGATTAGGCAAATTCATTCAGGTTGTAACATCTCTGGAGAAACCACCCTGCTGGAGAGAGATGCATATTCTACATCAAACTAGATTTTCCAGAGGCCAATAAACAAAACAAGTGGTTTTGGATAGTCTGGTTTTAAACTGGTGCATGGTCTTCTTCCTGATCCAGCAAATGGACAGGTCCTCTGGTCCATGGAAGGCCCTAATCCTTAGGGTTGGGTTGGAAGGATTGAGCCTACTGTGGCCTCACAAGACTGTGTTCTTGTTCTGAAACTGAGCTGAACTGGTAACCACAAGGGTCCCCTCTGGTGCGGGAAGAAAAGAGGGATGAAGAACTGATCCTGCTAGAGTCCATGTTAGAGTTGGGGTTAATTCTAGTAAGCATGTGTGTATGTTCTTTTATTGTTTTGAAATATCTTTTTGCAGTAGCGTTTTTACCTTAAGAATAAGGCAGGCTTACACAGAAAGTCTTTGTGGTAACTTATATCTGTAGCAATTAAACCTGTTATCTGTCTATAAAGAGACGCAAGCAGATGTCCTTGGGCAACCTGTCTGTGCTGGGAAATACACAGTAAAGGCAGGAAACTGTGCAGCCTAGAAATAGCCCAGTCAGAAGGGAGTGAGACATATGTTTCCACCCAACAACAGCTGGGGACTGGAAGCCTGAGAGTGGGTGCACTTGTCGGGTCAGTAAGGGGAAATACAAGTGCCGTTGCCGTGAACTCTGACACAAGGCTTGCCAGAGTTTAGCAAAAGTGGGTATGAATTCTTTTCCCTCTTTGTACAGAAAGCAATTCTTTTTGGCTAATGCTGAAGCCATTGGAAAAACAAAAAAAGAAGATTAAACTATTTGTATACAAGGTTTCTAGAGAAGCCATGTTGTTCCTGCCAAAATACAACAACAATTATACACCAGGTATTTTAAAAATGGTATGTTCCAAAATTTCCCTCAAGCTATCACTTGGAAAAAAGAAGCAAAGATATTATAGGAGAGTCATCAGTGGATGTTTCCAATCTTGCGGGAAGAAAGGTATTACTGAGTTTGCTTCACTGTTTTTGAAAAATCCCTTAAGCTTTTTGTGGATATTTTCCTAGCAATGGAAGACCATGATCCTCTGACATTTCAGTCTATTGACATTGTTTCTGAGCACAGTTTAGTTTCTGGAATCTTTCCATTGTAGTCTGTGCATATCATCTGTTTTAAACAACAATAAAACGGAGCATGATAAAGACAATGTTTCTTGTTAGGATAAAGCACCATACCAACATTTTCTTCTCCCTGGGCACATTGCTTATTTAGTTTTATTCTAGGAAACTGGTAATTTTCTATGGCCATTATTCCGTAATCATTACTGGACTTAGGGACAGATTCTACTTACACTGCACCTTATGTTACACCATTGAAAAGTGGGCATAAAATGCAGCCATTCTGACTAGAGAGCATTTTATACACACTTTGCACTGGTATAATGACTACCCAAAGTGAGGGGCAACAGAGAATTGGGGCCATAGCATTTGTTACTGTAAATAAACTCATGGCACCAAGTATAACACTTGGTAGCATTTTCAGGATTGGGCCCTATATGTAGATCTGCTCATTCAGAACTGCCTCTCTCTGCAGCTGTCACTGCGTAACAGAAGACAGTTGAGGCCTAATTCTGCATCACAAAGTCAACAGAAGCAGTATCAAGCCCTATAGCATCTTTCATTTGAGGCTCCAAAGGTGTGTTACAAACCTTACCAAATTAAGGCCTGGTCTACACTTACCTTTGCAGTGTCTCCTCTGCACGCCGTCCACACTGTGCTGCGTCGAAGGGAACAGCGTTCCCTTTGACGCAGCGCTACACCACTTACTGGGGTGGTTTTCCTGCGTCGCTTGCTGGATCAACTGAGCGGGTCTACACAGACCGCTCAGTCGATCCAGAGCAGTCGATCTGATGGCGGTGAATTTGCCGCCGTCAGGTGGACCCAGCCTAAGACTCACAATATCACTTTGAGATAAGTAAATTTGCTTCAATTATCTGTAAAAAGAGTATAAAAGTTACAGAGAATTTAAATGACTTGAGCATGGTCATCCCAGCGATTGAGAGAAAAAAGTTCTGCAGATCCTAACAAAACCATTTCTCCGCTTCCACATACTGCCTCTGAATCAGCCATCTCTTAAGAAATAATTGCACACAATAATACAATAAACCCCCAAAGAAACCAGAGAAACAACCACTTAAATATAGGAAGAAAAATGTTAACAAAATTTTGGAAAATCAGCTTTATTTTTATAAGCTAGGTAATAATAATTCTGATCATTCTGACTCTTAGGATAGTGGTCGCATCTGGAAACTATTGCAAATACAAAGTATTTTATTATTGTACATCTGTGAGGCAAGCGTGTTGACACTTCCCTGCCAATGACCTCAAACTTGACCCAACAGTGACAATTATTTCAGCATTCAGAGTCTTTGGTAGCATTTACATTATCTTTATTGCAGCCTGCCAATCATTCTGCTAATTTACGGTTTATAATATGGATTACTTTTTAGTGGTAACTGAGACTATAGAATTTATTTTACTTTGATCATCAGATGAAATAACTAGTGCCCTACATATATGATTAACAATGTTTTATTTGCTCAGTTCACTTTTTTTTAGCCTTTGAAAAGCTGATAAACTCCATGTTTTAGAATCCTTACAGAGCCTTTTTTCCATTTAAACAGAATTCCTCCACCCACACTGTAGCAAAAACTTTAAGCTCAGATATGCAGAGCTGCATAATGGATCTGGACATACAATCCCTAATGGGAACTAGGTATCCAAGTCCCTTCCTCTTATCTACCACCTTTACTGCAAAGTTCTACCCATATTACTTTTTCATGTTAAACGATTTAGATAGTTATCACAAGGATGTGATAGAATCACAAAATGCAAGGGTAAGGGGGTCTTGAGACAATTTCTCTCCATTAAGATGTAGTCAACACTATGAAATAGTTTGAGAGCCCTTGCAAATTCAAATACTGGCTTGTTATGCTTAAACAGAGCATGAGGTGGTGCTATGCTCTCTTTAACCTACCAACAATATCACATTGCAAAAACATGTGGATTATAAACACTTAAACAACACCTTCCTGTCTTGATTTTCAGCCTATATATACTGTATTTTATTCCAGTTCATAATGGAGAATGTGAAATGGAAAATGCACAAAATAGAAGGTAAACTGGAAAACATACACTTAGCAAAAACGTTTACTTTAATCAGTGAGAAAACATCAGAAAAGTGTTTATTGCTTTACATAAACCATCCCTATTTAATACTTAACTGTATGTACATCTTATATATTGGCATTCCAATTCTAAAATCATTATGGGAATTATAGGCAATGTCCAGTTACCTGCACATAAATCCAAATAAAAGGCATATTTAGTGCAAGAGATTGTTCTTCAGCTCAGTGCCCACCCCTGAACTCTCAATACCTATCCTAGCCCTTCTGCACAACAGAATCTCACTAGTTGCACTGCAAGAGGCCATTTCACACAGAGACAGCAGGATTGATCCCTTCAGGAATAGGTCACCACAGTACGTTGGCACACAGTTCACTAAGAACTGAATTGGCTGTGCTTATTTTTTGTTTTTCCCCCATGAAATTTCAATGCAGGACATGAACTGAATTTAAAAAAGTATGTAACTAGGTGGCTTTGCGGCAGAAGTCTTCTCTCAAATCTCTACTTCAGTATTCTGCTATATGTCCAGAGCTCCCACTGATGTCAGTGGAGAGCTTCTCATATACTCAGAGAGCAGAATGTTGAAAGTGAGCATCCTAGGAGAAGCTTGTTTTCTGTGATTTACTTGCCAAATGTACAAGTACCATATGAAAACAGGATACAATGCTTTTTTTTTTTTTAAATAAAAGTCTTTTTATTTAGTCTTGCTTTAACTCTGCCCAGAACTAACTCAATGTTTTGGAGAAATAAATGTCTTAATCAATGGTTATAGTTTGTTGTAAGATGCGTCTACACTGCACCTGGAAGGTGAGATTCCCAGTGTGGGTAGACAGACGTGCTAGCTCAGCTTGAATTAGTGCACTAAAATTAGCAGAGCAGATGTTGTGGCATTACTGGTGGCTTGGGCTAGTCATCTGAATACAAACCTGCCCTGCCCCCTTGAGAGGCTAGTCTGAGCCACTGTCAGTGCTGCAGTGTGCACACTACTATTTTTTGCACTAACTCAAGTCTGTCTACCAGCATTGGGAGTCACAACTCCCAGATGCAGTGTGTACACACTGATAAAAGTCCAACAGGTTGCTTATCACCATCTGCTCAGATTCTACTAATATGCCCATAACCATCTTGAATACTATTCATGTCTGGAGTATACTCTTGACACATTATTAATTTATCCTTTACAAACTATTTAGAAATGGAACCTTTATTATTAGGTGACACCAGCTTCACAACTCCCCTGTGAATTAGGGAAGCACCTTCATCCTTGTTTTAAAGATGAGAAGCTATGGCAGAAAAAGCTAAAGGGAGTTACCCAAGGTCACACAGGTAGTCTTTGGAAGGGGTGGGAACAGAACACAGATTGCCTGACTCCAAATTTGACCTGAATTGACCCAAGTGATCATCCTCAGCCTTGAGAAGACTTAGCAATATCTAATTTTTTGCAAACTGGTTTAACCTGGATATACCTGATATCTCATTCTTATTACTTTTTCCTGAGTGGGAGTCACATAGAATGTGATCTGTGTAGACCACAGGGATGGGAAGCTTATCTATACAGTCTGCTTTTGAAAAAAGAGACCACTTTTTATGTTTTCCATGGACACTGATGATAAATGGGTGGGAGTCTGGTGTTCCTTAAAATAGTTTGTTAGATCCCCAAAATATTTGACTTTGAATTTGTCACACAACTCCACTGAATGAAGAAAAATAGTTGGACGTGTTACATTGTGTATAGCACACTACTTTTGTCCACAGCAATTTTAATTCATAACGGTCCAAAATTTTCTGAATTACACTATGTTCAGCTATCACCACTGTTTGTCTAAGTCCACCAAAACAACACTTTCTTATTATATCAGAAAACAGTTGGAGAAAAATAAATGTGAATGTAAAATGAATGAGAATAATGTATATTCTTAGGCGCTGATTCAAAGCCCTAGAAATCACTGGGTGTCTGTCCATTGATTTTAATGGGCTTTGGTTAGGGCCCTTAGCTAGTATGGATGCAAAAATTAGCAGTACCACCTACAACTGTTTATTTTTATTGACCAATATTTGGTTTAATTTCTGATGAAGGATATACTGGTAATCACTAATGATCATTTTTCTAAAGGTGCTTTTCATTAAAAACTTTATTTGCTTGTGAAAAGAAACAAGGATCCAATATTGGAAAACAATATGGTTTTGCACACTACATATCATGTTTGAACATGCTGGAACTGCAGTTAAATTGCATGGGGGTGCAGATACCTAAACAGATTGAAAACAAAAATCCTTGGAGAGTATGTTTTTAAATTTTAATATAGAACAAATGTCACTATCTAGCAATGTTAAAGATATAAAGGACTTCAGAGTTCAATAACAAATACAGAGTTGTTATTTGAAACAAAATGTACCTCATGAGAACTATCAGTTCAGTTTTCTAGCAGCAGTTATACTATGTGGTCATAACCATTTTTTCCCTTTTACACAGAGGTCTCAAGGTGCACATTTTTAATGTACCCTAGCAGTTTCCAGTTAATGTTTTATATTTCTGTAGCTATTATTTTCTGTTGAAAGAAAACTAGTAAAGGTTGAGTCAAGAAAGGGAAAACAAAGGAAAAAGATCAATATTAACACTCTACAAATATTGACTTAACAAAGTGACTTTGTTGTCTTTCTCCCACAGGAATTTATATTGAATGAGTGATTTATTTAAACAAAAATACTTATAGAACATATTAGTCTAAATATAAAATCAATATTTTCAGGCTACAGGATATATTTACAAATTAATATCCATTGAACTGAATATGTTTGGAGATCTGTTATTTATTTCCAATTACCTTTCTTATAAAGGTTTATGATACACAATCTTTCAGACTACTTAAGCATTTAAAGTTCTCACCAACCTAATAAATTATTCAATTTTAAATTTCTCAAAAAGTCATTATATGTTTTATCCAACAGTGGTTTCATTTATAAAAACACACTTTGTTGTATTAAATCTTCACACCTGAAAAATTATTTTCAGTAATGTCAGTAATGGATGTCAGTAAAGCCAACACTATATACAAATATTAATAATGTTTTGTATCATGAAATTCCTCTGTAATGTATTGCTGTCCTTGACAAATACTAACATAAGCTAAAAATCAGAGAAAACCTGTTTCTATTTAAAATGCAACAATGGAAACCAAAATAATTTAAACAGAATTAACTAACATGCAGAGTACCTTTACTGTGTTTGGCTCAATTAGCTCTGAATTTGTGTTACTGCTGGTGCCCATGCTGATAGTGGAAAAAATGGATGCTTTGTAACTTTGAGCTGAGGAAGGCCTTGAAGAAGTTCTGCTGTCACCTATAACAGATATTTATTTATTTACACTAGCTGTTTTCCATTGTTTCAGAATGTTACAAATGCTATTTATTCATATATCTTTACATTCAAAGGCACACAGAGAAAAACTAAATGGCAAAACCTCATTAAAATAAACTGAATTCCCTTATGATTATTTAATCACATGACCATGGGCTAGTCCCATTACCACCACCACCACCCTCCTTGTACAGGTCAAACAAATTTTCTTTACACTCCCTCTAGACTATACAATTTTTTCATTTCTTCTGTTTTGTCCTATTTCTTTGCATTTTTTCAATTTCAGCATGATTTTTCCTCGAATTGAGGCAACCAAAGTGACTGATTTACTCTATGTACAAATGCAGATATTTCATATAATGTCATTGTATTCCAGTAATCTTTGCATTGCTTGGTAAGATATTAATCATCTGTGTAACTTTAAGCACAGGAGTAGACCTACTGAAGTCAATAAAACTACTCGTATGTTTAAATGCCTTGCTTTATAAATGAAAACTAATAGTTCTTCTGTTGATAAATGTTTTAGGCTTTACTTCTGATCAGGGTTGGAGATAATTAGCCTGACATGCTGCAACATCTGTACACTCATTTTTTTCTTCTCCTCTCTGGAGTGTATCACACAAGAATCAGCCAATTTTAGTCCTAAGGAAAATTTTATGGCTTTAGATAAGATGCAGTCAAAGTCCATTTGAGCAAGGGACTCAGAAATCCTCGTGGGGCTTTTCTGTGGTTGCCACAGTCAAAATGATGATTAGTCAATTAAATCTGCATTAGTACGACAGAAGTTAAAAAACATTACTGTCTGCTAATTCACTTGGGAGACTGGGACCTGTCTCCTGGGATGGAGCCTTCCTGCATGAAAGTAAATACCTTTCTTTGGTGTTGGCTTGTGATCCATTTTCCTTGTGGTCCTTGACAATGGTTTTGATATTAATGTGGCTCTTTCAGAGGAGGTTTCAACTTGACTTCCAAACTGCTGACGCCTCAGTCTACTGTCATCTTCTAGTTTCTCTAGTGCAGTCTTACGGCATTGCTCATTGGTGGCCATGTATAGTTTACAAAACTTGCACAATGAAAAGTAAACCACTAAGTAAAGCATTCTTTAACACAGTTTTAGGGGGAAGACACACATTAGTAAGCACTGGATAAATCAATAGATGGAATCTAGTTTTTCCTGAAGCACAATACTCATTTTATTTTCATGAATCAGACAGACCACTCTCAAGTGACATTGTAAAAATGGAGCCATGATTCAGTAGAGAGGTCACACTATAAAGTGAAAATGAAATATGAATTTCACCCCAACAGATGATTTATATTATCTGCTAGACATTTGTGGACTGATTTTTATGTCTGATTTTTAATAGAGAGTTGTTTTTCTGTGAAGCTGTGGATATGGTGCAAATCTTTTGTGGACTGACGACTGTTTAAAATTTAGTCATTGCTTAGAGGTGCAGTTTGAAACAACATAAAACTGAAGAGATAGTCTACTTTGACAAACAGATGCTGAGTACATACAATATCCTTCCCCACAGAAGAAATTTCATATTATCGAAGAAAGTATTTATAATATAGATTAAAATGACATTACAATGCCAATCCACACTGAACATCCAAGTTTGCTCTCATTTACCACCCTTGATCTGCCATTGCTGCCAGTTCCACCACTGGAACTAGGTTGTATCCCTGAACACAGCTATGTTCAGCAGTACAAAGTGACCTTTGTTTGAGGATATTACCAAAGGAAGCACATTGTGGGATGGAGCCAGGGAAGTCACGCTCCCATATTATCCATACACCTCCTAGCACAATGGGGTCTTGGTCTATGATGGAGGTTCCTAGGCATTATGGCAATACAAATAATCTGCAAGCCTCAAAATATCAGCACTAGGACCTATTAATATGGCTCAGGAAGTATCTACAGAATTTTATAAATCTAACATATGCAAAAGTATTTTCACCTTGTTTACCGTACCTTGTTGTAATCAAGCTTGCCATTGCTGTTGACATCAGCCAATTTAGTGATGGCATCCACTTCCTCTACAGTCATCCTCTCCCCTCTCTGTGATAAACAATTTAAATGTCAGTTCCTACTAAAGAACACTGTTCACCCACATTAGTGGTTTGAAGACTACACAAAGGATATCGGTATACTTTAACATTCTTTCCAGCAATCTTATCTGCAGCACATTTACACTAATCTTAGTTTGAATCCTCAGAATAGTGATCAGTATTGTAAATGATATTTTATATTTGAAACACTACTAAATACTTAGAAGATGAATAACTAAGTTCATGCATAAAGATCCCATTCTGCAAGCCCTCCATGTTGATAGAGATTTTTAATCTGCTCTAATCCATGTAACAAGATCAGCACCAGTGAAAGCATTTAGCAACCCAGCTGAAAAGCCAGCAGAGAGGGGGAGAAAATATTGTAGATTTTATCTGTTCTAATTAAAACAACAAAAGTGGTAGCAGTATCATAATGTTAAGACATGAATAAAAATATAATCAGATTTAGGTTTAAGGCTTTTAATAAGTAGTAAATAATGATAGTTTAGCAGAAGTTTTAGCTAGAAATCTAAAATGGTGGCCACAATGTCGTCCTGCTGAGAAAGAGAGAGAAACAAAACGGAGCTGTTAAGAAACTGACCAACAGGAGAAAGGTAGACTGGAGTGAAATAAATGTCACTTCTAATACCTGAAGGGAGGGGCCACTTAGGTGGGAAGAAGGATCCAAGGAGGTTCAGATTGAAGTAAAGAAGTGAAACTAATTAGCACATCGGACAACTGGTATGTCGAAAATGATATCACCCCTGGGCGGGGTTGTTGAGGGCTGTTGACTGACATTAAGAAAGCAAAAAGGACAAGAACTGTATATAAGACCGAGAGCTGTCAGGCTTGAGTGTGGGTGATCGGATGGTTGGGAGAAGACAACAGCAGCAGCACAAGCACAGAAGGACCTTAGACAAGACGGAGGGATCTGACCAAAAAGGAGAGGAAGTACGATTCTTCTAAAAATAAGGAATGTATGGGATGGTTTAGTTGGGATTGGTCCTGCTTTGAGCAGAGGGTTGGACTAGATCAGTGTTTCTCATTTTTTTTTATACCAGTCTTTCTGTCTTCTGCTATCTTCCTAAATTGGGTCAGGGGGATCTCAGGGACTGGTGC
>ML675646.1:41318884-41593884 GCA_007922155.1 Mesoclemmys tuberculata
CAGGGACTGGTGCTGGTCCATGGCCTGGTCATTGAGAAACACTGAACTAGATGACCTCCTGAGGTCCCTTCCAACCCTAATTTTCTATGAAATGTTCCATAGTGCACACAACAAAGCATACTATGGCACTGTTAGTGTGTGGCAGCAAGATCCGAATGGCTTGACCACTTAGTGTGCAGGAAGCTCTTGCACTGTAAATTCACTCCACCTTGCTATGCACTATGCTTCTAACCTATCACAGCTTATACTGTGCAGCTTGATGAGTTAAGAGCCTGAGCCCAGGGGTGTGGCTGCAGTAATGTATTTTTGTCATGACTGTAATGGAATCATGGACACCATAATTATCATGCTTAAGGAAAAGTATTATTTCTGAGCATGCATGAATGACAGAACATGTGTGAAGGGATTAAATGAGTGTGCAAATGAACAAACTTCACTAAGAGATTTAATGAAACTGTCCCATATGGCTGCAAAAGGCCCTTTCAAAACAGATTTGCACAGAAGTTGCTTGAACAAAATGAACTAGGCAATGAACTCAGTAAGGGCTATGTGCTTCCAATTCTGCTGCACCAACGCAGGACAAATAGTGTTTCCTTAAAAAAAAGTAATGTAATTATTTTTGTATTGACTCCATCTACCAGGGGTTGGAATTGAGAGGAGCAGTTGGGTGACCACCCAACTTCAGGACTGTAAGGGGAAAAATAAGGAAGAGGGGGAGAATTAGATAGCCAAGGAAGCATGAAACTTAAAGAAATCATAAGAAAAAATTCAGATATAGATTTCCCCCCCTACAAAACCAAATTCTGAATGATTTTTACCATATTTTTAAAATGGTTCTTTTACTACACCAATTTTCTGCAAATTATAGCTCTGTATCAAAATTTGTAATTTACCTTCCATGATACTTACTGTTGTAAGAATTTTATAAAGATCAGTGTGCAAAATATATCCATCATTATTTGTATCTATTTTTAAAAATGCTTTGAGCAGTTCTGTTTTTGTAGCTGGTTTTTCTTTTTTTAAGATACTACAAAAATCATCAAAATTCAGTGTGGTGGTTTGGAGAGTCCAGTATTTATTAATCGTCTTCTGAGATGGATTTCTTCCAGCCTGTTGAAGCACTGCACAATAAAATATAATATCAACTCTTAGTTGGCACTGATAGCCAGAATATATATGGTTTTCTCAAAATATCCTTCAACAGTTCATAGGTTAAGACAGTTCTTTTTAATGCAATCAATTAAAGGCAAAAGTAGGCATGAATGATAAACCTTTGCTTAACTGCAGTAGCTGTGATATGGATATAGACTCAGTTCTGTCTTCGTGATTAGGGCTAGATTGTGGACCATCCTGCACACCCACTCTAGGAAGGAAGAGGGTGCAAAGCTACCCTACCAGGGGTAGCAACATGGAGGTCGGAGAAGCCAAACTATCTGATGGGGTACTACATCCCCGCTGTGAATGTTGGTGAGAATAGACAGAGCCTTGGTTTCTTTCCCTCCCAATGCACCAAATGGCACAGAGGAGAAGTACACCGTGCCAAATACAGGGTGGCACAACATATTCCTCCTCCCCCATAAAAATTCACAGACTGGTTCTATGTGCTACTAGAACTATGTGCTGCCTCATACACACGGCTGTGGTAAAGCTACAATTTAGCCTTTAGGATCTGTTGAGTAGCTTGTATAGCTCTCTTACTTATGTGCATAGAACCACTGAACTCAATGGGACTACTCACAAAAGTAAGACCTGGCGGATCAGACCCTCAATCAGGCAAAATACCCACTGACTTCAAAGGGAGATTCCTTCCCCCGCAAAAGTAATAAGTGTGGGATTTGGCCCACTGAGTAAAATCTGCAGGTGTTAATATAACAACCTGTTTCTTGTAAAGCCACATATTACTCTGGGTCAGATCTATCTACTGAAGTCAATGAGAGCCTGTCCATTTACTTTAACATGAAGTGGGTCACCCTTTCAGTGCACAGCCTACTATACATAAGCTGTAGCATTATTTCTGTAAATCAGCCAAATAGTTCAAATTATACAACATGAATTTCAAATGTAAAAAGAAAAATAATTCCCAGTCAACTGTTAGATATTATTTTGCCACTAATGAAATAAGATAAAATAATAACAAAAGCCAATATGCTGCCTGCAACATGTCCCACTGCTCCTGTACATGGCAGTCACAGAAGCTGGATTTGCTCATTCTAGCTAGCTTCTGAAAAATCTTTGCTTATATTAGGCTTTCATCAGGTATGTGAAGGTATTATCTTAAATTCAGGCTAAATTCCAATATGCCATGTATTTAAAAATATGTCATAACTGCCTACTCCTTCCAGTGAATTAGATGATTTAGGAGAACTCTCTAGTTGGCAGTTTGATTATAATCCAGAACTGCAGTGACCAAGTATTTACCAGCTCAGAGCTGTTCAGTAACCTATCTGAAATGAATTGGTGGTATCATCACAATTCTTAGTAGGTGGTCCATACAAAGAATCCCCAAAGAACCTATTTTCACAATTGGCACCTTTGTTGCTAATATAAGGTGCGACCCCCAAGGACCAAATGGGCACAGAGATTTCTGCTCATTGTCTTCTACAGGTAGTTTCTCCCAAAAAGAGTGAAGGCTGGTGAATATGGGATAGCTTGTGTCTTTATACATGTGCCTCTTGGGCACATAGCAACTGTTTCGGCATTTCTGTTTCAAGGTCAGCTAAGGAAGGGCAATTATTCTTTATGCGTGCTGTTATGTGGATAATGCAGTCTCCTGGGCTGTCAATCTAGCACCCTTCATGAGCTGAGTATTTGCTTATATTTAAAAAAATGTTCCTCGATAAATATACTGCAAGATGCTGCTACCTGTATTATTTATAATTTCAGAGAGATCAGTGATTGCTAGAAACATATCTCCCAAGTCCATATTTTTGAAAGATCATTTAGATCACATCTTTTATGTATGTTTCTTTAACAACTGAATTCTGCTAAATGTCTGAACAACAAGATAGGACATCACATTTTAGTACATTCATTGAGTAACTACACATCCTATAAGTGAGGTTTTACTGGAGCAGGCTCTAAATGAATAGCACAGTTTGTGTCATTAACCAAACATCATGTAACCACAGATGCTTCAACATTGACACCACTCATTTGATTCTTTGCCAGGATTTATGCTAAGCTTTTAGATAAGCCTATAATGGCTCTTAACACTTACAACTTTAAAAGAAAAGAAGTTCACACACAGCTCTGAGAAGACTGAGAGCCTGAACCAGTAATTGCTCTTTCTTAGCTGACCTTGAAACCAAAATGCCTAAACACTTGCTATGTGCCCAAGTGGTTTATAGATAGAGATGAAAGACACAGCATATATAAAAGAGATGACACTTGTTCACACCACTCTTATTTTAAAATCCACATTATCCGAAACCATCATTAGGTTGTTATATAAGGGCTTCTATCTTAACTCTGACAGTCGGCATAAGACTGAGTCGTATACTGAATGAGTATGCTTGTTAGACACAGCGGTTTCCAACCTATGGTCCGTGGACCCCTGGTGGTTCATGAGGCTACTACAGGAGGTCCACGGAAAAGAAAAACAACATCCTCACCAAGGAAATGTAAAATTTCAAATAAAACTAGTAGCATGTGGTGGTCTGCAAAACATTTGAAGGTTGAAAAGGGGTCTGCAGACTCAAAAAGGTTGGGAATTGCTGTGTCAGAGAATGGTATTTCAAGTACTGGTATTCAGAGAGAAGCTATCAGTCTGAAACCAGGGGAGCATCACAGCAAGCACACATCAGCTTACATGCTAACTGGCTTCCTGGTGGAAAGCTCACGTTAGAGGTATGGACTGAATTAAGATTAAAGAGAATGAAAGTCTGGAGATAATGAATTTTATGCAAGGAAAAGAGGAGTACGATACCTCTGAATAGTCTGACCGACCATATTGTGTCTGAATGCATTTCTATTTATTTTTTGCTTGTTCTATGATTACCTAAACTTGACAGTCTTATAACAAAAATGCCATTTCCCTGACCCCATATCTATAACTGATAACCCCTTAGCGAGCAACACTGCAGCACTGCCAATGCCAAGTGTTCAAAAATCGTATTAGCTTAAAAATCATGAGATTTTTTTATTTTTTAAATAATAGATTTGGGGTTTTTTTTATTTGCTTCCTGGGTTGTTGTTTTTTTTGTTCATTTGTTGTTGTTTGTATGTTTTGGGGGTTTTTTTGTTTTGTTTTGTTTTTGGCTTTTTAGGGTTCATGTTTTCAAGCTTTTCTCTGCAACCATGAAGACTGGAAACTTTAATTTTTTAAAAATAAATAAGCTAAGCTTCTCTCTTAATCATAACACTCCAAGTGCTAGAGCTTTAAGACAAACACCAAAAACGGGATACATGATAAAGCTGCAAGAGTTGGCACTACATTATCTTAATGGAGTTCTAGCTGGCACTGTGAAATCTATTCCAAATATCCATTTAATAGAATAACTAACTAACCAAAATATTTTAAGTAAACCAATTCTCAGCCCTTAGGCCACCTTAGAAACCATTCTTTTAGCTAACTTACTGTGTACATTGGTCATTTTCATAGTTACACCCAATAAGATTTGAAACTTCCAGTTATTTTTAAAGACGTTTTCTAAGCATCATAATTTTCAATCAAGTATTTATACATACCACTACTAACTGCATTTACCAAACCAAAAAGATACACTGTTGGACAGTTGACTAGGATGTCACTTAATCACACAACCAAGTAAAATAATACTGATAAAAGAATATAACATCTGGATTGAAATTTATGAAATTGAGAAGTACTTTAACTTAACGTATATTTACATTTTACAAAATTAATGTAGTTCTTATGAAACACCAAAGTCATCCATTTATGCACAGAACACATTCCATATAGGCAGGGAAAGATTTTCACAAACCACAGTCAGTGTTTCTCAACCCTGATCTGGGGGACCATCTCTCAGGGTGAAAGGGCAGGTCAATCTCCATCTTTCATTTAACAATGTTTCTGATGAGCTGCAAACCACTGTGCCAATTAATGCCAGTTGCCATGGTGATTTTCTGTGCTAGGGACACTTATCCACTAGAAACTGAACTGAGCCCAACTCATTTTAATTTATCACTTGTCAGAGAGAGGAAATGCAAAATGTCACAACCACAAAGCACTATCCAGGCCCACCTCAAGTAGGCAATGATGCCACCATCAAATGTGGTGCTGTTAAACAACTCACTTAGGCCTCCCAATAGCTGTCAGCTGGTATTGACTTTTGCTCATTCAGAGTGGTGATTTAGAGGTGAAAGGCTCTGTATAGCATTCCCACCTCCATGAACCATCCAATACCTAGTAACATAGATTAAGAATTTGCAGAAAATGAAAAATATTGAGGAAAAGTAGTTTCTATAAACTATTTGAAAAACTACTGTATGATATTTTTTATAATAGGTATAAATCTTGGAAGAGTCTTTATAGATACATCCAACGATGCTTGAAACCCAAACCCCACCAAAAACTGTATGAACCCTTAAAGTAAGCTATAGTGACCAAACTCCATTAAGTGTTGGGGTATTTCCACCAGTGAAATGCTGGCTGTTGGCTTGAAAATCAACTACTGTAATCTTCACACGCAAAATTCAAGTAAAGAAAATTCTCTCATTACCTAAACAGAGTTGTTCTTTTGATTTTATATTTTCTAAGCTGCTTTTAAAAACAGCTAGATAGGCTGCTCTGCAGTTCATATAAAAGGTCTCCTCTTCAGAATATTGTAATTTCTTTGCTTGAGAACTTTCTGAGGGTATGGTTTTCTGACTGGAGAGGGATGCATTACTTCCAGGACTGCTGGCCATTCTGTGAATAATACAAACATATTTAAAAATCTATTGATTTTGCTTTCATAGTGCATAAGTTTGTCTCTGCTCCATCCTCTCAAGCACAGGCTCACTTAAATTCTCTGTGAATGTTTCCCTCTCTGTAAAATGGGGGTGATGTTACTTAACTGCCTTTGTAAAGTGCTTTGAGATCTGTGATTTTAAACTATGCAGGTGCTACGTATTATTCATTACACTGAATGCAAACACAGTAGCAAATTTTCCAAGATACCACACCCTACCTTAGCCAAAATTAGAATTAAGCCTTTAGGTCTTGTCTACACTACACTTTTCCCATAAAATTTCCTACTGTTGCGCTCATTGGCTCAACTCACCTGCGAGTAGCAAAAATGGGAGCACTTGAATGGACAAGATACTAGTGGCCTCCAGTGTTTTAACCACTGTTGCCTAGGCCTGCTGTGAACAGGGCAGCAGCCATCTCATCCACACTGGCTCTCCCATTATTAGTGCTACTTGTTGAACTTAGCCGGTAGTAGTAATGGTGGAAAGATGCTGATGTGGAGACAGCCTTGTGGAAGTGGGAAGTGTGTGGAATGTGATTTTTCACCACTCTGTAAATGACTGCTTAAAACACAAAGGAACACGCAATATTTTCCCAGAGATCAACTGATACAGAGATCCAGCATGGAATATGTGCTCAACTATTCTGAAATAAATGAATGCAAATACTAGAGTCCTGAGGAAAAACAGAATTTTGAGAGTCTGAGTTTTTGGAGCTGATAAGAACTCTAGCCACAGAGATACAGAGATCATACAAAGCGATCAGGGCAGGGGGACCTTTATACCCCAAGTCTGACTGACCTTAGTGACTCTGCACAGATGTAACGGTAACATCATGAGGCCTGAACCAGAAATGAATCCCCACAATTATGTTAGGTGCTCTACAAACAGAGTAAGATACAGTCTCGGACTCAAAAAGTTAACAGATTTAACACCAAATGCAACATGTAGGTGTAACATGTATTTTGAGAAATCAGGGAAGGCAGGAAAAAGAGAACAATGATAGCAAGATAAACATTGCAATTAAATGTATGTGTTAAATGTCCTCATGTTGTATGGCATATATGTTGGCTTATTTTGCAAGCTTCTTATTACTAAAGACTTGCTGTATCTGGAGACATGTTCAGTAAGAGTAACTATGCATTGAAAGATTATACTCTGATGCCTTTTGTGTTGCTTTTACTACTGGGTTTTACTCACCTTCCCAAATCTGAAAATCTAGCAGATTTAGATTCCATAAGGCTGACCAATTCCATGCTGTTTCAGCAGGGAAAATACAGTGGAAAAAAACCTTTTTTGTATTCAAGATTAAAAAACAATGGTACAAAAAATAATTAAATTAATAAAGTAATTTCTCTTGTTTTAAGACCAGATTCAGAATAATTATATGAACTATAATTCCTTAAAAAGCATATATAATAGTAAAAACAGTCAAAATTTTACACACCTATCCTTCAAACACGTAAAGTTAAGCATATCCATTCGTACCAATGGCAGTACTTGGATGCATGAAATTAAGCACGGTATAATTGTTTGCAGGGTTCAGGACCTTAAACTACAACAGCACCACCACAATACTGCACAAAACCGAGTGGGGAAAAATCTGGATTTTTTAAAAAATAACTGAAATAATTCAAGACAATAACCCCTTTTGCTCATAAACGGCCAGTGAACTTTAAAGTGATTTTCTTCTTTACCAAAGGTGATTAAGGTTTTTAGAAGGCCATCACAGAGGGACACTAAATTGTGCTTGACTATTGGTCTAACAGCCTCTAACATTATTTTACCCAGCGTTGACTTCTTAAAATATATTCCCATATAATAAATGGAATATCTCAAGTTCAACAACAAGATAATGGCAGAGGTAGGGTCCCCTTCAGGACTCATTGGATTCTTATTCAGGAGGGCTAAATCACTCACACCTTCTTGAGTTATATAGGTCTTTTCCACTTGGGAAAGAAAGATAATAATCGCTTATCATGGATGAAGTACCCTATTTATAATACACAGGCCGCCTACTTGACACTTTCATATTACACTGGCATTAGAAAGACCCCACAGGGACACAGTGATGCAGTCTGGTTACTGCAAACGGGTGTCACTATAATTAAGCACCATGGTTACACTCCCAAATTGGAAGTGGATTAAAGTCAAGGAGGAAAAGGAGAATAAATGTTAATTTTCCAGTAACTGGCGTTATAAAATACGTTCTGTTGTTTAGGCCCCTCAGCCCACTCATTATCAAGACATTTATTATTTGCGCAGCAGCTACACACAAAGGTGCTGCCAACATGTTATTCAAAGTTTAGTGGGCAATAGTTTTCCAAGAGAACTGATGGAAGCTCAGCGGCTTGGCTTATTAAACAACTGGACAGATGATGAAGCAACAAATATATATACATTAAGGAACAATTGGGCATCAGAGGAAGTGGGAGGGACTAGATGACCTAACAATTTTCCCCCAGATTCTTGAGGAAAAAAAAAGACTGAGGTGGGACCTGATAACAGTCTGCAAATATACTGAGGGCTGGTACAGAGAGGACGGTCGGTGCTCAATTGTCCTCCAGGTCCAGCAAAGGTTGGGCAAGAAGTAACCAGTTTACTGTGTAGCCAGGGAGATTGAGGCTGGACGTTAGAAAAATCTCCCAAAGGATGAGGTGGGTGAGCACTGGAGCAGGCTGGCAGGGGAGCTGTGGAACCCCCCCCCCACACACCTTGGGGGGGACGAACACCTGTCCGGGGGTCTGGGTTTACTCCCCAGGGAAGGCTGGCCTAGGGAGACCCTCTACTCCCTCCAGCCCTACCTGTCTGGGGTGGCCAGGCTAGTTGCCACCATTTCACCCCAGGGCAGGCAAACCTCAGCCGAGCCCGTCTGGCCTGTGGGCGCTGGGCGCTCGCCCTCTCCAAGCAATTCCTCGCCGCTGTCTGGACATGGGACGCGGGGGTGGACCCGCCCCAGCCGCTGCCGGGAGCGAGGAGGCCGGGCGCGGCAGGGGCTCCCGCCGAGCCAGCGCCGGGGATCGCCAGAGGGCACGGAGCGCAAGTGAAGGGGGCCGGGGGCCGTGCCGACCGGGGGAGCCTGTTTCGTACCTGGCCCCGCCGCGCCGCGCGCCCTCCCGCTCCGGGTCCCAGCGACGGCCTGAGCGGAGCCGTCCCCGGGAGGGCCGGGGTTTCCCGCCGGAGGGGTTTGGGCGGCGCACGGCGGGCGGGACGCGCGGGGATTCAAGCGGCTGCCTCGCCCGCGCTGCCGCCATGCCGTAGATAGCGGGCCGGGGGGGGCGAGAATGGGGGCAGGTGCGGGGGGGGGCGAGAGCTGGGGCCTGGAGGGGACAAGGGGGGGCAGGAGCCGGGGGCGGTGGGGCCTGGGCCTTGGGGGGGCAGGAGCCGGGAGACACCGACCCTGACTTGAAATCCAGCTGCCCCCCCCGGTTCTAGTGGGCCGCTTCTGCTGGCTGCCCTCAGAAGGGTGGGGCGCTGCTCCGCTCCCCCCGCTTTTGGCGCCTTTTCCGTTTGAGGAGTCCTGTGGCCTGCCTGTCCTGGTGCTGGTAACTTCCCAGCCCCCAACAGAGGCTTCTGAACACCCGTGGAGAACGTGAGCGGTCTTGTTAATCTCGCTCTGCTGCCCAGCAAGGCTGGGAGTAGCCATGGAGGCCCTGAAGGAGTTTACCGTCAGAGCCGGGCAGACAGCACTGCATCCGTGTGTTGTCTGTGCCACTGTAGGTTTCCTTGAGCTTAGATTCTTCAGTAATTGATGATTTAGGCCCTCAACATTTGCTAGTCAAGTCAAAGCTTTCTGTCAACCGCTGGAAGTAGATTTCTTTAAGCCCAAATTATGATTCTGTTCTCGAACCTGCAAGAAAGGAAGGGAGAATGACAAATGTTGCTTAAATAATTTGTGATCTCAAGCAATAATTCTAAAACTCCTATGAAATGTACTAATTTTGGATTGTAGTACTTGAGTGCATTCCTCATTAGTTGCACATTGTCTTTAACATTTCAGTTTGAGCCTGGAAAATAGTAATGTTCTTTCTTCCTGCTTTCCCAGCTGGTATACCCCTCCTGTTTTGCTACATACTTAATATCATCCTAAGTTATTTCTCTACTAAGAGCCAAATAGAGATGTTAGCAATGTGGCCAGTTGAAAAGCCAATTACAACTGAAAATGTTTTTAATTCTTATGTTGTCTTACTGTGACATCAGGAGGCACTGGGCTAAAAATATTATAACCCAGGGTTATACAAAAAGATTATGCAGATTTCCTCAGTTCAAATGCTGTCTTCACATGGGTTTCCAGGATACAAACTAAATAAAAGATTCCTTTTGGGGTATGTTTTTGTATTTCCATTAACAACGAGAGGTGTATTCAAACTAAAAATGTACCTTCCTTAATAAAGTCTTCATGCTGTCATTACTTACAATAGGATTATGGTGTAGTGCGACGTGAGACTTGAGATTCACCTGTTGCATGACCTGTCTATATTTATGCAATACCAATTATTTACCATATTGGTGTCTTGTAAAACTTAATGTCCGTCTATATAATGAATTAGTAAGATTGAAAGTGTGTATCAGTGGAGTCCCTAAAATCCCTAAGAATACATTGTGGTTTCCTCAGAATAAATTTTTCATTAAGAGATACAGCCACTTCATCATGCCATATATTCCTTTTTTATTTACTACCAGCTCATTCAGATACCCTGCTCTACTCATCTTCAACTTGTTCTTTTTAATTTTGCATAAGAAACATGTTATTGTACCAGGAGAGTGTAAAAATCTCACTTCCTTACAAAGGGCTAGATGGTGAAATCCAGACTTTCTCTGCCTAGCAGTTACTCTCATAAATAGTTTCACCCACGTAAATAGGAGTAATTTTGTAAGTAAATGCTCACCCATGTTAACAAGAGACTGTCATAAAGGTATTTTCCAGTATGTTATAACAAGCTATTATAATTTTTAGACTGATAAGTTTTATGCATAAAGTACCAATTACCAAGGTCTTGGTATACTTACATAAACATATACCACCCTCTATGCACCATTAAGAAAACAAAATGAGCTCTGTCCCGGGGGATTTTGGATCAACTTGAGGGTAGGGGACAGATAAATAAACTCTTATGCATTGCAGCTTCATGTGCTTGGTCTTTCCTGCCTCTTCCCTATTTCTGCAGACTGACATTTACTATTGTCCTGGTGCTGCAGTAACTTTGTCCAGCCATAGGAAGAAAAGAGTTGGACCTAATACGAATGATGGTCCTGCCCGCTATATCTTCACGTAGTATGGGGTCCTCACTTCCACATGTTAGGTTGATGGAGGTTTCTCTCCTCTCCTCCATGTGCATCTTTTTTAATGCAGATGAGAGGGAGGGAGGGAGATACTTTTGGTCCAATGGGGCTCTTATAATTAATTTATTGAAAGAACTTTGTTTCAGAGCTTTTAGCTAAGGAGAATGATTTGGACTTTAAGATCCCCCAATCTTACATTATCCTGATTGAATGATAGTTGATATGTGATTTACCTGCCCCTCCTTAGGACACCGGAGGGGATACTATCAGCTGGGAGAGAATCTAATGCTTTCAGGGGAAAGAGCAAGGTTTAGATGACCACATAAGGCCAAAATTGTCATTATACAGCCCCTTCTGATGTACTTACCTGAAAATCTGCCTCTACATCTGCATAGCTCAAAGGGTTTACAGAGGCTTCACAGGTCAACAGATACAAATTTTGTCTGACTGGAACTCTTGCTCTACAAAGTATCTGACAGATTTTAAACAACATGGAGTTGACCACTCCACAACATTTTCTCTGAGAAATTTCCAAAGTCCCTCAAATAAAAAACTGCATGAAAATCCTAAATTAATCTTCATCATAAAGCTACCTCAAGTCCCGATTCTGCTGTTCTTTGGCTTCCAGCTCCTTTTGAAGTCTATCATAAAAACTTCCATCATAACGCAGAGTCATAGAAATGTAGGGCTGGAAGGGATGCTGTAGCATAACATGCAAATGCATTAGCCCTTAGAGCACTCTTATAGAGGGAATGGTATATAATATTTTCCTGCTGCCTCTGGGATGGAAGATATAATGGAGTCTGCATTCCTTAAGCAACAAAGGTCACTATATTAAAACAAAAAACGACACACATTGTAAAGAATTCCATCAAACTGTGATAGCTTTGACTTTCCTTTGGCAAGAATTTGTTTTTTAAATATAGAAAATGTAAATCTTACATGTTTATTTGGCTTTTTTAAAGATAGAAATAAACACCTTTTTAAAATACAGATAATTGTACACCAGTGTTATCTCACACAGTAATATTACATGAATAATATTTCAAATATGCATTTTTAATTCATTTTTTAATGCTTTCACATTTGAAACTCGAAACAGTGGCACAGTTTAAACAATGGTATATTTTAAATGAGGTCATCGTACTTGCGAATGAGTCAAAACAGTGTTTTAAGATGAAATTGTGCAGTTACAGTGTGAAATAAATTGCATTTTCCAAAGCTTGTTTAATCTGAAATGAATGTGTAAGGTTCTTATAGAATAACTTCAGAAAGATTTTCATAATTTTCTAGTTACTTTATATAATGCTTTAATGCTATTGTTTAAGATTTAAGAAAGTACTTAAGTTGCAGTTGTCTGGGTAAAATAGTCTTAATTTATGTTGACCTTTCTTTCCTTTGAGTATTTAGCCTGCATTCAATAAAATTTTGATGACTGATCTTTAGAAGACAGCTGTACGATATAAAGTATTATAAATATTCAGCTTTCCTTTCCTAGTGTTGCCATTAACAGCTGGGCATCCAGTTCAGCAGAACAAATTTTGCAGAGAGAGCTTGGCATGTTCCTGAATCAGTATAGTGAAGAAGACTAGAAAACAGTTTCTTATGGTTTGGGGACTTGTAAAGACATAGAGCATCTGTTCCCCAGTTAAGTCATAGTCTGGTAGCATTGAATTATGTTAAGAGCTAAAATGATGGGAAGAGATACTTTTTTCACCTTGCAGTACCCATGTTTAAATACATTATTTCTACTAATGGCAAAATAATTATATTATGTAACACCTACCTAGAAGGTATACAAGTTAGAATGCACTTGTGTATAATTATTTTAGTTATTGGCATTTTGTATGAAAGAGACAAATATCTTTTTTTAAAATATAAAATCCTGTGTAATATGACTTCAGTGTCTTGGATTGAACTAGTATATAATGGAGAGGTGGATGTATTTCAATACAAACACTTGTGTTCCAGCTTCCAAAAATGCAACCTTTTTGTCACATGTTCTCTGAATCAGTTAATAAATTTGCTGTATCTGAGATTTTCCCTAAAGTAGCGTAGAAGATTTAATGCATTCATTACTAGGAAAAAATAATTCTTTTAAAGACCATAGACAGTGGATCTTACTATTAGACATTTTGTATTTGAAGGAGTGTAAAACTTATCTGTCTTTCTCTTGCAGAGTTAAGAGAGCACTGAAGTTGGAGGCCCTTCCAAAACAAAACGTAAGTATTCAGTTTTGTGTTTGGAATTATATGGAATGTATATATAAATACACAGCATTTAATTAGCGTTGTTATAGCAGATTGGCTGACAGTCTACAAAAGTCTCACTAAGGAAAAGAAGTGATAGCTAAAAATGTTTGGCATGAAATTATAATTGTTTTTGTATACATTGTCAGTCTATATGTGAAGTATTTATCTGCATGAAACAATTAGCTATAACTGAAGAAATAAGCATATTTTTGGTTACCTTCACTGCTTGCTCAAGAGCTGAATGAGTTAGGAACCTTGTTGAAAGCATTTATTAGAAATTAGCTCCATAATTGTGGAAGCAAATGTTCTGCCATCTAATTGTACATGTAACAATATGGAATTATGATAATGCTATAATCTTCATATTATAAGATGCAAAATTGAAATGAAAACATTAAAGGCATTTTTATGTCAAGGATATAATTACCTCCCTCAGCTAATCTGGCATAATGAAACAATAAAATACTAACACTGCAATAAATTTCACCACAGTTATCACAATAAAAATAAAATTGTACTGTTGCTATTATTTTTTGTAAATGCAGCCACTGTATATTACCAGTGCCAGCATGTCATGACATATGTCAGTTTATTATCTACCCATACCAACAGTGGGTGTTGCTACAAACATTAACACAGAGGAGTTCATAAGGATGGTAGCCTAAAAGGGAAGGAAAATTAGTGGAAAAGTATATTAGAATAAATAGCTAGTGAATAATAAAGCCTCTGGTAGATCTCCACATGGCTATGTCATTTTAGAGAGATTTGTTTATATGTGATACATATTTAGAAGTCTCATTGGTATTTAGCAGAATAGAAACTTACAATTTTAAAAATTTGCTGGATACTTCTTTTTATTTAAATAAAGGTGGCAAAATACCGCAGTGACACTAAAAAAAATCATTAGCAATTTAATTAGCAATTTAGTGTACCATTACCCAACTTGTTCTGTGCAGAATGCAGCTGTGACTGTAATTTTGCATCTGTTTCTTTGGTCGGAGTAGCGTTTTTGTGGATGAACGGTCCAGTCTGAAATTAAACACAGGTTTTTTTTCTGCTCTAAAGCTGTTCTTTTTCTGAGATGGGAACAAAAGTGTTTTAATAAAGAAGAATTGCGTTTCAGACCAGACTGTCCTTATGCAGCAAAATGACTGCAATAAAAGTCCTTGTTTACATCAGCTATTCAGAAGACTGAATGGGTTAAAATAATCACTTGAAGTTATTTATATATGGGGGGATATCAATTGTAATGTGACTATACAATACAGTTTTAATTTATAAGACATCTCTTGCACAAATTGCATCCACCATCCCATGCTGCTGCTTGTCCTGTGTCTCCTAGGACCATCTCCATGACCACAACATGCTAAACTTCTCCCACTATGGCCTCACCTGATGTGACCTCTGCTTCTGTATTTAAAGAGTCAGGAATAAGTGGTTAAAAACTGTAATATTGGTATGACATCATAAGGATTCACTCAGCTGTGCAATAGACCTGGACTCTGTTTCCCTGAAGAGAAACTCTGATTGCTCCAGAGGTATTGTGCTCTGGTTGTGTGCTGCAGGTAGATGCTCAAAGGAGTCTTCCTTCATGTCCAGAAATATGGTGGCTGCAATGTCAGGCATTCAAGGTTAAACAGAGAGGGGTCTTTGAAGCTTCATCAGGGATGCAGGGGATCTCCATATTGCAAAACAGAGTGGATGTGGGTTAAATGCTTACTGTACCATTGATAAAACGATTTGTAACCAATATTTCTCTGAAAAACTGTCTTTACTGGCAGTACTGGGTTCAGTTAATCTTAATGTGGCAAAAGTTTACAGTGGGGAGCCCAAGGTTTCCAACTAGGACAGGGGTTGTTTAAAATATTAATGAACTGAAAAAAGGGATGCTAAGATAATATAACATGAAATCTGCGGATGATACAAAATTATTTAGGCTAGTTGAGACAATGGAGAAGACTGAGTAACTTCGAAGGGAAATAGGAAAGCTAAATGAATGGACACCAAATCAAAGTTCAGTGTTACTAAATACAAGGTAATGCACAGTGGAAGAATTACTCATAAATGTTGCTGGATTATAAACTAACAGTAACTGTTCAGAAAAAAAATCCTGTGCATCACTATGGGTAGTTGAATGAATACTTCAGCTCAGTCTGCAGAGGCGGTAAAAAACAAACAAACAATGTTAGAATATCTAAGGACTGAGATAGAAAGCACTACTTAAAATATAATGCTATTATGTAAAACAATATTCCATCCTCACCTGAAATTCTAAAAAAGGGAATTGCAGAAATAGAAGGGGTCCAAATCTAGACGGTGCAAATTATGAAACGCATGGAGAGGCTTTCATAGAAAGATAGATTAAAAAATTGGGACTATTTAATTTAGGAAGAAGATGAATAAGGGAGGACAGGATAGAGGTTTAAGAAAATAATGAATGGTACTGGGAAGGTAAATCGAGCATTCCTGTTTATCCTTTTCTATAATACAAAAACAAGACGACAATCAATGAATTGAAAGGCAACATATTTAAAGCTGAAAAGGATTTTTTTTCTTACCCACACATAATTCACCTGTGGAACTCAGCTCCTCCAATAGTTTGGGGTAAAGAACCTAGAAAGAATAAAAATTAGATATTTATATTCATAATGTGAATATTCCTAGTTGCACAGAGGATAAAAATAGGAACATAAACCCATATACATCCAGGCATAAACCAACCACTGATTGCTTGGAGTTAGGAAGAAACTTCTCTTATGGGCAGGTTACTACATAATTGACCATGAGGCATTTTGGCACACGTTTTTCACATTTGTTATCTGTATAGACTTATGACAACAAGAATGCTACTTCCAACAACTTATCCATGTCTGAAAAAATTTAGAATGATGTAAATAAATATTATCCAGTTGATGGTACATGTTATTCTACCCACTGCTGAAAAGTAGCCTCTTCTGTCAGAGGAGCAGCACTGTCCTCCCATGCGGATGAGGCAGGGAGTAGCAAAAGTGTGTTGAAGCCATCTTTGTGCCCACCTGATCTTGGGCTACCCTAAGAGCTGGAGAGACCACATGCATAACTTAGACTCAGCACTTTCTCTTTAGACCTTTGTGTAGCAGCCCTGCCCCCAACCCAGTCCTTCTGCTCCCATCCTTGCCTCTAGCACAGCTTCTATGCCAGTGCATGCAAGAGGTTCCTGCACTGGGGAATTCTCCCTTGGCTGGATCAGGGGCTTTCAGTTTATGTCTACACTGCAGCTGGGAGCGAGACTTACAGCCCTGGTAGACGGACTCGTGCTAATTGGGCTTGAGCTAGCATGCTAAAAATAGTTGTGTGGATGGTGACGCTCTGGTGGAAACTTGTGCTAGCCACCTGAGCTCAAGCCAAGGGGATTGGGCAGGCTTGAACTTGGAGGGTTAGCTGGAGTCTCTGCTGGAGCCAGAATGTCCAGCCAGCTGTTTTTAGCACCTGGTGTGAGTCTGCCTGCTTTGGCTGGGAGGCTTACACCCAGCTGCAGTGTTGACATATCTCTGGAGCCCCTTTACGCTGTTCTGGCTGTTTGTTGCAGGGAGCCAGATTGAGGTGAGATTCTTGCCCCAGGAGAGCATTTGTGCACAGCAATGTTGTACAAAGTTCAGAATAAAAAGTAAGGAATACCATATTCATTTGAAACTGCAGGGGAAACTTTGGTAAGCAAAATACAAATAGTTAAGTTGAAATCAGCTAGAACATTGGGTTAAGTATCATAGGATCTTTAATAAGCACAAATGGACTGTGATTTTACATTTTATCCATGGTGTCAAAACTATATAATATGCATATAGTTTATCTATCAATGTATGGTGCTTAACTGAAGAGATTATAGAATAAACATGACTAGAAAAGTTGCTATAAACTAATGTGTGAAATGGAAGAAATGTTACGAGTATTACCCAGATTTATAGATACTGAGTTTTGTGGTGTACAGTACATTGTAGTGACACGAGAGAAGGCTGCCTCTCATTTTGTGAGCAGTTTATATTTATGAAAGTGTGGATTAACAAAGTTGCTCCCTGACTTTCTAAATTAAACTGTTTAAAAAAATGAAAATGACAAAAAGTACTTCGGGTTTTTATTCTGCTTTTCTGTGAGGGTTTCTTTCTGAAAGTTTTTGTTTCCAAAGAGAGGAAAAAGTTGTGAAATACTTAAATGTGGTATTTTGAATGGCTTAGACATTTTACCTTAATATACGAGAAACTTTTTCAGTAAGGTATCCTGGGTGGGGTGGGGAGCGGAGAGAACTGGCCGTGGGCAAAAATGTCCTTTTCTTCGTTGTGCCAGCACCTGTTGTGCAATCTGTTGTGCACCAGTCGGTTTCCATCTTATGTACCAGAGGTGTGTTTACTGCAGATATCTTGCATGATGACTTGAGGCCCTTTTGGTATGAAAGCTGCTAGATATAAAGAAAATACTATGTGAAGTATAGTTGCTGCAGGCCTTGAAGCAGGGCCTTGCGCTTGGTTCTATGTTTCACCCTTGTGGCCCCTTGCTCAATTACTTGGTCAGTTGGTTGCTTATTTAATTTCAAGTTGTCAATGTGCTATTGTGTGTTAACTGGTACACATGTTGCTTAATACTTAACATTCTGTCAGAAGCAAAAAGTGGTGGTTGCTATGCCATTTGAAAGTGTTTGGCAGCTGTAGATTACCCCTAAGAATATAGGGTGAAATTCTGGCTCCATTGAAGGTAGTGGGAGGCGCTCTTTTTAATGTTGTTTAGCATTGTGTTTGGTGGTGTCTTCGTGTGTTTCCTTTTTGACTCAGTCATTACTGATGTTAGTTGAAGCTGCTATTTCTTCCTTAGTAAGAGGCAAGCCATCATCAGAATTCAGGTCCTTGATGTATAGGCAGATTCCTTATTTCTTGTATAGTGGTAATGCAGTGGAGCTCAGTTGTTTCAGGGTTGCAGTTTAACATCTAATCCAGGGAGAAAAAGGTATACCAGTGAATTCCAGACAATGTTTTTTCTTCTGAAACATGCAAAAATATTGACTACTAGTTTGCTACACAGCTTTCTTTTGGTAAGTAATCACATTACTTTAAAACTAGAGACTTAATTTTGGTTTAAATTGTCCTCTGCAGTCTTAACACTGATTTTTCTTTGGCTTTTAGGAAAACAAACATTTGATTTAAAAAATGGTTAAAAATAGGCTGTATTTTTAATAGTACAAAAGTCTACAAATTCGGACCATAATTTTTAATCACAATGAATCATGGTTAGAAAGGAGAGTGCATGCCATAATAATATCAAATTTACTTATTTTTCCATATTGTTGAAAAATAGAATTAACTTTTAGACTAATCGCTCAAAAGAGGGCTCTAAATTTGGCACTCAGTTTAGCCATCTCTATCTCCAAGTACCCTGCTTGGATTTGTATATGAAGGTTGGAGGTTGACCTCTAATAGCCTAATTTGTATGTTTCAATGCTGTTTACGTTCACATTAGGGATGTTTGTAAACAGGGACCCTCAAAATTGGGAATCTCTTTGAATATACTGTTATAACTTAGCCTATACTGCTTGATTAAAGATTAATAAATTGGGCCATTTTAAGACACTGTATTGACTGGCTCTGGGAGCACCGTGTTGTCCATCTTAATAGGAAGTGTGGAGACTGCACTTGGGAAGTATTGTGAATTGAAGATGGAGGGAGGGATTGGAATTGTCAGTTTTGCATAAGGGATATGGAAGGACACTCCCTCTGAACCAACTTTTTTCTTTTTTTAGCCACCTGAAGCAACGCCTTTGAAAACCAGAAAGAAAAATCAAAAATCATATTCACCAACAACAGGAACATGCCAAATCAGTCCATTTTCATCTCCCAAGAGTCATAATGAACAAAAGTTCAGAAATAGTCTATCAAGTGGTTAGTTGAACATTCTATTACTTATTGCAAAAAAATTCTGGTTATTGGTTAAATCAAGGTCTTGATATTTTAATTTATGTCTTATCTGGTAGTTTTGATTTCTTTTTTCTCTTAAGGAGTTTTGATCTTTATGATGAAACCCAACATTGGTTTAGGGCTCTTTTCACATAAATGAAAGCTTTTGGGGTAATGATGATGACCATCATGTAGCAGGCTTTGCTTTCTTTTGTTCAATATAGAAGATATATTTTGCAGAGGGCTAAACTCACCTCTAACATCTTGGGACAACTCCATTCCAGTGGAATTAGAGCAACTTTTGTCCGCAATGAACTTTTGCCCATTCTCTCTCTCCAACTCTCAGCTTTCATTTCCAGAGAGAGCGTGTACTACTATTGAACTGAATGGAGCATATATTCTCCAATTGCTGAATATTATTTGAGAATGTTATGAAAGGAAGAATGTTTTAATAATTTGGAAGGCAATGTAATCTAATGGTTAGAATAGAGGAGTAGGAGTCAAGACTCCTGAGCTGTATTTCCAGTTCTGCCACTGACTTTGGGCAAATCATTTAACCTTTTCTATATGTTAGTTTACTTGTCAGTAAAATGAATATACTGCCTTCTTCTCTTGTGAGGGTTTTGAGTCTTTATGGATATTTGAAAGGTGCTTTGGTGTTCTCTAATCAAAGATGATATAGAAGAACCGTTAATTAATGTTACTCTGTGCTTTCCATCATGTATGTGCTGGCTAGGTAAGTGGTGTAGGATTTTGGTTTTGTGCAACATTAGTCCATTTTCTATGGAGTTTGGGAAGAAAGGGGGCTGTATAATTTGGATGGCCTCCACCTCAGTAGAAGGGGGAACCAATATTCTTGTTGACCTGCTGACTAGAGTAGTCAGGAGAGGGTTAAACTAATAGGAAAAGGTAAGGGTAAAAAGAAGGGAAGATATGAGCACTTGGCACAAAATTGAGATGCTGAGAACAAAATTAATCAAGGACCCTTAGGACGTGAAGAGAAGAAATTCTTGAATTGCCTATGCTACGAGCAATGCTAGGAACCTGGGTAACAACAAGAGGAATTGGAATTGCTTTTATGAACATAAATTTGATCTATTGGTATTACTGAAACCTGATGGATTATTTGCATGAATGGAAAGTTTAAAAACAGTAGTTATCACTCATTTAGGAAGGATTAAGTGGGCAAAAAGGGAAAGGGAGTGTCCGTTTATGTCAAAAAAGGCATTGCCTGTTTCCACGTCACTGATAACTCAGTGGAAAATGATCTTGGATGCTTACGGATCAATGCCCTAACAGATAATATACAAGATGGGGTATTAGTGTCTGCTACCGAAAATCAAATCACACTAGGGAACAGGATGACCACCTGCTTATTCACCTATCCATAAGGTATGGGGGAGAACTGCATGATCATGGGGGACTTGAATTTGAGTGACATATTTTGGAGGTCTTATGCTGTCAGTATTAAAACACCCTTGGAGTTTCTAAACATTATAGATGAGTTTCCTAACTCTAAAAGTTAGAAAGACAACATGAGGGAATTCTTTATTACACCTGGTCCAAACGGAAAACTGGAAGAAAGCTAATGTTGCGCCAAGTTTTAAAAAGGGTAAATAGGATGTGCTGCATAATTATAGGACTGTCAGTCTCCCATTGATCTAAGCAAGATAATGGAGCAGCTAATATGGGACTTGATTACTAAAGAGTTAAAGGAGGGTAATGTAATATAACTAATGTAAATCAACCTGGGTTTATGGAAAATAGAGCCTGTCAAACTAACTTGATGCCTTTTTTATGAGATTACAAATTTGGTCGATAAAGGTAATAGTGTTGACTATTATAGTCTAATATACTTAGAATATACTTACTTAGTATAAGTCTAATATACTTAGACTTCAGTAAAGTGTTTGACTTGGTACCACGTGAGATTTTGATTAAAAAAACAAACAATGATATAAAATTAACATACACATTAAATGGATTAACAACTGGCTAACTGATAGGTCTCAAAATGTAATTATAAATAGGGAGTCATCAAGTGTGTGTTTTCAGTGGGGTCCTGCAGGGATCAGTTCTTGGCCATATGCTATTTAACATAGTTATCAAAGACCTGAAAGAAAACAAAATCACTGATAAAGTTTGCAGATTACACAAAATTGGGGGAGAGGTAAATAATGAAAAGGGACAGGTCACAATTTAGAGCGATCTGGATTACTTGGTAAACTGAGCAAAAGCAAACTATATGCATTTTAACATTGCTAAATGTAAATGTATACATCTAGGAACAAAGAATGTAGGCCATCCTTACAAGATGGGAGACTGTATTCTGGGAAGCAATCAATCAAAATAGATTTGGGGATTGTGGTGGTTAATCAGCTGAACATGAGCTCCCAATGTGACGCTGTGGCCAAAAGAGCTAACATGATCCTGGAATGCATAAACAAGAGAATCTTGAGGAGGAATAGAGAGGTGCGACCACTGCTGGACTACTGTATCCAGTGCTGGTGCTCACAATTCTAGAAGGATGTCGATAAATTGGAGAAGGTTCAGAGCAAAGCCACAAGAATGGAAGGATCTGAAAACATGCCTTATAGCAGTAGACTCAAGGAGCTCAATCTAGTTCGCTTAACAAAGAGAAGGTTATGGGGTGACTTGATTTATAAGTATCTACACGGGGAACAAATATTTAATAATGAGCTCTTCAATCTAGCAGAGAAAGGTATAAAACAATATACAGTGGCTGGAAATTAAAGCTAGACAAATTCAGACTGAAAATAAGGTGCACATTTTTGACACTACAGATAATTAGCCATTGGCTAATATACCAAGGGTCCCGGTAGATTCTCCATTAGTGAATTTTTAAATCAAGATTGGAAGTTTTTCTAAAAGATATGCTCTAGGAATTATTTTGAGGAAGTTCTATGGCCTGTTTCATCTAGGAAGCCAGACTCAGATGATCACAAATGGGCCTTTCTGGCCTTGGAACCTGTGAAACTATTAATGTTGGTCATTGTTTCTATAGAAAGGCATATTAATTAACTGTGTTTTAATTATGTTAATACAGTACCCAAAGATCATTAACTGTCAGAACAGTTATCCCTAGAAGGTAGAGCCATTCACTTTCAAGATTCTTGTAGAGTTAATTATTCTAAGGTATATTTTCAAAAGGCCAACCTCCTCTTTGTGGTTATGAATCTGCATACTAGTTCCACTAATTGTCTGATTTGCTACCCAAAAAGGTAGAAGCACAATTACTCTATTTGGACCCAATTTATTTTCCTTTATGTGCTGTCATTAGTATGGACAAGTGTTTGAGTCCTCCTCACCTATCAGGCAGGCAGAAATCAGTCCAATTGCTTGATTTTTATGTCCAGTTTTTCCTCTCAGCTTGCTGCTGGGCATCCCGAATTGTCTTCCTGCCTTAAGACTGTGAAGCAGTACCATCTTTCTTTTAAGCCTCAGTGGAATTCCAGAACACAGAACAGAAAATTAAAGGAAGCTTCCGCCCAGAAACAGCCAGTGAAAAAGGGCAAAAATGCCTCTTTGTAGCCTTCATCAGCTGAATTCCTGCTATCCATCTTGTTGTCCCATTCCCCACAGGCTTGTGCTGAATTTAGATCTAAGCACTGGCAGGAGCAGTTCCTAACTGGGAACTCTCTGCTCTGCTTTTCTCCACTCATTGGTAGTGGCTCGAGATCTGGAAGGGCAATAACCTTCCCATCCCTATTTTCATACTCCCTGGTGTGTCTTCAGGTTCTCTACACTCTACCCTTCAGTCTAGAATTGGCCCTAAGGACCTTCATGAAAATGGCTGTAAGCTGCATAAGGCCGGAAGTTTCTGTTATCCTCCCTGTACTCAACAGAGGAGGAGCTGGAGTGCCCAATTCCTTCTTCTTAAGGAGTGAATTTACCTCTCAATTTGCTGTGCAGGTCTCACACTATGAGGGTCTACTTCAGGACCCCACTACCTCCATGAAACTACAAATGCCACCTGCAGATTGGGGGCATAAAGCCCAGAATTCATCAGTCTATACGAGGAACACTGTCCCTTTGGGAATAAAAACTCCACATCTACACGTGTTCAATTGTCAAGCTTGAAGCAAAGCATCTATGCCATAGCCCTCTCTGTGGGAGAAGTGTTGCAGCTCTGGGAAGTCTTCAACAAAGTAGTTGGCTTCCCTCACCTGACCACTTCACGTTGAGATGCAACTCTCTAGTTTCAGAGAGCCAATACTTAGACCCCATGGTCACAGGATAACTTCTCCATGTCCTAGGAAAGGGATGTTGCTTCTGCCTTCTTTCCCTTCCCCTGACATAGTGGGTCGATTTTGAAGAAAACCGAAAGACATCAGTACCTTCTGGTTCTCATAGCTTGAGTAGCCAAGCTGGGCCTATTTCACCTCTAACTGTCCTGACGTTTAAGCTGCCACTTATTAGAATCAAAGGCTTCCAACATCAGGAGTCCTGCCCTTCACCTTAACCTTTATCCTCCTCAACCTCATGAACATTCCCTCCTATCAAAACGAAGTCAGCGACCTCATCATCACAATTCCTGAAAAGATATTTCTCTGCTAACTGTAGGATATAGCCTGTCTTTCTGGGGTAGATCCCACAGAATCTCCACTATCCCTTCCATTTTGCACTTTTCAGAATTCCTTTAAGAAAGGGCTGTCTGCTAGCCCCATAAAGTCCAGGCCGGTCTCAGGGGGTCTATAGGAGGTTTCCCTGTAGTGTTCTACTCCCTTGTAACCCGGTTGTTCCTACCTTATCCCTTTAACTACTGGATTCTCCTTGATACCTAAACCTAGTGCTAAACGCCCTCTTCTTGGACCCTGTTCAGTTCACCATCACTATTCTTCTCTATTGTGGAAAGTAGCCCTTTTAGTGGCCTGCTACTTTAATTGGGGAACTCTCAGCGTTGGTTTGTAATCTCCACGTTAGAACTAAGTGGAAATCTTTTCCCATCCCATGAAAGTTTGAGATTTCAAACATTTTTCTCATTCCCATAGATTGGGATGAAACAGACCATTAGAAATTTCACCAAAAAAAAAAAAAAAGAAACACGGACACCACCCCTGCTTCATCCTGAAGAGCCAATAGCCCAGTGTGTAGGGCACTCACCTGGAATGTGGTAGACCCAGATTCAGGTCCCTGCTTCGAACCGAGCAAAAAGGTATTCCACAGCCCATGTGAGTACCCTAACCACTGAGGTGCTGGCAATTCTAGGGTGGGCGTGTCTCTTTTTAACCAGAAAACCCATCCTGGACCTGAGAAACCTTCCGGATGAAAGTTTCATCAAAACTGACATGATTCTTTGGAAAGTTTTGTACATATTAGCTGATGTGCACAAAGTAGCAGTGAATAGCTACCTTTTTCTACATTCATATAGCTCCAAAATGGTGGCAAATACTGATTGCTGCATCACATCCTTTCAACTGATTGCTTCTCTTCTCCCTAAAAACATTATACATTTATTTTAAATGTTTTAGGATTTTACTAGGCTTTTGACTGGCAAGTTTTCAGAGGTTCCTTCCCAAGCAGCCCTTGGGAGGTCTCTTCACTCTGTCAATTTCTCCCTTCTTGCTAGAAATCTTATGTCCCAATTGGCAACATCCTGGCAGACTGCTAGATGAGGAGGACTCATCTGCAGTGTTGCCATGTCCTAGAAAGCAATTAACAAAGAGGAATTTGTTCTTCTGAGTTGCAGATTTTGTGGGTGCCTACAGATAATGAAGCTATGCCTCAGCCTTGTTGTATATTTACCCCAGAAGGTTAATACATTAATTTTATACCTGATGTTAGCTGTATATACAGCTTTACAATTGTAAAAATTGTAACAGGAGGGGTCTTTTAAAATATACTATTGACTAGCCCTCATGTATACATTTACATTTCTGAAAAGCTTTCATTTGGATGTGGGCAAATACCTTCCTCAATTCATACATGTGTGTCTGTATGTACTGCAGGTGTTAAAACAGTTTTCTGCAGAGCTGCACACCTCTAGGTTTGTATTATACACCTTATTTTTTATGAAAAGGAAAAAATGCTTTGAGGACTAAAATGCTTGTGTATTGAGATGTCAATGGAAAAGGTGAGCGTGTACTGTATTTCCATACTGAAATTAAATATGGACATAAGGGAACATTCTTTTTGCTCATAAAAAGACTGATCACATGTTCACAGCTGACATTTAGATGGATAATTATTCAGTAATGGAGCAGTAACTACCTTTTTCTACATTCATATAGCTACAAAATGGTGGCAAAGACTGATTGCTGCATCACATCCTTTCAACCGACTGCTTCTCTCTCCCTAAAGACATTTTAAATTTTATTCTAAATGTTTTAGGATTTAACTAACTAATGTAAGAATACAACAGTAGACAATTTTATTACAAAATTAAAGCTAATATTCAAGACTTTCCTTTTTACACTGTACAAAGTACAAGAAGTTCCATATATAAATGCTATCTATTTGAGAACATGAGTAAATAAATATTGTTTTTCTTTGGAAGAAGAGTGACTAAGTAAAGCCCTCAAGAAGTCTAAATGCCTACAGCATGCTACAGTTGCTTAAAAGTATTCTGTATTTTTCAGACTCTAACCACCCCAATGTAAGTACACGTTCATGATATCAAGAATTCATTGTTGCAGTGCTCTTTTGGGCTGCCTGATAACTTAGGTGTGCATTGGCAAACTATCTTGAAGTGCATAGCCTATGTATTAAATTCTGTATAAAATGATATTATACCTTCTTCAGTTCCTCTTCATTAATGGCTAGTATATTTTTAGAATTCATTTTTACATTAAGTTACTAATTTTCAAATGCACTTAGGGTTCAGCCTTTCTATATCACTGGTCCAGTGGTAATGTCAGTCTCGTAACTGATGGCCAATTTGCTGCAAGTACTTAAATTTTAAACAACATGGGGATAGGGCCCTCAGCTATTGTAGTAGAACAACTTAAACTTTTATAGCACTTTGTCATGCTGAGGAATCTCAGTACACTTTACAAAACATTAAAATTAAAACTTCATCCATCCTAAAGATTTACATGGAATCATTTAAAAGCCAGTGGAAAGAAATGTAAGTATTTAACCTTTAGACTGAATCAAGGGAAAGGCCGGGCCACTTCTAATGTCAAAAAGGAGATGTATATAATAGCTAAGGGTAAAATCCACCCCAGGCATAGAGCCTGCACTGGTACCTATGCAACTTCTAAGCCCACATTAAGGGCCCACAGTTTGGTGCAAGCCCTCTGCCCTAAGATGAATTCCACCTTACAGAGGCTATGAGATACCGTAATATGTTTTAGGAATGAAGTTGTGTGTGTTAGGGTGAAAGTGCTTCTTTATGAACCTGTTTGGGGGGGGGGGACCACCCCCCACAAAAACTGATCTTTATTTTTGGAAATAGAAGAACAATGCACGGTATTTGATTTTGATCTGCTGAGCTGTAAGTGTTGCGGATGCTAAACTTGACTGACATATCATAGGTGCTTCTAAGGCTGTCTGGGCACCACTGACATAACCAAGTAAAAAAAGATGTGCTATTTTGTATCGGAGAACAATACCATGTATTATCCTTGCATCTTCCCCTCCTAACGAATGGCAGATCCAAGCAATATCAGGGGACCAACTGACTTGGAAAAAAAGTCCAATAGTTAGAAGAAAGTCTAAATAAAGAGAAATCTGACATTACACCTAAAAGTGATAAAGATTGGGCTTTGATGCATATTTGTTGGGAGCAAATTCCAGTGCCGAGAATTCACAGTTGAAAAGACTTCACGCTGCACATTAAATTCAGCCTTTGGGACAGACTGCTAAAGCATTCTCCTAGTCTGCCACTACAGCAATGGAACACACAGGGAGAGGTGGTCTCTGATGTAGCTGGAATCTAGGTCATTGTGATGTTTAACCTAGAAGCTGCCTTTGTAGGGTGTATGGTACAAAGCCCCACCATTATGAACTGCAACTTTTAGCGCCAGTTGGCTCACTGCCAGAAAGCTCTACTCTGTGTGTTTTTTTTATATATAATTTTTTTTCCCCATCTCTGGTATAATCTGTAGTCACCTGAATGTGAACTACATTAATGATCCTGGCTTTATTAATGATATTGCTGGAGATCTGGGATCCTAAACATTTTCTGGTTTCCTTCCAAGAATCTGACTTGAATACATGGAGACTGCATATGCAGTTTGTGGATTAATTTATAAAGGGATGCCATATTATAATCTTTCCAGATACAGTCTTAATAACACAAACCACAAGGGAAGTTTTTCTAGCAATTAGCAATCTTTTGAAAGCTGCCATATAGAGCAGGCTTGTCCTCCCCTATGGAAACTGGTTCTATTCAATAAGAAAAAAAACCTTGATTTTGGGCCACAAGTCACTAAAAACCTATTGTTTCCCCCACCCACCCAATCAGTCAAATAGAAAGAGAAGAGAGGATTTGAGTCTGAAGATGGAAGATCTGAGTGTGTCTGTACATGAAGCAAAACCTCTTGAAGTCATATGGCTTTGAACTTGTTTTTCCTGAATTTAAATCTAGCTTAAATTTTCTCATGGCTTTTATGCCTTTGTACATCTAAAGTACTATGTAAATAACAAAATGAAATCTCTGAATTAAGAGTTTATTCTGTGGTTCATAGTGATAGTCACTACTATGGTTGAAGATACCATAAAAACTAGTTCTCTCTCTTTATCCCTTCATAGATGTGCTTTAAGCCATATAAATATTTTAAATGTATTCAACTGTCTGAGCAGTCACATTGCTGACATAAGAATATGAATGGCAGGGAAGAGATCTGTTGCCATTTGGCCCAGTTTTTCTACTGGAGCACCAGCCCCAACAAACAGAAGTGAAGACACTATTTGATCTGGATAGAATTTCATTTTGGTAGGGGCTCTTACTCAGACAACACCATATTGGGTCTGGTTGTTTGGCTTTGAGAACTTTTGATCCTCATGCAATAATATCATCTTTGTTATAAAAGCATTATGGTGGGTTTCTATAAAATCTTCAGAATAAATCATTGGTGAGAGAGAAAGAAGAATCATAAAGCTATAACTGTGCACCAGAAGTGCATGGAAGAGAAATTTAAATACATTAAAGATGGACTGTATATTTTGCTGCCTCTGTCCTAAAATCTCATAGGAAATAGCTTTATACAGTTATTCTGGGGGTGTATGCACTAGTGTAGTAGTTTCTTAGAAGGCCAATGTAGAAATTGATATATGGTACAAAGCGTGTACCTAATTGTCTTCAGATGTAACTTTTTTCCTAACGTGGTATTGGTAGAGATACTGTGAAAATATACTGAAAGCAGATTTACATAGTATTTGATTAAGGTTAGTTTTAATATATAAGTATATATAATATAAGTATACTTCCAGCAGATACCAAGCAAAAAGCAATAGATTTAGTTTAGTACTACAATAGCTTTCTAAGTTCTTGTCCATTTGATTGATCAATTGGAAAACTTTTTCAGATCAAGTTAAATTGATCTGACTGCACAGTATACCAATCTAAAAAGCTTATGATCTATAATTGCTCAGCTAGCATCACAGATTTCTTATCTAAAAGGCAGTTTGTTTTCTTTGCACACGTCTGAGCTCAAATTTAATTAGCAAAGCCATAGAAGTGGAGTTTTCCAGTGATTCCCACCCTCATCCCAGTTCTTGACAGAAACATTCAAATGCTCTAATAATCTGTACATTGAAACACAGAAATATGACTTGGCCTGCATATGATTTGTTGATCACATCCTGTCGTATGACAGGCACTTGGCTAGAATACTGTTATATCAAAGTACTATATCAGAGCATTTGGAAAGAAGTTGCGCTGTCTCCTTTTAGTCACTTACAAGATGGGGTTCAGGGTAGAGGCACATGCTTTTTTCTTAAAGAAAGTGGAGGTTTTACTTTTCAGTCACAGCAATGTTCAATGGGATTTAGATTTAATGGGTAATAGATTTTTCTCCAACATGCTGCATTTTGAAAACTATTCTTAAACAAGATGTTCAACAGTTTTTTGATTTTCTAGTCCCTGACAGAATCATACCACATTTTAGTCATTGATACCATAGTCCTAAATTATCTACATCAAAAAGCTACAGAAACCACTAAGGTGACAAATTAAAATAAAAAAATTTGCATGTTTGTTCGTGGAACAGTCATCCTTGTTTCATAAGCTGTTTCTAAGATTTCTCAGTCAGGATGCAGGCTAACAGCACTTCCCCTCCCCCCACTGCTTCAAACAATACCTGTATAGTACACCGGTTTTATTTTTATCTGTACTTTTGTTTCTTTCTTTGTTTAATATGTACTACTTAGAAGACAGAGCTGAGCTAAATGACTCAGAAATCAGTTTATCTGGAAGAGGGCAGCCTTGCACAGAAGAGAATAAGTAAGTATACCAGTGTGTGGTGATAAAATGGCATCATTTTCAGTTATGAGTGAAGTGACTATTTCCTTAAAGAAATAAAACTTAGAAGGATTGTTCTTTTATACTTGAGATTGTATAGAGTGGGCTTTTCAAAAGCAGCTAAGAGGTTAGATGCCCAACTCAGGTTACCAAATCACATTGCAAATCAAACTCCCATACCCATTATTAGAAATCCCCTCCAAAACAGTGGAAGTAAGGTACATGAAGGAATGTGTTTTATCTTTCCAAACTGTTTCATATGTGCAAGCTCTGTAGATTTTTTGGAAAGAGGCATTGCTAAATTCTAGTGGTTGTTTTTGATACCTTTCATCGCAATGAGTCATGATTCAATTGTGTACTAATTCTGCTAAAATTTTCCCATAAGAATCTTGTTTTTCTTGCTACAAACTCATTTTAGTACATAAGCCCTTCTGATAGTGATGGACATTTATAGGCCTCAGTTCAGCAAAGCACTTAAGCAGGTACGTCAAGTTAGGTGGCTGCTCAGGTACTTTGCTAAAGAGGGATGGACATGAGTGCATAAGGAAGGAGTGTGTGTTTTGCTGAATTGGAGTCAGAAGTAGTAAATATTCTAGGTGGGGCTGGTAGCATGATACATATGAAGGTTGCCTGACACTGCCCGTTATAAGACTCTTTTCTTTTGCTTATAATTTTGCCAAACTTTAACAGTTTGGTTGGAGTTTTCCATGTCAGGTATCTGCCTGAGGTTGAATTTTAGGAGGAAATTGCATCCATTCATTCCAAGAATGAAGCTAAGAAAGCATGTTGTTGTGCCCATGTTAAATTCCAAGCGACCTTTTCTTTGAAAATCTCTGTTGCCTATTTGCTTTGGAGCAGGGCTTTGAAATTTGGTCTTTGTGTCAATGTGACTTTTGCGATCCCTGTGAAAATCCATCCAGCTTTGGCCAAGTTAAAAGCCTTTGAAAAATTACAGTTTGCACAGGCTCAGTGGCTACTTTGTTTTTAGCCAAAGATTCCATCCTCACTGAGCATGCTCTGTCCCCTCATTGCTCCTGTGTGTGACCAGTCTGTGCACTAATCTTGCTCCAGCCAGGGCTAGAGGTTATGCCACAGATCATGCTACAGTTATGATTTGCAGCGTTTATTTGCATAAGTATTGTGCTTTCTTATGTTTGAGTTAGAGCTGTTCCTTTTGATAAAGATATTCTGGAGGGTTCTTTGTATTGTATTGGATGCTTCATCTTTTGCTTAAGTGTTGGATTCCTTTATTGTAGGATACTAAATATTGTTTAAGTGAAGCCCACTAGAACAATAAGCAGCACTCTAGGAATTAAAATCCTTCAACTGTCTCACTGACTGTATTTAATTTAGTGCTAATTGAAAACTAAAGCCCCATCCTGCAAAGGGATCCACCCACACTGACCCTGATATCTACATTACAATTTAAGAATGCCAGAAAAAAGTGTCTTAAGCCCTAATCTTGCTTCCTAATCTGCACAAGATCATGGGATCCTGCTAGTAGATCCCCACACAGAACTGGAACTTAACCTGCTTTGATTTACGATAAAGGAATGCCAATTTTAAAATTTAGCTTGATCTTTGTTTTGAGCATGGTATTTAAACCCTCTTTCATGACTAGTTTAATTTTTGTTTTACATTAAAAGCTGTGGCTTTACTTGCAGGTTTTATTAATATTTGGAAAACATTTTACTAAAGAGACAAGGTGGGTGAGGTAATATCCTTTACTGGATCTTTTATTGATCTTCTCCATAGAAGTTGGTCCAATAAAAGACATGACCTCACCCACCATGTCTCTGTAATATTCTGGGTCTTATATGGCTACAACTACACTGCATCCATGTTTTACTAAAGTTACATTAAATCTGTGTGGAAGTCACAAATGAATGTCTATGTTAATCAATTAAAATGCTTTCAATAATGGAAGAGTTCACCATAGTGCCTTCTTTTGAAACAGGATTTTATTTTTTCATGCTTAAACTAAAATCCCAAGAGGGTAATTAACAATTGGAACAATTTGCCTAGGGACTCTCCTTTACTGGAAGTTTTTAAGTCAAGGTATGTTCTAAAAAGTATCGAGAGGACTCTCATTGTTTTTGCTGTATACAGACTAATAGGGCTACCTCTCAGGAACTTCTAAAAAGTATGTTGTAGCTCAAAAAGAAGTTATGGACTTTATGCAGAAAGTTGAGTGAGGTTATGTGGCCAGACTTGGTGATCATAATGGGCCCCTTTGGGCCTTAAAATAAATTCTTTGAATAGTCATAATCCCTTTAGACAAATGTCATGTTTTCAGCGTGGAAAACTCTTAATCCACACAAATGTAGTCTTCCCATGATACAGTAAATCCCTGGTCAATGTATCCAGCATTGTTTCCAAGGGATGGTAACCTTGAAAGTACAAACCGGTTCAAGCAAGCATCATCACTTTGACATATAAATGTTTGTATTGAATAAGTTTTTAAAAACTGCAAAATTTGAGAGCAGTTAGTGACATATCAATAAACCATATATATAAACAAACACCTACCTACTAATATTTTATGTGAACTTCCACACGCTTTATGTTCTGAGGGGAAAAATATATTGTGCAATACACTGGCACTGGCATTTCCTCTTCTATATAGCCATCTGTTGCTGTGTAGAAATGTGATAATAGCAACTTCCTTTTTCCATAAATCTCAGTGTAATACCGACTGACAATGTGATCCTTCCTTTTGTGGGAAAAGAAAAGTGGATGGATGTTTTCCCCATTTGTCCATTTTGATTTCTGGGCTGACATGCTATTAAGAAAACCAGTTTTAAGTCAGTGCACATCCTCAGTCATACACTGAATAACCTGCCATTTAGAACCTGATCCAATTATGTACTACTTTATTTTTCTTACTGAGATCATCAGCCTCTAAAATCTGAGTATCTTCACATTTACTACTAGAACATGTCTGTGGACTGAAAGATGGGCTAGCAGTGGTTAAATCATTGAACTGAGACTACATGGGTTCAATTCCTGGCTGTGCCCCAGCCTTCGTGTGTGATCATGGGCGAGTTGGATTGGGTATGTCTACACTGGAGTTGGGAAAGAGCCTCGAGCCCAGCTAGACAGACTCGCAATAGAGAGGCTTGAGTGAACATGCTTTAAAAAAGTATTTTTTAAAGAAATGCAGAGATTGCGGCATAGGCTGCAGCCCAGGCTCTCAAGTCCACCGACCCCCTAGACTTGGGAGCCCAAGCTGCAATATCTGCATTGCTATTTTTAGCACTCTAGCTGGAGGCTCACTAGCATGTGTCTGTCTACCCAGGCTTGTTCAGCTGCAGTGTAGACATACTGATTTCTCTGGGCCTCAGTTCCTCCATCTTTAAAACAAAGGTGATACTTCCCTACTTTACAGTAGTCTTATCAGGCTAGACTAACTATTGCTTACATAGTGCTGAGATATTACTGTTGCTAGGAGCCTCTAAGAAAGACATTTTAAATTATTATTCACAATGGATGCAGACATCATCGATTTAAATCATTTCACTTTCCTTTTATGTAGGTTTAAGGTGTTGCAGTCTGAAGTTGAAAATTCACTGGTGAGATTTCTGAAAATGAGAAAAAGCTTAACAAGTTTACAGGTCTGTCTTCTACTGGCATTAATTTTCTTAACGTACTTAGAAAAGAAACTTGAAGAAAATGAAATCTGAACAGATTTGACCTAGAAATCATGGACACAAATAGAGAAGCTCTCAATACCATTTACAGTTTTTTTCCCCCAAAGTCACTTTTCAAAGTACACTTGCACAATAAGTTTCTTATTCATAGATTCCAAGGCCAGAAGAGACCACTGTCATCTGGTCTGACCTATATGACACAGGAACGTCTAAGACTTGCCCAGGATTTGAATCTGGGACAAATCTCACAGCCAAAGCAAAATTCAGACCCCTAAACAAATGAGCCAAATTTTACTTGAATCCCTGTGCCTAGGTTGTATAGAAATTACACTGCATAAGATAATTACTAACTAGTATTGACAATTAGTTATAAATTATTGCATACATTTCTTTAGAACATAGGAATGGTCCATCTAGCTTGTCTTCAGACAGTGACCAGTGCCAGATGGTTCAGTGGGAAATGAACTAGGCAATTATCAAGTGATCCAGCCCTTGTCATCCAATCCTATTTTCCGATAGTCCTATTCTTGTATGAAAGGACTTGAAAATTAAACATCTATTTGGGTTGAAGTCATCATACAATTCAGTTCACTGTTAATATGTCTATTTATCACCCACATAATGTGGTTTATTCATATTCTCCATACGGAATAAATTCATGACAAAGTTCTCTTGTATACTTCAGTGTCCTCAGGAATAGTTCAGGCTATTCAAATTGTTTTGATTTATTTTATTTACATATGCAGGCTGCCACTATTGCTTCAAAAAGACTTCTTTAGATTGATATCCTTGCACTATATTTTAAATCTTAATTAAATTTTCAATTTTGCTTTTAAAAATTGCATTTAAAAATGAAATCTTATCCTTGCCAATAAAAATGATATGGTAGAGCCTTTTAGATATACTATTAAAGTTGAAGAACATATGCAAGAGACTTTTAAAAGCTGATCGATTTTCTTTTTTACTAACAGATTAAGGCAAATTTATACATGTACCAGATTTGCTTTTCTAGGGATCTGTGAATCTCTTTATTTAAAAAACTGACAATATAGAAATGAAGCAACAGCAGTTTTCAGATAACTTTTTCAAAAACATTTAGGCTCCTAAGAACTTAGGTCACTTTTGAAAATGGAATTTAAGTCCCACTGGCTTTCACTTACTTATAAACCACTTAGGTGCTTATGAAAATTTTACCCTTTGCTAGACTAGGTGTTAATGATAAATTGCACTGAAAATGTTTGTTAGACTGTTTATGCATTGTTGTAGCTGTGTTGGTCCCAGGATGTTAGATAGACAAGTTGGGTGAGGTAATACCTGAAGAAGAGTTCTGTGTAAGCTCTAAAGTTTCTCTCTCATCAACAGAAGTTGGTACAGGATATTACCTCACCTACCTTGTCTCTCTCTCTGTTAGTCTCTAGTAATTTGTGGGTTTAGGAATAGGATTAATATTGGTTTTAATTCTACTTTTAGGCTTTAGAGGGCAGTAGAGAGCTTGAAAATATTATTGGTGTCTCAGACTCATCCTGTAACTTGAAAGCTGAAGTGCAGAAAACCAGAGTACTAAGTAAGCTTCTACAATTTTTATCCCTTTACTATGACACTTAGATTTTATTCCAAATATGCTAATTTTAAATTTTGCATGAATGCAATCAATACTAGGTGCTACTGTAATACAAATGGTTTTTGTATACAGAATACTGGTGTTTGATACAGTCTTTGTGCTTACGTTACTAAACAAAGCAAAGCACATTAAGGATAGGGCATGAGATTGCCAGGTCCAGGAGAATGATGTAAACCAGATGTCCAAGCCTACATGAACCTATGGCACCCTTTGTTTGTGGGCATGCAAGCATTTCTGCTGCCCATAAAAGGGAGAAGAACCATTCCTTTCATCTCTGAGCTGGAGACAAAGTGCCATATCATCAGAGGGAAAGATTGGAAGAAAAAAAATAATGGGGTGGGACATGAGCATTAATTATGCTTGGGTTTCGCAGATTTTTTTATTTTTAAGCCAACAATGTGTGCTCTTTTTATCATCCTTTAAAAAGAAAAATCCATCTGCTTGAGGGAGGTAAAGAAGAGGTGCCTTGCCTTTAATTGCTTTCATTAAAACCTTTAGAGTAAAATTTTCTTAACCTTCAATTTTTTATTTTTTTTTATGAATTCATGTTTTGTTCATTAGTGGCTCAAGCAGAAAAACTAAAGCTGCTGAAGGGGAGAAATGCAAAACATCCTGCCCAAGGTAATATTTATTTTTAAATTTGTTCTGTAGCATCTGCTTTGATGGTTAATAGCAATCATTGGGTTCCTTTCAGTGACTTCCTTTTGAAAAAGTCTTCAAATAACCTTTAGCAAAAACCTTACCCGATTTGTGTTCCTTCTTATGTATAGGCCAAACTAATTTTTTTTAATGTTCTTTTAAACTTTGTTTCTTTTTAGCCTGTTTTGTTGTAGACAGACGTTCTTATTGAAGAAACAGTGCATAAGGAAGGCAACTGGGTATTAATAGTGCATTGAGGCCCGATCCAAAGGCCCTTTAAGTCAATTGGGCCCTTTAGTCTTTTTATTTATAAACATACCATCTACCAGTTGCACCTGTTCATCCTGTTTTCTCTCGCACACAATTTTCTTTCCACCTTTGTGTGGCAGAGACTATCACCTTATCTATATTGTGGGGTGTCTGGTACACTCTTGATGTTGAAATACTAAGTATTACATCATTTCATAACTTATTCTGACAGATGCAAATCCTGATTGACTTGATTAAAAACTAAATCAAAACTGCAGCAGAAAAAGAATGTGCGTGTCCTAGGACACTAGGATTAATACCTTTGTGGGGTGGAGAAAGTGAAGTGCTAAGGAGTCTCAAACTACGACAAATGGCAAGTACAAAACTAAGAAATGGTGTGAACTGAGTTAGTATTAATTTATTGTTCATTGGGGGCTTCCAAACGTCTGGTGAATGGTTATAAGCAACAGACACATATCTTTAAGATGAGAGGAAGCATCAATATATGACTATTGCACATTTGTTCTGGACAACTTTGAGATAAAATTGCCACCATTTAAGGGCACTTCTTTTTTGGAAAGCATGTGGTACTTAATGTAGCAGGAAGCTTTGGAGGAACAGCATCACCAAAGTAACCACCACTGCACTCTGGGAACCAGACATTTACCATCTCATCACTGGGTCTTTTTTCTGAATCTGAAAGATGATGTGATTGGGAATCAAGTAAAAAGAGGGAACCAACCAACAGTATCTGTTTCCAAGGCTGTACCCTGGGTAACTCCTAAGATGTAACACCTCCTCTTGCATGTGTCAGTTTCCACTCCTGTCTTTGTTAATGACTAGAACACATGATTGGGACTCTGAGATCTGGGTTCTGGCTCTGCCACTGGTTGACTGGATGATCTTAGGCAAGTCACTTCCCCTGTCCTGTCTCTCTATTTGCTTTTTCTCTAATAAGAATCTTACTTAGCCAACCAAGGTAAAGATAACCTTGCAGTACTTGGGCACATCCAGCTAAAAACTATTCCTGGGGGGCCTGATCACAATCAAAAATTGCATCTCTCATACACTGGCTAAATGGAAGCCAAACAGTTACCAGGCCCAGGAAAGTATCGCTAATTTCCAAGAGGAGCCAACGGGGTCATGGTCTTTGTCTGTGGTCTTACATCAGCCAACCTATAAGCAATGGAGACAGATGCATTTTCCTATCTCTTGTTCTCTATTCTTTTGTGCAATTGGTTTATTTTAGGAAGAAACACGATCAGACTTTTAATGACAAAACCTGAGAGCTACAGTATACAATTAATACTGTCCTCCTCCTCCTCACCCCCCCAGCAACAAAAACATTGTCATTTTTTAAAAATTCAAGAAAGAACCTCTTTTTAAAATCTGGCTACACAGAAAGAGAGAGACTATAATGGAGTTTAATATGAAGACTGATTCTTTTTTTTTTTAATACAGCTACAACTTTTTTTTGCCTTTTTACTCCTTTTCCTGTGTTTAAATAAATAATCTTCTAATGTGTACTACAAGCAAAACCAAGGTCCTAGCAACAGGCCTTTGAACTGCCAAAATCTCTACAACATTCTGCAAATTCTAAACTTTAAAAAAAATCCATCTTTCTGTAGCATAGGTAAAAACCACCATCATGAATCTAGGCAATAATTGATCCATACCCAACAAAACATTTGAAAAGCATCCCATACTAAAGGTAGAGCTCCTAGAGCGTCTGTTCATTTCATAAGTATGTTGTCAGTACAATGTTTCTTGCAGATATAAACAATCTTCCCTCTTTTTTACCTGAGGGAGTTTAGGAAGACATTCTGTGAGGAGGATGGTATTTCTCCACCAGGGAATTTCAGAACAAATGTGGCGATAATCCAATGAAACACTGTAACCAATAGTATCCAGTCCACTACTAATTGACTAGCTGACCCCGACATGTGTTCTTTCTGTTTCTCCCCCATTATTTTCTGATGACAGATAAAATGTTGAGGGCAGGAGACTTGCTCTAAACCCAGTCAATTAATTTAAAATTTAGAAAAGTGTAATTAAAAAAAAGTTAAAATGAGGGAATTTCTACTATCCTGTGTTGTGACTGCAAAGAAAGCCAAATTTTTGTCCATCATCAGTTCCAACCAACAGAAACTGTTCCAGATCAAGAGCCATCAAATCAATCTGGATTGCCTCTGCTCAGCTGTAGATCCCTATACTTCCTGCTGTGGGGAATTGTCCTCCTACAGTGGAAAACAAATCAGATTCAAGACAGTCTTGCTGACTCTTGCACCACCCTTTTGGGTGGAATATCATCATTTGCACAAGCTGAGGTTTTGAAAAATCACAAGTGGAAGTCTGTGCTGCTTTCTTCACAATGGACCTCCGACCCTCTTGGCCAGTGAAAAGAAATGGAGAGCATCTTGGGCCACTGCTGGCAGACAGTTGGTGCCTCTCTTGTGGAATGCTTTCTAGTTGCCTCAATGAAACAAACGTATAGGCCCATTCGTGCTACAGAAACTAGCCCTAGCCAACTGTCAAGCTAGACAAGATTTTCCATTCTGAATCTTAATTTGTTGCCTGAAAGTAGGGCAAATACATAGTCACCAATTTAATAAGTTTACCAACTTTAATGTAGCTTCAACCTTAACAAGGACTAAGCTTCATTCTACTGCCTTAAATATAGGAAAAAGGAGCACAGAAAAAGCGTGATACAAGTATTCGGATTTTTTTTTTAAACTTTGCCCTTTTCGTTTTGGATGTGGTTTTTTCATCATTATTTTTAATTAGTTATGCTCAAGACTTAAAACCTATGACTATTCTGCGGCTTGACACAGCTGGAATGTCACATTATCATCACATGGTGAGGCATGACATTTATTTACTTTACATAACAACCTCTGCTTAAAACAACTTACTACAGAAAATTCTTTAGTCAATGGGCAGTATTATGCAGAACTCAGTATATCATTTTGTGTGATCAGCATAAAAAAATGGCATCATTGTTTGTCCATGACTAGCATTTACAGTAAACAAAATGTTTTTGAATAAAATGTAAGCAAACTCCAGAGCAGCTGCCAAGAGATGAAATCTAGTCAGTTTGCTGAAGTCCAAAACATGCATTGTGTGTGTTAATAAATATATAGGTTGCATTGTGCATATTTTAAAGAACATTTAGAAGTGAGCATTTGGAAGATTGACCATGATAAAATTCTAACTGGTGAAGCAACTTCAGCTGGCAGTTACAAAATGTTAGTAGTTTCTCTACATTTCCTGTAAAGAAAAACAGCATAGCATTAAAATGAGCATGAATCATGCCCATGAATGGGTCTGTTGTGCTCTTCAAGCACAATAGTCTTCTGGCTTCATATATTTACAATATTAAGAAAAACTATATTCAGAGCCTTCTTTAAGTTATAAGCTATATTTAAATAGGAAAATGAGCCTATTTTCCAGCTACTCATTCTTGCAAGAGATTGGGTAAATTTGGTATTTGTATTAAGATTACTCTTCCTCAGCACCAATACGAGTTTTTATTCCTACCTCATTTTCTACAGGGCAATGGAACCAATTTCCCCTTCTCCTTGCACGCACTCTTTAACAGCCTTGGTTTTCAGATGAACAGATTGCTCTTTAACCAGATGGGTTTTCACTCAATCACATTTGAACACACATGTACAACTAATGAAGTTACAGCTGCCTGAGACATCAGTCTAAGTGGTTTCAAGCCTCCACAGTCTTGCTGTGGCTCACAGGGTGGATGGTGCTGGTCTTGATCTCTTCCTCATGCTTTCCAGTAGTTTTCCTGGCTCTAGTAAGTTATACCTGATATACCAGAGGAGGCTGAGAAGAAAACAAATAATTGCTCCTCCATGCAAGCAGTGTGACCTCTCCAGCGGAGTCTCACTTATGCAAAAATTCTCAGACATCATGTGCTTAACCATCAGTTGCTACTAGACTAAAGATGCTCAAACTCGCTGCCTCAACAGCAGCCAGTAAGAAGTTGCATCCAGCAACCCAGGATACTTGAGAAGGCTGCAATTATACCCAAACAAGATTTATATCAGGAGACATATTGTCTTCCCAGATGTACAGTTCGTTGGCCATCACCTTTGTGGAGGCTAAAATGTGGCTGGAATCATAAACTGTTAAACCTACAAAATCTCCTGGGTTGGAGAAAAACGATAGTTAAAATCTCACTGTCTTCACTAGTCAAGCTAAATTGCCTCAGATCCCTGTCTCATCTGAAAACTTGTCTTTAAATACTATGGGTCACTCTTCAGTGTAAGACAGTTTCAGAGCATGAACTCAGCTGCCAACTATGACCTTGAACAATTTGAGAATTAAGGAGCAATAAGAAGCCCTCTCACAGCCTTCACCTTGGATGCAAGAGAAAATCCGATACCTATATTTCTGCAGAAGTAGCCCGTGTAAGAGTTGTCCAGCCTTTGATTTTCAAGAAATAATCCTATTTTCTTGTATTTAGGGATTGTTTCCAAATCTAAACTAGTTCGACACTATCCTCCACTTACACAATAGACAATTAAGAAAAACTGGGGTTTCTTCAGTAGAAAAAGATCAACTTCCCCTTTGTTTGCATAGTTAAGTCTGTTAATGCTCTTCTATTTCTGAAATTTCTCTCATGCAAGATAGACTTTTGCTTTATTGTAGCTTGCACTCTCTGGATAAAAGCTTTTCCTTTGGCTAAGTTTGACTAGAGTTCTTTTCTCATTCCATCCAAGTGCCCCCCCCCCCAGCTTGGAATTGTACTTCTAGAAAATTATGGCCTTACAGGCTGGAGAAGGCAACAGGTGCCTTGACTAGTGCCCAAATTCTGCAATGCCACTGAATTTTTAAATTTTTATGTCGGTTCAAGGGAGACTAACTTTGTCCATTAGAGACATACCATTTATGGGTAAAAGATATTGTAGACTGTTCTTTTGACTTATAAATAATGTACTATTTTTCCTCTCTTCATTGTGAAACACAAAAACAACAACTTTCCTAGCAGACTCGGGGGTTTTACTGTGTTGCAGTTGCACATTAGAGTGTAAATATAAAATACATTTTGAAATTTGGAGGGTGTCTAAGTCTGAGGTCAGACATGAGCTTTTGGGGAGCGGCTTACAAACCTCTTCAATGATTGAACGGCCGATGCTATGTAGATGAAATATTAAGCTATTAACTGTTGGCTGACAGAAATGCACATGAGACACATGGCTATAGGCTTCAGACATATGTATATACTAGATTGTCAATTTACCTTCTCTGTGTGGTATCAGCCACAGTGATTCCTGAATTTTCATACCTTTGTTTATTCCCTATTTTCCTATCTACTTTTTTCAGAATCAATTTTAAAAAAAAACCTGGCAGATCAAGACTTTAGAATATGAGGCTTAATGAAAAAATTAAAGAACTACTGCTTCATTACAACATGAATATGAATAGCAACTCCATGACTATAAATACGCTATCTGTATTCTCCTGGGAATGTAATAATTATTTTAAATAAAGAAACAGTTTGAACTCACTTAATAGCAATCTTATGTTTAAGAGGTGTAAATAACTTGCTATCCAGACATTACAAATATCCAGGTGCTCCGTATGTGCTGATGACAACAAAATTGAAAAGAAAGACTGTAATAATTCTGACTGGTTTTCTCTGCAGAAGATATTGATTATTTGTGTGTGGTGAGAGATTTGGAAAATTCAATTAAGGGAGTTGTGCAAAGGTTTCATAAATTTTCCCTGTACAGCGTGTACACAGACATTGTTGTGTATTAAATCAATGCAGCACTTCACAATATATTTTCTTTGAAACATAAAAATAAATAACATTTAAACAGTTCTGCTTACTACAGAAACAAATTTTATTTTCTGTGAAGCATTTAGTCATGTGCTATCACTGACTCATACACATTTGCCAGCTGTAACAAATTTTATAGACATTTTCTCCAGAGACATAGCTCATATACTATGAATTTTTAAATGAGCAAATGGTGAAGAAGGGATGTCAGCAATATAAAAATTGATCAGTTAAAAGATAAAAGCATAAGTAAAGAGATTTGTATGGTAGTCTTAATAGGTTTTATTAAATAAAAATACTATAAAAAGACAGTAATGAATAGACTGAAGGTTTTAACTGTGGTTGAGGTGGAGAAAAATTATTCTGGCACATTTAGTAGAAGATTGGTTTTATAGCACCTGACAGGTGAACATTTTTTCCTCTCTCCTTATTTAGGTGTGTAAATGTTTCAGAGCAGTCCTGCTTGGGGGGAGGGAGGGGTAGGAGATGGAACTTGGTAAGATCCTTTTGCTGCACTTGTGGATTGGGAGGGGAGGACACATGGAACATCTGCTATCCCATAGAAGCAACAGGGCAGGATTTTTCCCTGTATTCAAGCAACTACCATGCAGGCCTGTGCACTGAAATTCCAAGGTAATGTAGACTTTAGGTTAGAGTGTCATCTCCAGCCCCCTTATCCAGCTGGTGCATGTGCTGCAGGGAGCAGCATCTGCTAGCTGGGACTTTTGCAGGAGTAAAGAATGTGGTATTCCTCTCACCCCTGCCTTTCTGGCCAACTTCATAGAATTCTGCATTGGCCTACAGGTTTTCAGCTGCAGGGAATGAACTGGGTAACATTTCTTCTAGCTGCAGTGGCCAAGATAGGATTTGACCTTAGTGAAGGTTAGATACATTTTGCCAGGTTTGGATTTACTAAAAACAAGTAATCCTTATTAAGATTTATTTATGTAAAGGTGTTGAAGACTTTGAAAGTGTTAATTATTTTTGGAGTAATGGCCTTTAAGGCCAGAGGGGACCACTAGATCATCTAGCCTGACCTCCTGTGTATCAGAAACCCAACAGAAATGAAACCCATGAAACCCAACAGAAATGAAATTAAAGTAAATGAGACCCACAGGAGACTGGATTGTGTGCCACAGGCAGAGAATTGGAGGGATCTGATCATCTCCTTGTTAGCTTCACAAAGCAGAAAAATACTTAACCAAACTTAGGATAGGCATAGTAAGTCATGTGAGCATCTGGGGGGTTAGAATAGCTCATTCTTTGTTGGCTATTTAAATATGTAACCCTTAGCATTCTATATAAAGAATTCCTTATATCATGTATATAGAAAATTATAAATACAGATATTTCTTCAAAGATGCTAGACTGAAGGTTCTTGGAAAAGCTTCAATGAATGCAATTTGAATCTAGCCCAGGGTGAGTTAGACATTTTCTCAAGATACTTTCAGACTGAGAGACTTGCATGTCTTTTCACTGCTTGATTTCTTAAGCAATTATTTGCACTTGGATAAGTAAGAGTTATTCCAAGGAAGGATTTTTTATCCAGAAGTTACAGTTAGCACAAAGGAAGCAGCAGTTTGGAAATACGGTGCTCACAATTAAGTCTGTCTGTTACTGTCAGTTACCACGCCATACAGTCTGCGAGGGCAATTATTTTTCTATTCTAAATACAGGTAACTGGCAGTAAAATTTGCTTTTTAATGGCTACTTATGCCAACAGCAAAATTATTTAGTGGGTAGAAGGCTGTAAATGAAGAGACACGTGGTGTCAAGTGAAACTGAATGCAGTTTTTAGTAAATAAAAATGATCAAACCTAGAATTCCTGGTCAAATTTGGCCCAGACCCAAGTACTATTTTGGAAACTCTGAGTCCATTGCTTATACTCTTTCACTGGTCTGCTGGGACAGCATTCTGAGTTGTTAGCAACAACCAAACTGTGGTAATGTTGGACCTTCAGACATTGCACTCTCCCTCTGCACCCTTTGTAAAGCCATGGGCTGTGAAAGGCAGTAGGTTTAAGCATATGCACAGTAAAGGTGGAGTATCCATGATTGAGCTACTCCTCTCAATCATGCAGAGACCAGCTACATCCCCCCACCGGTCATGGATGTAAGCAGAAAAGGAAATAACCAAACCATTCTTAAGCTGTGCAGTAAATATACAAGCAGATGGTGCTACTAAACCCCAGAGTAAGGTCAAACCCCATTGAAAGCAAAAACTACTAATGCTGGGCCAAATTAAGGTGGAAAATATCGGGGGGACATTCCTGAGCACAAATGTGGTCATATCTAAACCTGTGCGTTTCTGAAGCCAATACAATCTGGTTCCATCAGTTCTCCCCCAGTTTGCCTGAAAGAGGCCATGAAAGCCTAACAGCCTTCCACCCATGATCTCTACATTGCCTCCTCTTCCCTCCCCTTCTTCCACAACGTGTGTGACAGCCAGACACACGTAATACACTAAAGACCTTGAGCGCGTTCTGACTGGCTCATTGCCAGAAATGAGAACAGAAACAAAATCTGCAGACTCCTTAGCGCATAAAATACAGCAACTCTGATCTTGGCATGGGGCTCAGAGCTGCTCTAAGCCTTGCTCAGCTGCCCTGATTCTGTGACAAAGTGACTCACCCGTCAATGCGCTGCCCTGAGCATGGCGTTCTAGGATATTTTGTGGGCTTCATAGCTCATCGACTCAGGTCCACTGGTGATTCCCTTCATCTTGTGACTGCCCTCTGGCAAGGTCATGTTTCATCTCAGCCTTTGTGGAGTAAACTCAAAGTCCCACAAGCTCACATCAGGTCAACAGCCCAGATCTAGGCCCGATAATGTTGCCGCTCCCTTGTGTCCGGGCTCTTCATGCTAGCCTCTTTGGTGATGCTGGAGGGCAGCTCAGGTCTAGGCACCTTGTAAGCAGCTAAATCTGTCTTGTCAGACCTCTTGCTTCTTTCCTGGGCTACTTCCTGCATTGTCCTGCTGTCTCCCCAGGGGGCTTGCATTCTTGGCAGGGATCTGCCCCAAGGCCAGACTCCTAGTCCCAATGCCCAGCCTAACAAAGGAAAGGTAATTAAACTAACAGAAATAACGAGTGGCACCAGCCCTTCTGTCCTGCCAGGTCTTTCAGCTGCCTGTGTCACTGCTCCACATATGCGGGCTGCCTAAAGCAACTTGTGTCTCTTGGGGAGCTGAGAACGAGAGGTCTGGCCCCCTCCTGGGGCTAGGAATTTCTGAGCTGGGTTTCTCCCTTTTAAGACTCCGCCTCTGAGTCCGGCCACGCTTCACAGGTGTGGTGGGGTGGGGCTGCCCTTTAACCCATTCTTGTCTAGAGCGGGATTTGTATACCCCTTCCCAAGGTGCGTCACGTCCAGTTTAGGTAGTCGTACTCGTGTCTCGCTCTGACTGAGCTAGCGTCTAAGAGCAGAAGGGTAGCTGTGGCAGCACAAGCAGTGGGACCCGCTAAGTGCCCCCCTACATTCTGTCCAAGGCACATACGCACACTGCTACCCCGGCTGAGGCTCACGCTGCCATGGTTACAATTCTAGTTTTAGCATGTGAGCTCCATCAGAGTGACTATAGGCCTGTCTACCTGAGCTGGAAATGCCAGCAGCAATGTAGACGTACCCACAGACCCCTAAGTGGCTGTTCCAGATTGCAAGTATACAGCAGCATTCCAGACCACCCTTAGGCCCCCAGCCTGGCCTCATCTGCGCTAGCTCCACCCCATTGTGGGATTCCCTTAAGAATATGCTAGCAGTGTGCGTATATGCCTTGGACAGAACTGTACTTGGGGCAGTTAGTGGGTCCCACTGCTTGTGTCGCCACAGATACCCTTCTGTTCTTAGACAAAGAGAATCCCTACGAAACTGGTAACTCCACCCTTCCAATGAGGAGAGGAGATCTGGCCCACAGTGCCCATATGCAAAATGTCTACAGGTTATAAGAATTTTTAATATTCTCTGTGCCTCAGCACATAGTTTAAGATTCCACCCCAAACAATTTAGTCCTAGATTGCAGTAGCACATAAACAAATGAGCAGTTTCAGCTGTCATTGTTTCCATTGAAGCCCTGATAGAATACACTTTAAATTATTGATGCTCTTAATTCTACGTTTCCTGGTGTTTTTCCAAATCTTTACTTATATATTTAAAAAAAAACTCAGTGTATTTTTTTAAATGGTCAGGATTAAGTAGTGGAATAATGAAAATGTAAGTAGCAAAACATACCTTTTGGAAGTGGCAGCTCACAATATTAACAAATTAGGAACTCTGGAATACTTTACTTTAGCAACATGTTGATTTTTGAGATTTTTATTTTACAAATTTGTATAAAACATCATTCTGCTTATGAAAATTTGGTTTTGTTTTATCCACAGAATATGTACAATCTGGTAACAGCTATGACTTCCTTACATCCCTCATTAACTGAGGTAAGCAAGCTTTCCCACTTTATTGTTTGACTACGCATACTAATAGCTACGATGACTGTAATTATAAGGCATGAATTTATTTAAACATTTGTAAAATGATCATAGTAGGTACAACTGTGCATGATCAGATTGTCATAGTTTGATCTGAAGACAATTGCTGCTCATGAATGCAATACCTCAATAATAAAACCAAATCTACTTGTTAAAATTTCTGCTGATTTGCTGTGCAAATTGATGCCTATTGCATGTACAGAAATCTATCATACTGAAGATTATTACAGGAGGATTTCTCCAAGTCACCAAGGTCAGATGATAACTAGAAGGTTTTTCAAGTATTTCACAGCTGAATAGGCACACATGACCAAAGGAGTAAGAGAATTTGAGTGCCAGAACAGGTTATACCTTCTTAGATATTATGGGTGACTCTCCTAATAAGCTACTTCAAAGGTGCCTGCCCCTGTCCTGGACAAATAGATTTTCTATTCTGTTTTATTTGAGAGGCCTATGCAGCTCAGAAGACACAGCTGTCCATTATTTGAGCAGTATTCCTGTTTCCTGGGTTCAAAGGGGCTACAGGAGCGTTTGTATAGGGAACCACCTCTACTTGACAAGGCCCCTTCCCCAGGCCCTGCCCTCACTTGTATCAGCAATGTCCTGTGCTTGCTGCTGGCCAATTTTTTAATTGTCTTGTTTGTGGACAGTGTGTTAATGTTTAATGTTTGCACTTGCTGGACCAAATTTCCTTTAACAAAGTTCCTTTCTTTCTATAATTTCATTCAAGCCAGGTATGTCCCATCTCCCAGATTTTCAGCTATTGTTTTATACTCTAGTTTGTGCCATTTATACTGGGGAGCTAACAGAAGCCACGAGACAAGCTTTGTGGGTGCTCAATTTCTGTTATTCCATTGGTTGCTTCTCCCTGGTCTAGTGACATAAGCAAAAGCCCAACTAGATTCTGACCCTGTCAATCAGCAAAACCACTTATGCATAAGAAAACTCTCTGCTCAGGGTGTCATGTTTCACAAATTCTTGTCAAGACATATTTTCATCTTTGGATGTAGAGATTTATCTGCAGATTAATGGGGATTGATGGAAAGTCTGAACATATACCCCTCTTTAGAAAGTCAGGTTATTCTAAATTTTCATAATATTATATAACAAGGGAGAATTGGCTCTCAGATATTCCCAGAATGCGTACACATGCACACGCACATTAAATGCCACAAATCTACAGGGCAGTTTTTAAACATGTCTTCAAGACAGAATACTGTTGAAGCTTTCTGATAGGTTGGCACTAATTTCAACCTCTGTCACTTGTGCCTGGTAAAGTCATATTTACCTTTTCCTGCTTTTAATATATGTTGTTGTGTAAGTGACAAACATACAGTCTATTCATGTTCTTCCTGTAAAAAAGCAAAAGGTAAATCTGGTGATGGTGAAAAAGCTTTCTGCAGTTCCCAGTATTAGGTTTGATTTTCAACAGTACCAGAAGAAAGTTAATTATGAAGTAAATGCTCCTTTATCTTATAACATCAAAAACATTTTATTCTCGTGTAAGAAAAACAATTGTTCACTTTCTCTGGCATTGTCATGTGTTTTTACATAATAAAGTTAGAGTTAGGCAGATACGTTATTGTGAACAGAGCATGCATATGGTAATGTTGTCTAATTCTTATTTCAGTCATTCTTTTAATCCCACAGGCACTATATGAAAAATGCATTCTGTGTCAACACAAAGTTATACATGTGCCTTATTGTACTTAAAAGGAGAGAAGAAATGCCTGTAAATCTATCTCCCCAGCAAATACCAATTAAGGATTGCTCATTGCACTAGGCAGGTGCACATCTAGATAAAATTTCTGGTATCTAATTTAAACTTTACAACGTGCACAACCAGATAATGTGAATGTAAATAATTCATTTCTTCATAGCTCTTTTATGCATGTTTATGTACTACAAGCTGATCTAGATTTGCTGCTGTAGAGAATATAAACTTTTCTTGCTATGTGCAGTTATTACAAACAGTAGTTGTGCTGCCTTGATGTAAAGGCCGTAATATGCTTTTAGCATTGACCAGAAAGAAGCTGCATGTTTAGGGATGAACACTGATTCCCAGACCTTCAGTGTCTGCAAATTTCACAGTAATGACATGCTCCATCTCTAGGAATGGGTGCCAGTTTTACCATGAGCAGCGATATCTGCATGCCAATTTGCAGGGCTTTATTTATGCAGTTTATAAGCCCACCCAAAAGTTAGTGAGATGCTATTTAAGATTTTCAGCAAATGCTGACATACTCCAAACTGGGCATTCGCATTTTTTTGGTTGATTGTGAACAAATGACATGGAAAATTCCATTATGGTAGCAGTTACTCTGTATCCTTTACAAGTCCAATATGTTTTCAGATTGGTAGCAGACAGTTATATTCCCTAACCCAGGGTCATATTTGTACTACACAAGTGGATCCTATTGACTTCAACGAGAATGTGAAGTAAAGGTATTTGAGGCCAGCTCTCACTGTGTACATGTATGTTGTTAAAGAATGACAAAGTGCTTACTTTAGTCTAGAGTAGCTAATTAGTGATATGAAGGAAGGTGTTGGTGTAAAAATCTATTTGCTGTTTTTCCACCATCCTTTGTATATTTCTGATTACCCTAACAACTCTCCAGCTTTAGGCAGTTGCCAAATTTATAAAAGCTGGGGTCTTTCATGTGTATTGAGTAAAAAGGACATGAAATGTATAAAAAAGTGCAGGAATCTGAGTATTTCTTGCCTCCACTGTAGACTAGTGCTTCCCAAACCAGGAAGTGACTAGCATTTTACAACTGAAGTTCTGAATTAGACAAAGCTAAAATGATGAGTGGTGTTGAGATGTTGCCAGCTATATATACTCTATAGTCACTCTGTAAATGTAGGTATTTTTTAAATAGCCTAAACTTCCTTTTTTTAATAGATATACAGCTGGGTCCAAAAAGGCATTTGGTGTGCAAAGAGAACACAAAATGTCTGAAGTTAGATAAGAGGAAATCAGCAACTAATGTCAAGTTAGTAAATGATTTTACCCGTGATGTCAAAATAACAATGGTTAGCCATTCTTTTATTAAGGAAAATAGAAAATGCAGAGTTATATTTTAGGATATTGTTCCAGATATTACTCTTAACTATGTGTACCTTAATGCTGTTAAAGCAGTTACTGTTTCTTTGACCTCTTGGTATACTAAGCTTTTGCCTTTCAGAAACAGCTGGGTCTGCTAAGAACCATTTCCCAGTTCCACACAAAGTATATCAGATGACTCTCGCTTTATCACCCTTGGAGGCCATCTGAAGGACAAAGAAAAGAGATACACACAAAACTAATGTTTTTATATGGTGGGAAACACTTGGCTCTAATCTTGTGATGAACACAAGAAAGAAGAGACTAACATGTGACACCATTTCACTTTCTTCCATCTTAGTTGGCTATTTTATACATTCTTTTGACAGTAAAGGTTCATCACACTGTCTTATCTTCTGGCAGTGTTGCACTAAGTTGTATTTGTGCAGAATTCTGTAGGTGTTGTCCCTCAAAGTTATTATGGACAATGATTCCTCTTTCTGTAGCTTGATACATGTCAATACCCATTAATTTTAACAAGAAAGAAAAGACTTTATTGTGGACAGAGATTTTGCATGCCTTGCTCATGGATAATTATCATGGTAACTCCCTCTCAAAAGAATGTTAAATGCTCATGGAAAGATTACAGTTACAGCTTGGATGTTATCTGTCTTAATCTAAGCCAAATGCTGTCTGTCTACATGTAACTGCAGTTCAGTAATGCCTTATATCTGTGGAATGTTTTACCTTATACAAAATAAAGCTGCCGTCTATAAGTGTTGTTAATTACTTGTTGAAAAGATTAAGACAAGTTGTTTCCCCAACAAGTAAACTGCCTTTAATTAAAGAAATGTAAACTCATTAGGTAAACACTTCAAGTGACCTCATAATTCATACATGGGGAAATAAGTTCATGGAACACCTGATACATACATTCATACCTTATGCTACATACCAGAGACAGCGTTAGAATATTTTAATATTAATGAGTCTGGTATTTTGCTGAGAGTAATCAAGTTAATAATGGAGTGCCCTTAAACAAAGATGGCCCATCCTTTCTTGTGTGCCCAATCCAATATCAGCTTCCAGGGTGTACCTCTTCCTCATGATACCAGCTCAAAGGCTCTTTTTCCTCATTCAATCCTTTTTTGTTGGTTCTTATGCGTTCTGCTTTTGTGCTGAACAATTAATTCAAATCAGTTTGTATACTCTGAGCTATTAGGGTTCCAGGGTACTATGCAGAGCGCCATTCAGATGAGAAAGTTAACAAATAGCTCAGCGTGGAAGTCATCAATAGGATTTGCTGCAGAATCCACTCCCTTCTTGCTTCAGAAGTATGCTGTACTATCGCAGCTTTCATTTTAGTAAAATTAAGCTATTTTGATTACATAAAAACCTTTTTATTTTTTTAAATTCTAATTAAAGACACCTATTCAAGGCTTTTAGTGCCCCAACACATCAGTACAATGAAATCCTAGAAGCATTAATCACTTGAACAGCGACTCAGCAAACTTAGGCAGTGTTGACTTCCTGCATCTGCTAACCGTCTGTGACAATAATCGAGAAGTATAGACTGGCTCAGTTCATCTCAGTAGGGCATTAAATCAAACTTATTAATAGAACAACAATGAAAACTAATTTTGAGATGTTAACATGGTAACTGATTTTCAGTTAATGTGGTTACCCAGTATTGGTGGATGCAGTTGTGGCTATTCATAGTGGAGTAAGTAGGGTAACTATTAACTAGGAATAGGGAGAGGTAGCGAGAGACATTCTCTCCGTTGTGCAAAAAGCCTCAACTCTGCCATACCCAGCTGCCCAAAACTCCAGTTCTCTCCTTCTCCGTCTACTTCTACATAGCATTTATACATGTTTCAGTACAAAATTCTGTGACCCCAGTGTGTTGGGAATGCTATGCTGTTTCATCAGTTTCATATTAACTTCAGCTCAACTGTACGTTTTAAAGCTTCTACAGTATTTCTAGCCTGCTACACAAGTGCTGCGGAATTTGAGCTCAACTTGTAGCTGATGACACAGAACTTTGGCCTACAAAATACTTCAATCGCAAACATTCTAGAGAAGAAAATACAGTTTTACTTGCTTTAAAAGCTTGACCATTCCATTTAGGTCATAAAATTGATTATCTACATAGATGTGTAGTTTGTAAGTTACATTGCCCATACCAAAGAGGATATGCAGGAAAAACAATAATAGCACACTGTAATTCTTGTTACTATAAAAATGGACTTCAGCTGGTAAAGAGGTTAATGCCAGAATAAGATGGTCATGAACTAGGATAATGAGTCATGGCTATTAGTGCAGTGGCCTTGATGATTTTAAGCATAGCAAATGAAAGCATGACGACAGTGAAATAGTGTGCAAGGCAGTTTAATTTATGTAATCAAAAAGAGCCAGCAAGAGACACCACTTAGAACCAGCAACCAAGAGTTATTGTTTAACCTATATTAATCTCTTCCACATTTCATTCTGGGAAATGCATGATTTGACACTAGCAAATTAATTTAGCTAAGCCATAAAATTAAACTGGCACTGCTAGACAAGGGTCAAGACTTCCTGCATTTAATTATTTACAGTTTACAAATAGCCTTTTCATCTTGCAAACATCAGAAGTATTAAAGTTCTGGAGACTATAACAGATCAAATTACATTTCGAACACTCTTTGGTAATAGCTACTCCTCCTTAAAATAAGTCATTAACTTATTCTTTGTGTTTAAAATGTAAAACATTGTTTCCTCATGTTCATTAGATCATGGGGAATATATTAAAGACAGTGATTTACAGCTGCCTATTTTTCATTGATATTTTCATTGAAAATATTCTGTCTCTTTACAGTCTAGTCTTCAGTCTTCACAGGTTAGGATTTAACTAATTGATTTTCTTCTGATTTTGTCCATTTCTTGAGTCCCACAGTATCACAGCATTAAAATACATCAAGAAGAGCAAGAAATGTAAGCAGGAAACAACCGATACAGACACAGGAAATAAATCTGGTAGCCTCTGTGGAGGATTCAGTGTGGCACTCATTAAAGTCAGGATGCCCATCAGAGTTATTGAGACAAGAAACTGTAAAATAAAGAATGATACATTAGTTAACGTTGACTTACAGTGTCAAATGAAGAAAGTACTTACTTTCATTGCTTAGGTGCTGGATGTTCTTCATCATTTGTATGAATGACCTCTGAAAAAATACAGTGTGCATCTATACTGACATCTTGTGTGCCATTCTCTAGGCTGATGAAAATACAGTCAAGCTAATCACCTCCGAAAAACCCAGAGATTAGACAGTTTTCTACTATACATTCAATACATTGTCTGTTTTGGAATGGAGTCTTTTGATATGTTACTGCTTAACAAGGGTGATCTCATTACTATTAAGCACTGATAGTGTACGCAACTGTATAAGAGAAGAGTGAAGACAGTCCCAGCCCCCAAAGACTTAAAACTGAAAGGTCTGACAATACTCTGACTGGAAGAAGAGAGGAAGGAGTTAGCTGGGAATTCCCTCTCTCTCCTTTCTTCCTAAATTTACTTAATCTGCATTTTTAGGAGAGATTTGAATGAGGCGGTATGGAGGGTGGGGAGCTCACACTGGAATTGAGAAAACATTACATCTATGGAGGCAGCCTGAAAGATGACAACTGGGTCTCTTGTGTGGTTTTCAACACATGAAGTTGTTCACATGAAACTTCTATTAAGAACAAATGGGTAAACAAAAGTATATTCCATAAATACTACGTATGTCCAACGGCCAGAAAAATGTACATAATTGTGGGCATAAAGCTGGTTTATCATGACTGTAAAATATAACATTATGAACAGTTAAAAAGTTTCTTACCAGACTCTTAATAACCTTTGGGAATGCCTTAAATGAAGGCATGTATCCCCTAATAGAAAGGGAAAGTGATTTCAGCTGCAGGTCCTCTTCTGAAGTCTTTTCAAATATTGAAAAAGAAGTCACACATACTGTGAGAAATGCCAGTGTGGTCACTATGTAGGCCAGTAACAGGCCGTCCTTTAACAAAAGAGGCAGCAAGCTGTTCAAACAAAAGTGCATTAGTCTACTTTCCAACAAATTTACATTTTAAGTAACATTAAAAGGTGAGAAACAAGAATATATTTAGAAAGACATTAGAATCAAGGCAGGAAGAACATTGCATTGCAGTTAATAGCGTCTGACTCACCTGAAAGTTGACACAAGTAAAAACCATGTAGACATAAAAGGAATTTCATTTATAATTAAGCAGACTGGTCTACAATGAAAAAAGAAAAATAGGTGTACAAACACTGTAATGACAACAGCTTTGCTGGTTCTGTCTAACCTTTTTTTAAACACAAGTTTTACCTTTTCTGGGCCACAGACTCTATTGTGTTCTGGCCCCTTCTTTTGCCATGTGGAGCCAGAAACTAGCTGCAAATGGTAAAATAACTCCCTTCTGGGGCAAGAGTGCCAGTAATGGGCCTTGCACCTGCCACCCTCCCAACTTACTATAGGAGGCATGGCAGAACTCCAGTCTGTCTATCCTCCACTGGCATCTGGTCCATTAAGAATATACCAGGGCAGAATACTTCCTGCATCCGAGCTCTGCTTGGTGTGGCAACTGGTTACAACTTCTTTGATTCTTGGGATCAGCCTCTCACTGTCTTAGGTATGTCTACATGAACAGTTAGTGTGCAGCAGGCTGAGGTGTAAATCTACAGTGCCCTAGCATTCCAAGCTTTAACTGTCCATGTGGATGCTGCTGCTGTGCCCTGAAAGTTCCCTAGTGTGCACCAACATACTGTGGTTTGAATCGGCGGTATGTGACTGTCCATGTGCACTAGGGAACTTCTAGTGCACAGCAGCAGGGTCCACACGTACAGTTAGCGTGCTACAGGTTGAAGCACTGTAGATTTACACCCCAGCTGCCGCGCACTAAGCGTTTGTATAGATGTGCCCTGAGGCAGTGATGGGCCGGTCCCAAGAACCAAAGAAGCTGTGACCACACTAAGCAGAACTCTGACGCAAGAGATATTCTACCCTGTGTGTTAATTTGCCGCACAATATGCATACAAAAGAACAGCTGCAGTTTATGAGCATCCACACCTAGTCACATTAGTAAGCATGGTGAAGTTGTGTGTTCAACCTGGAAGCCAGAAACAATAGTTTAGTAGCCAGTCTAGATAAAATTGTCCCCTGCAGGCCTCTGTGAGCTTTCTAATGTAAACCTAGGAGAGGAATATTAAAGGTGCTACAGATCCAATGTTCAAATTCCTCCCACATGATGGTTATGCTTCATCCAAGGGGAAGAAGATGGCCCACTGCCTTAAGATTTATCTCCAACAAAGGAAAGAGAAGGGGAATATATATATATAAATGACCAAGATGGGAGACCATTTGCCATCTAGTTACTGAGAAATGAAGGAGAGTTCATCTTATTTCACTCATCATTTACTTTAAATAAGCTCTCTATTTGCTGGGCAACTATATAGCATCATAGAAGTAGGACTGGAAGGGACTGCAAAAGGTCTTCTAGGCCAGTCCCCTGCACTCAAGGCAGGCCTAAGTATTATGTAGGCCATCCCTGACAGGTGTTTGTCTAACCTGCTCTTAAAAATCTCCAATGACACAGATTTATTCCAGTGCTTAACTACCCTGGCAGTTAGGAAGTTTTTCCTAATGTCCAACCTAAACCTCCATTCTTGTAATTTAAGCCCATTGCTTCCTGTCCTATCTTGAGTGGTTCAAGAGAATAATTTTGTCCCTCCTCCTTGTAACATTTTATGTACTTGAAAACTTATATCCCCTCCTTCCATGCAGTCTTCTTTTCTACAGACTAAACGAACCCAGTTTATTCAATCTTTCCTCATAGGTCTGTTTTGTAGACCTTTAATCATTTTTGTTGGTCTTCTCTGGACTTTCTCCAATTTGTCCACATTTTTCTATGTCTGGGACTTCTTTGGTTTCTATGCAATGTCACCCTTTCCACCCCCAGAATCAGTCAACCTACCACCTGGAGAGTCAGGAATATTTTGTGCTGGACCAAACCCTAGTAAACCTACCATTAGTACATCCTGTTGTTTAGATAATGGAAGAAGTCAAAAAGGACATTTCTGCTTTCATAACCCTAAGTTACTTATGCATAAGTACTTAAGGAACGAAAACTATATGCACAATTTTTAAAAAGTCTGTGTTTTAATAGATACATTATTTCTAAGTAAGGAAGAAGCCTGTGACATCATGCAAATTGGGGGAAAGGATATCAAAATATTTTCTATATAAAAATAATTACTTACAGTGATACTAGAAGAATGGATTTTTCATGTACTTGGAAGGAGAACAGGAAGAATGACAACGCACAACTAGCCTTAAAAGATTGAAGTAGAACAGGTTAATAGGAGTTTCTCCAAAGCAGAGCGTAAGTTTTAGTTTTCCAGTTGGCCTAATTTTATGTAAAGGCTGGCAACAGTGTGAAGAGTTTGATATAATTGGAGTATCTCATTTGTACTAACTATATTCAACTCCAGGGCAATATACATGTTTCAATATAGGTAGAGGGATAAGTACACAGATCTGTACCTGTAACAGATTGTGGCTGCAAAAAGGAGCCTTTTGAAAGTTTGACCCAGAGTATTTAGAACATGTCTCATGTAATAAGGCCCCTATCTTGCAAACACTTATTCATGTGCTTAACTATACTCATGAGTCACCCCATCAAAGTAAACTGAATTACTCACAAGCATAAGTGACTAGGTTTGGGACCCTACTATATAGTCAGAACTATGCAACTACCATACCTGTAGGCTGTATTATGCCAGGTCAATTATGCTCAGTGCTAATTATAGATATCACTATTATAAACTCAAGTAATACTTACAAAATTTCTATCATATAAATCCACTGTTTAAATGTTAGCGATAACGAGCTTAGTATAAAAGTGCTTTTAGTCTTAAAGGAACATTTACATTCATGTCATGTTGATATGCCTAAATTTATGTTTTGATATGTTATGTTTGATATGTTATGTTATGGTATTAGACTATAGAGAGAAAAGCAAACTTTTTTTTTTTGGTTAAACAAAAGTATCATTTCCTTTTCAAACCACTAATAAGCCTGCAATGACTACTGTGGGAATTTTTATTGAATTTGGCAGCCAGTGCATTAAAAAAAAACCTATCACTGGAAACAAAACAAAATAGAAAGGAAATCTCAATTCCATACAAAGCTTTATTGTGTGGAGAATCTTCCAACAGTTTTTCAGAGGCAAATAATAAAATTACAGAAGAAAATTAAAGAAGAAAACTGAGGATAAGAGAAATAAAGAAGTATAGACAAGGGGCAAACCCTGAGATTTAAAAGACACTAGGTCGGTCCTCTGACAGAACTTTGATATTCAACTCTGTTGATGATATGCTTTTTAAAGTCTCTTCAGCAGATACCAAATGACATTTAACGATATACATAACTCTGCACAGTGGGACAGTTTTAAGGAGAGCTATTGGCCATGCTCCAACACTCACTGATAGATTTAAAATAAGAAACAATTTAAAAAATACACTTACCAGAGCAAATTTAAATCCTCGGAGAGAGGGCTGGAGGGTTAGTTTTATACAAGCAGGAAGTAGGCTCAGAAATGTAAAAGCAAAGCTAAAAGATTATTTAAAAAAAAAGATTAAGTTTCTCCTTTAACATATAAATAACCACTTGGATAATTTCAGATAATATTTTCAAAAAGCAACTAAGTGACTTAGGGACCCATGTCCCATTTTCAAAACCACAAATCACTTAGGGGCATAAGTCAATGTGGCATATGCTCCTAATTGACTTACGTGTTTTTGAAAATGTTACTCTTCGGTAATTTTTCATCCATCTTCCAGACTGAAAAAGCCTTGTCTTGAACTATTTACTTATTTGAAATATTTTGGATTGTGCAAACTTCAAACACTGTTAGAAGAAATAATGGCAAAAGTCAGTGCATATGTTTGTTATTTTTATCTAGCTTCCCAATTTTAATTAATTATTCAGCTCAAACCATTATACAAATATGCAGAAAAAATGTAATAAAATTCTAAATAGTCTAAACACAGAGACAAACCTGGAGAAAATTTTTAGTTTTATTCTGTATTACTTGGAACTAAAAAATACTCTCTGAACAAAAGTCTTTTTAAAGAACTCTAAAAATTGCATCTCTCAATTTTTCCCATTGGCTTTTCAAAAGCACCTTTGTGATTTAGGAGCACAAGTCCCTTTGACTTTCAATAGGATTTGTGCTCCTAAATTGCTCAGGGGCTTTTGAAAATCCTTCGTAATATAAATAAAAGAGAAAGCTACCTAAAATCCTTCAGTTCTCTTACCTGAGTTTAAGCTGGATTTGAGGTGACAGAACATTCTTTATCTTTATAAGGACACTTAGGCTACACCAAATATTGGCTACTTTATCCTGAAAAGATATTAGTGAGTTGTATCTATGTTAATTTGCTGTTCAAACAAGAAGAGGATCATTTACTATTTCCACTGAAAAATACATTCCGACATATGCTATAATGAAAGGTAGTATTGGGTCTATGTGACCTTGGCTCAAAACACAGAAAATTAAGACCTAAAATAAATTGAATTAAAACATGTATTAAAATAACTGAGAAATACTTTCTCGAACACAAGAGACCATCAGTCTTAAGTCAAGACCACACGCTTTGTGAAAATAACGCTCTGAAACCATCCGTCTCTAGGAAAATAATGCTCTGAAACCGTCCGTCTCTAGGAAATTTTAGATCAGGATATCACCTGTGAAACTTTTTTAAAATGTGAAGACATTCTATATATTGTCCCGTTTTATTACATACCTTAATGTATTTAGCTCAGCTTGCTGCTTGCTAGCAATGACAGAGTTAACCACTAATAAATCAAGAAGTCTAAAGACATTAGCAGTTGTGCTAGGATCACTTTCAAAATTAAATTTGTAACCACAGCTATCATGCTCATGAAACTCATCCCTAAACAGCTGCTGGAATCACAGCTGTGTAGACATAACAGCAAGAAAGCTACTAGCACCAACAACTAAGCCATCTTCCTTGTATGCTTACTAGCACTATGGAATATGCTCCTCAAATTTGCTGAGGACTACAAGTGAACGGGGTTTTGGCAGCACCAGCAAACATGCAAGATGCCTACTTCAGAGCCAATAAGATTTTACAACCATCAGCATTTGTTGCTGTTTCTGTAAATGGGAATCATTTCAAAGAACCTGTTACAGGCAACCCAGTATAAACTTACTGTGCATTGCTTACGCGGACAATTTCTCAGTTTATCCAGATTAGTATCCAAGTCAGTCACTCCCCTATTCAGTCTGAAAATATTCGGGCTAATATTAGACTAAAATCCTTGGGCTCTTTTGGATGCATTGTTTGTTGACATTTACAGCTTTTATTTTTAAACTTAGCAAAGGGTAAAAAATGCAAAGTGACAAAAAGTATTTTGGTTCGTAAATACCTTTATCTCCCAAGCTTCAATTATTTTTTAACACGCTGCTGGAGAATTTGTTCTGAAAATATTCCTATGGCTGCATCTAAATTAAATGCCACCCTCAGAGTATCTGGAGTTAGTTTTTCAGGACAAAGATATGGCAGGTGGTGGGTATCACTTGTATCTATGGAAGAACTGCTAACAGAAGCCACGAATACAAGGCAAAGCATTTACACTAATCACAGTCACTCAGGCCCAGATTCAGCAAAGCCCTTAAGCATGTGCTTAAGTCCTACTGAAGCATTACTGAATCAAACCCTTAATTTCTTCTGTGGGGATGCCTGGGGTTCAGAACTTGCTCTTAAACACATACAAGAAGGGTTCAGTCTTGCCAGGCGCTAAGCACTCTAACCCCAATCTAACAAAACACTGAAGTGTCAGCGTAAATATAGAAGTAGCAACCCAACTGTCATCAATGTGTGCTTCGAATTAAGTATGTGCTCAACTGCTTTGCTGGATTGGGGCAACAGCTCAGCATCTTGCATGATCAAGCCACAAGAACACCGTGCTGAATCAAACTACTGCTGAGGAGCAGGAAAAGCAGCACTGATCTAAATAAAACTTTTGTCAAAAGATGTTATTGGGAATATAAACTAGGACGCACAGCAGGCTTTAATTTACACCTGAAACATTACAGCCATTATTAGTTGTGTAAATAATTCCTTTCATAAAGATGAGTATTATGTTAACCAAAGGGGAGACTTTGAAGCTGTTAACTTTACAGTTGTATCTTCTGACACTGTCAATTACGATGGAATCTATTTCAATGGAAAAATGTATGACTGAAGTATGGGTTTGATGATGGGATAAGTGTTGTCTACTCATATAATATCCTGGAAGATGCCAGCTGAGCTAGGGGTTAAATACTGGATTAAATAACTGGCAAGAAATGACTGCTGAAGAAGGCAGCTCAGATTACTAGTTCTGTGGTGTGTCTTCCACATGAAATCCCTAAAGGTCACAATGAAGGTTTCTCAAGGGATCTAAGAATACAGAACATTTACACAAACAAAACAACCCACATACCTCAAACAAGCCTCGATCAATGGGAAAGAGTCTTTTGAGCACTTGCAGGATTTGTTCCACTTCTGTGCAGAATGGGAGCCAGCAAATAGCAAAAGAAGCAACCACTGTAAATGCTAGTTTAACTAACAACACTAACCTGTAATAAATAAAAGAGTTTAAGTCAAGATACGAAGACGCAAATAAACCCTCAGTTGTTTATATAAAATAATAAGGCTCTGGGGGGCTTAAAATTTGAAGTGTATTTACAATATACAACTGAATGTGTAATGTGAAAAATTTGAACAGGCAGCTATCAGTACTAGAGAAAAGGTACATCATCTGTAAATCAGTCATAAGAAATCCACTAGGACTGCAGCACATCTACTGGCATTGTCTCATGAATCTGGATGTCTACTTTTGGTCCATATTTAACTTTGATTCCAGCATGATGAGGGTGTGCAGAGAAAAGCTGATTACTCACAGCTGTTTACTGCTAATTCCAAAAAATTGGAAAACACTATTTCAGGTCAAACCAAACTGTCTAAAAAAAAGTCTAAAAAATTAATTTTGAATTGAACAAAATATTTCCCAAAATGAAACCATTTCTATTTTTTTTAAGGTCGTCCCCCAATCAATAATTTGAGGAAACAGTCAAATTCACAGAATGTTTCAGTGTCACCACTTCTGCATTTTTTGCTGAAAATGGATTCAGCCTACGAATTTCATACAGCTCTAAGTTTAATATATTTTGCTGTACTTTCTACATCCTTAAAACTAGTTAGATACTTAGTTATCCAGTTTAATGACTACAAAGAGACGTGTTTTACAAGAACAGAGGAAAGTATGATACGAGTTGAGTATTTTCCATTGGAGTTTAATAGAGAAACAACTGACATGCAAATAGGCTGAATCAAATTCCCAAGGCCAGGGCTGCATTCTTGAGCTAGAGTCCAGATAATGAATTTTAAAGATACTCACCCCTTTCCTGTCAGGCCTTTTTGGAAGCATTTTCCGAGCAGGAAGCAAAAGAATGGCAGTGCATGATAGAGTTCCATTTGTTTATAATTTATGGCCAAGCAAAATGCCAATGATCCTAGAAGGTCCCAATCATAAGACAGATAAAGCACACCCCACAAAGCAAAGCCCAGGCTCACTGAGTTATATATGTTTTTAGTGTTAAGGACAAGATGTGCAAGTGAAGGAACATGCTGAATAGTGTGACAAAAATTAATTAATGCTGCAGGTCATAGGTGTAAAAAATATTCAAAGAATGGAAGTTTTATACTTTAGTCTTAATTTTGAAAAATCTAGTGCCAAATAAGTAACTATTTTGTTCACACGGACATATTTTAAATTCTATTTAAACTGGTTAGCCAATTTTAACTTTACATTTGGGGGTCCTAATCAAAAGTCCATGGAGTTAAAAGGAAAGCTTCTTAACCAGAGTTTTATGCCCTGCACAGATTGAATGTACTATACTAATATAATAACAATTAACCAGGATTAAGAAAAAACTGCACTGACATAGTACTCAGTAGCAAACAATTAGGAGCAACAACACATGTTCTTGGGCTTCTTTTTTCCCCAAGGTTATAGGTAAAATTTTCAAAAGCCCTAAATCTATTTTTCAGTACAGCTTTGTATGGAATATTTAAATATGCTCATACTTAGACTGTACTCTCTTCAGGGCCAAGACTGTCTTCTTCTTATGTGTCTGTACGCCTAGGCGCAAAGAGGCTCCAATCCATGATTAGGGCCTCTAACCGCTACTGCAAAACAAATAACAAAAAGATACAACAACAAAAAATCTGGTATTTACTTTTCAGCACTTGGGGCTTGATCCAAAACCCAGTGAAGTCAATGAAGAGACTCCTACAGCTCACTGAAGTCAATGGTTCAGGTTCTGAATACATCAAAAATAGCCATTCAAGCGTAATGAAAGAAACTGAATTAGAGAGAAGCTACTGATACCCTAAGAAATACTGAAACAACTTATGTCTCGCTCCCTACTCTGTCTTTGCCAGTACAGATAGCTACATGACAATACAGTTGAGTTTTTTAAATCATCTCCCATCTCTCTCATTCCCTAATCAAAAATCATAATCTATCATTCTGTCACTTTCACAGCAACTATTTTGATGCCAAAAGGCCTTGATGCTACAAAGACTTACACAAGCAGTTAACTTGCTGCATTCTAAGTAGGTCCAATGACTTCAACTGAACTAGTCACAGTATATAAATTTATGCACATGCATAAGTCTTTGCAGCATCAGTGCCAGAATTATGACTTCAGGATAAGTTGAAGCAGCAAAACAGCTAAAATCTGTCATGAAAGCAGAGTCTATTTCTTAGAAGTTTGGCTTCTGCTGCTGCTTCTCACCTGACATCCACATCTTCTAGAGGGAACAGCACAATTAGTATGTTACTCGAGATGGACTAGCAAAATGTTGCCTGATTTTGACTTAATAGGATACTTTAAAATATCCACATTGATCACAGTCCCAGGACTTACTCATGTCTGTTACCTGGCATACATTGATACAGCTTGGAGTAATCAGCCACTGCACTTGCTTATGGATATGCACAATAGCTAATTTTCTAATACAAGCTGCAACCAAGACCTAATGTGGATATTTATATTTAAATCCATGCTAAAAAAGTACACACACCCGCATGAATACTAATGGGGTGGGATTTTCAAACTCACCATAAAAAACTGACATGCCCAATTGTCATTAAAATTAATGGGGATTGGGCAGCCAACTTCCCTCAGTGGCTTTGAAAATCTCAGCCTAGATTGTGTGTATATAAACATTGATATAGAGGCTTTAAAGGACTTCTGAAACTTTATACATTTCATATGTTACACAAGCAACCACTGACTCAATTTACATTACAGAGCAAGGAATATTCCAGGTGCCAAGGAGAACAGGTTTGTCCTTGGGAAAAATCTCAGGATTACTGCACTAATCTTCATTAATGTGGCATACATCCTGAAAACAATACATCAAACTTTATTCTAATTAAAGATTAGCATAGGGACATGGAACTCAGAAGGTCCATAATGAATTTCAAACAACACAATGTAGCCATGTGCTCTATGTTGGTTCACTCCATTACAAGTACATCTGTGCTCCAATGTTACAAGGTAATAATGCTAACTACTACAAGTTCAGGTCAGCTAAAAGCCAAAATCATATTTAGTTAGCTAAGGAGATACTCAAAAACCACATATAGGATATCTTTTTTGTTAAATATTAACTTCATGGGACAATAAATAGGCACCAAGACGTAAGTTGTTAATTAGGCAATGAAGATGTTGTATATTGTGCTTTGTTTAGATTGACGGCAAGAATAACATTTGAGCCCTCACAATTACAGTAGTAATTGACAGCAAAGAAGTCTATGCATGAATTTAGGGCTAGGGGATTGTTGATTTTTTTCCCCTCAATAATACTTGCTCTCATTTTTAAATAAATTTGGTTTGGCCCTGGTTACAGCCTTTTATGTGTTTCCTGTGAATATTCACAATACTGAGTTTTGTTGGCATGAATGTTCACAGAAGCAGAATTTTGAAGTTGTACATGTAAGTTTCAGCAGAAAACAAAAATATAGGTATTCTCAGAAGAAGTGCTTGTGAACTCATCTGATCTGGGGAAGAAATACTAACTAACAGAGAGCTCCAATTGTGAATACTCGATCCATTCAGATTTTTTTAAAATATTGAATAAATTTTGAAATATGAACAATATGCTACACTGGTTGGATAAGTTATTCTTTGTAAATGACTCGCTCAGCTCTACCTATAACTTACAAATTCACCATGTGTTTCAAAGGTATCTATAAACGTGGGAGTCAGTGGCTCAAAGAATATTAGAAGACAACAAGAAACAGAGTCTACTCTAATTTACTATTGATGTTGTATAGTGAGTCAGGTGTACAGATATATCTCATTGAGAAACATCATAGTTGCTAGAAATTGGGCAGGAGCATCTGAGACACTCAATAAATGTTAATGATCTCCTTCTATTATCTCTAGTCAGCTACCGGTTGCAAAAGCTAGAGACAAAGTCACATTTTATAGAATTGAACAGAATGGCTGTGTTTGACACTCCTCTCTACCGCCCAACAAGAACTAAGATGGTTCTTTTATCCAGGCAGAAATCTCAGGAGTATCCATTCTTTTCACAGTCAGGCTGCCACAGACATTTATTCAAACAAGGCAGAGTGACATAAAGATGCACTTGGGATGCAAAGAAAAGCTATTCCAGGTTTGATTGATTTACCCCACATCAATATTTTGCTCCAAGTCCATGTAAGGGTTACTGTTTCCTTTCAAAACATTTGCAGAGGTGGGGGGGGCCCTCAGCATTCAGCTGACGAATCTAACTTCCCCTAAGTAAAAGTGATGCTATTGTAGGAGGGACTGATGTTATTGTATTACTGAAATTCTTTCATTTCAAAGCAAATGCAAGGATACTGAAAATGTCCATAGTCAATGAGAATGAGGCCTGGATAAAGCAATATACAGAGAACACTGGAAATCTGGGAAAAAAGAGAAAAAAAGAACAGAACAGAGAGAAAAATTTAAACACATAAAAACAAGGCACTGTATTTTATAGCAGTTCATTTCACCCTGGAACCAGAACACGATTGGTTCTCCTTTAACAACCCTGGCCCAGTCAAGCTCCTGTGGATCCCTTACTCATTCATCTGGGGAACACTCCTTTCCTCCAATCATTCCTCCTCCAGAGATAGCTTGAGGTGTGGGAAAGGACAAAGTGAGCCTCAGTGGGAAAGAGTATTTTAAAAGGACCATCAAGGTGTCTTCTGCCAGCCAAGTCACAAAGATGACTGTGCTCAGTTTACTCCTGGGAACAGCTCCATGAGCAGACCAGAGATGTTTGAGAACAGTAAGCATTAAAAATCCTGAGCATGGTGTCACTTTTACAGTGCATTTCAGTTCTGCTGTCTAAAGAAGTGTGCAAGACCCCAAGGCTGTTCCTAGATTCCATGTCACAACACAAATCTTGTTTTTTACTACCCAAGCAATAAATTTGACAAGAAATATAATTCTGTAGTTCATGGTTACTAAACTTCAATGCATCTTGTTATTGTTATTGAATGGCATTAAAATAATTGCTGTAAAATAACCATGTTTTCTAACTGAAAAGTCTTTAATGAAAAGATACACCGACTGTCATCCATTTTATGTAAACGGAAAGCATTGTGTGGTTTTGTAACATTAATTAACTTTCTTTTTTAGCCTTTTAAATTTATATTCCAGTTAATAACACAGAGGTCTTCAAAGTGTGAGGCACACGTCGAGGAACGTTGACGGGGGCATGGGAGCCCCGCTGCCACAGGGCTCCCAGCTCAGAAGCCCCACCACCCTGCTGCTGCTCCCTGGCCCTGACCATGGCCCCGCTCCCAGCCGGGGGGACAGCAGGAGGTGTGCAGGGTAAAAAGTTTGGGGACCACTGTAATAACATTCATGCTCGCTCGTTCTCACTCACACCCCATGCCAGATTTGGTATACTTGCCTTTTTTTTAGTTGATGTTTCTTTTAAACAACAGCAATACAAGATAACTGCAGGTATGTAAACCAGCAAATCAGCAATAAGAACTGAAAGACAGAAAGATTAATCATAGATAAGAATCTTCCCCAAACAAGTATAGCTCATCACAATCCACTGATGTTACTTACTTCTGTGGATAAATTGTCTCTGGATTGTCAGTATGCGACTTTACTCTCTATTTTTCCCCTCCAACCTACGTGGCTTGCATCTGATGTTTTGTGGAACCATTTAAGAAAGGTAAGGATTAAGTCTTACATGACCTGTCACCAAGATGGGTGCAATGCTTGGACATTGTTTAATCTATACAAAACCCCAAAACCATATAGCCACATACATGTCTTGGTGGGTTTAGCTGCCCATAAATTTTAAATGCATGTTTTATATCTATGCTGTGTAGTGGAAACCTCACTTTCCTCATCAAATTCATGCCTTCTGAAGTTACCCTACGGTTTCAATTAGCCACAGTATTCTTCACTTTCTGTCTTGAATGATCATGAAGGTTGCTATGTGCTCCAGCATTTGATTCTGACATAACAGCTGATACAAGAATGGGTTAGTTCAACTCTAAAGGATACGAAAAGTGGCTGTATAGAAGTTGATTTTGAGACTGTATCTAAGGGTACACCGAAATCCGTAGCTTGCATGCACTCAGCTGTCTAGGTCCCAGCACAACCTCAATCAATAAATAAGCATGTTGTAGTTCTTTTCTCCAGCATGTAACACACACTCAACTCTCAAAAGACATCATCATCTACCAATAAAATTTTGCAAGTTGTTCTAAGGCACTGGGTGGTTTGAAGGCAGATTAAAGAGAGAGATGAATCCAGACATGATTAACACAATCCTGTGCTTCATGAAAGCATTTATATTTCACAGAAGAAACACTCGGAGACTGAAACAGAAGTGAGATTATCTTTGCTCTGCCCACAGTAAATATTTTTAAAGACAGTTTGGAGGAGGATAAAAGAGATGGAATAAGAAGGTCTGCCTGCTCTGTGTTGGATAAAGCCCTCCTTTAAGGTGCTGGAGTAATTGTTCAAGGACTGTTCATATACAGCTCTTCTAGTTTTAAACCTGGCATTTTGTCCACCTCTTGTTTTCTAATATATGTACAGTAAAACCTGCTTTAGCAACCACCTCTGAAGAGAGACCTGTCATAAGCAACTACTTGCAGTGGCCACGGAATCTTTTCCTCCTATAACTGTGAAGAGCGATGACCTGTCATCTGCAACTAGCGACCACATTTTCGTACTTTGATCCATAAAAACAAACGTGTAGGAGAAACTGATCTTCCTTACTTCTGCATTGCTACTGGTGGGGCGCTGCCTTCAGAGCTGGGTGCCTGACCAGCAGCTGCCACTCTCCAGCTGCCCAACTCTGAAGGCAGCGCAGAAGTAAGGGTGGCAATATTGCAACCCAACTACTAAAGGCTTGTGACCCCTTTTTGCATCAGGACCCCCAGTTTGAGAAACACAGTGTATTTTTGAATATTTTTACCCTATGGCATGGCATAGCATAAAAATACTCAAAAGACCAGGTTTCAGGATCTGTGATTCATGGCCACGAATTTGGTAGAGCCCTACTTATAGGTCTGTGAATGAACCGGAATTTGAACTTGAACAAACAGGAACTTGAAAGGAAGATGTAACGTGTTGAAACCACTTCAAGTTACAGTTTAAAGCTAAAAGTAGTCAACATAGAAGCAAAAAAGATATGCAAATCCAAAGTGTTTCTCACACTTGAGCAACACATTAAAGCAATATCACAGCTAGAAGCTGGTATCAGCTGCTGCCAAATTGCCAAAATGTTTGGAGCTGGAAAAACACAAATCCAAAACCTGTTATGACAGAAGGTAGAAATCCTCATCGATTCTGAGTCAAATGCAAATTCTTCAATGAAAATTAAATATGCCAATACTGGAAATGAAGAAGTCAATTTGCTCATTTAGGAGTGGTTGAAATCCACTGTCGCTCATCATGTAAATGTCTCTGGTCCAATGTTAAAAGTGCAAGCCATGAAATTCATAGACGAGTTGGAAAACAGAGAGCTTAAAGCCAGCAATGGCTGGCTTGTATTGTTTAAGAAAGGACACAGCCTTGCCTTTGGTACAGCATGCAAAGAAAGTGGTGACATTAACCAATGTTTCAGATTAGAAGCAAAAGTTACCTGAACTCATACAGGATTATCAACCATCGGAAATCTACAAGTTAGATGCAACTGGACTATTTTTTAAAGGCGGCAGCATCAGCAAAACCCTCCATGTCAAAGGCAAGCAATGTTCAAATGGGAAACATTCGAAGGAAATAATCACTCTGGCTTTATGCACCAACGTGAGTGGAAATAAAGAAAAGCCTTTGTGATCGGTAAATCCCAATGCCCACAATGCTTTGGCAAGTTGAATATCCAGGAGTTGCCCATGGAACAAAATTCAACAAAAAAGCATGGATGAACTCAGAGCTCTTTGAAAAATGGTTACAAAGATTTGATCGCAAATTGCTACTACAGAGACATAAAATTTTGTTGTTTGTGGATAACCCCCAATGCCACCCCTCTGTTAAACACACCAATATTAAACACTGCTTCTTTCCCCCAAGCAGCACTTCTGCGTTACAGCCTCTGGATGCTGAAGTTATTCAAACTCTAACACTGAAATTTCAGAAAAGGCAAATTCAATTTATTCTTCATCAAATGGAATCTGTGGTAACTTCATCAGGCCCAATGCTTTTGAAAAGCGTTTCCACTCTTGGATGCAATCCACTGGGTTCATCGAGCATGGAGTGAACTTGAGTCAAGCACTATCAAAAAATGCTTTGCTAAATGCGGATTCACCATTGCCAACTACGGAGTCACCAAATGAAAGCATTTATCCAGAAAATGAATGTGAGTTCCCTTTTGCAAAGTCTTTTTGGTGTGCCGATTGAGAAGATGTACCAGCTTGCTGAGAACTTTGCAACAACTGAAGAGGTCAGAGCCTGGTCACAGCCTGCTACAAAACTCCTAGAAAATTTCAAGCCATGTGACAACTCACACAATGACACAAAAACTAAAGATGATAATGAAGAGGATAGTAATGGTGCCCCTGAACACCTGAGAAGAATCATTTCTGTGCTTGAAGGCAACAATATGATTAAAGACATTAAAGCATTTGCCATTCAAAAGAGACAGAGCTGTTCAACAATGCAGAAAAAGTGATAAATATGCTGCTATCGTCACAGAGGCAGACAAAAATAAGTGACTTTTTCAAATAAATACAGGCTAATGTAGACTGGATCTAGAACTTTTTGATAACACAGGTACCTGTAATTGTAAAAATTTTCTTTTGGCCCCTGTCTAGAAAATAAGCACTTATATCAGTGTATTGAATTTCCTCTCTTGGTAAACATAAATGCTGTAAAACTGTATTAATAAACCCACTAAGAGATTGTAAATACAGTACAATACTGTACACTATGTAATGTTCATTTAAAAGATGATTAAAATTAAACATGGAACATTGGTAACATTTGTACATCGTAAAAGTGCCCATTTTACAGCAAACCTCTGAAGAGAGAGCACCACTTACAAGCAACCACTTTTGCTAACTCCCATGTGTGGTCACTCGTGGCAGGTTTTACTGTATCTCTTCCAAAATCAAACATACACCCCATCTCGTTCTGACTATACTATTTACCGGTAGTGTAATTATCACATGAGAGATTGGAAAAAGTTTTAAACACGCATCTCAATTTAATTTGTTTGGAATTACAGTCATATGCACATACACAGTGATGTAAATAGCAGCCTAAAACAGACAAACACAAATGGAGGAGATTCGGCATAGGCAAATAAGATGGACTATTTCATAAAGCACCTCAAATACCTGAACATGCAAGTTAGTTCAAACTTTTCATAGACGGGGGAAGGTTGGTGTTTTTGGAAGCACTTATTTAAAATTACTCTGCAACATCTGTATTGTACGATTCAACTGTCTCAGTACTTCTCCTGTCATTATGAAGAACACTTATTCTCACTTAACCTTTCTTAATTCTTTCATTTTTCCATGCATGTAGCCTACATACAGTTGGCTCATTCTTTAAAACTTTCGCATCCCAAAATGTTCTTTCATATAAGAGAAAATTTACAAATACTCTAGTAATATCGTGTGTAAGCATTCACCCTTCTGATGAGAGGAAGCAATCTTACAAAACAAGAACAACTCCTGACTCTGAAGGATAGATTTCATTATTCTAAGGAAAGGAAGGTGTGAGAGTAGCAGAACAAAGATCTTAATTTTGTGACTTGTTTCACTAGAACATGTTATGGGGCTTCTATAAAAAGGATGGTGGTTAGTTGTTCTCCATCTCCACTGAAGGTAGGACAAGAGGTAATGGGCTTAATCTGCAGCAAGGAACATTTAGGATAGATATTAGGGAAAACTTTCTAACTGTTAGGTAGTTAACTTCTGAAACAAGCTTCCAAGGAAGATTGTGGAAACCTGATCACTGAATGTTTTTAAGAACAGGTTGGGCAAACACCTGTCAGGGATGGTCTAAGTTTGCTTGTTCCTGTCTCAGTGCAGTGGGCTGGACTGGATGACTTCTCAAGGTTCCTTCTATAGCCCAACCTTTCTGTGATTACTCTGTTAGGACTTGAAATTTCAAATATTGGGATCTAAATTTTAAAAATTCACTAGTGATTGGGGTGATGAACCTGAGAGAACTCGAAGGGATCTAATTTTCAGAGTGCATGTCTCAGCACTTTCTAACAATCATGCCCCTTTATGATGTCTCAAGTTGGGCATCAAGAAATTGAGACTCCCAAAAATCACTATTCACTTTTGAAAATCTTGGCCTGTTTCTTCCAAAAACATAATTAGGATGCCGCATTATTTTCAATCTACAATGAACAAGGGATTGATCCTACACTAAGACCCCAATCCAGCAAAGAACTTAGGCATGTAAGTAGTCCATTAAATTCAAAAGAACTGCACATGCTTAGAGTTAAGACTCTGCTAAGTGCTTTGCTGGATCCGAGGCCTCGTGCGCAGCACACTGAAGGAGCAAACCCCAAATGAGCAAGTTCACTGGGCTCACACAGACTGTGAAACCTTATCAACTTGTCATGTCTTGGAGAAAATGTTTAAAAATTAAAACAAGTATAACAGTTAACATTCAACTGTAGTGAATTTTGTAATCCTGATTCACCAGTTTAATGGCTACTGTTAAAAGAATATCTACCAGTTTTCTTAGTTTGTACATCAATGTTTTGTCAAGTGTGTTCATTTGAACTTTAATAAAAACCCTTTCAAGAGTAATTTTGTCCTAGTAATTTTTTTCTAAATATAAATCAATTACTAGAAACCACAGTGAAAGGTTTGTGGGCAACACAAGGAAGTGCTTTTGATGAGCTTCAGATTCTGCTCAATATAATCAGCAAAATAAGGATGCTCACCCTGCATAGTCATTTTATAGGACTCTGCACTCACTGCCACATGAAGCAAAAGGTATGGCTAAACTTCAAAAAATAAGGGGTGATTTGGATGCCCTATGGCTATGGTCACATCACGGCTCCCGGTGTTCTTCACTAGCTGCAAGCCACTGGCCGTATCATCAGCTGCCCCACTGATAGGCTCATGAGAAGGGATGAAACTACTGGAGTCTAAATATATTACATTATGTTTTCATTACAGAAGCAGTTCAAAGTGCTGATAAGGTCAGAAAAGTGTTTTAGGTTTTTAATCAAACTGCTTAAAACGCTTGGTTTTGCATGTTTTTGTTAATACTACTTAATTCCAATGGCTGGTGAACATTTTGTAGAAAGGGTGTCTTTGTTATAAAGATTAAATACCTGCCCCTCTAATTAAGGGTATGAAAACTCACAGTAAATATTCTTGAAACCCTTAGAGTGCCTTCTCCAAATTCAGTAAAGGCCAGATTTTACACACTTGATACCGCCAAGATAAAAAGCAAGATGAATTTTAAAAAAATAAAACCTTCACGTCTTCTATAGGCATCATAAAGAACCAAAAAGGTCGCAAAGCCATTTAAAAAAAATCCTTTGCAGGTCACCTTTAAAATTTAAATTTGAGACTCAAACTACTGAAAAGTATCCTTTTAAAGTTGTTACTGAAACCAGTTCAATTTAAAGACTCTGTCTTAAGTTTAACACTGTCACTTTCACAAATGAGAGCAGAACTGAAAAGACACTGAGGTTTAGTTAACTGTAATACCCCCAAATTCAGTCAGTTTTTCAGCAGAAATGGACCCAAAAAAAAAAAGGTGATGTCAAATTAAATGTGCTAAATTTGTGAGCTAGAAAAACTTATAAGATCAAGTTAAGGAAATGCAATTTTTTTTTTACCTGTTGCACGCATGAATAACTTATGTGGCTGGCTCTCATACCCACGGGATGTGTGGAGAGCAATCCAACTGGGATTTATTAACTTTGCACTGTAAAACAAAGTAGAGACACATCAAACTGTAGACAGTTCTCATTTCCCTTTATGTCCTTTTCAGCAATAAAGATGATATGCACGGGGCATATTCAGAGGATTAAGATGAATGAGGCAAACTTTCTCAAAAAGCAATAGTGTCCAGGGAAGGAGTTTCCTCACCACTAGACCAGTTTATTTGATCATATTCAGTCACTGATCAGCAATACAAAAAATTGAAAATAATTATCTTGTGCTAATAAAGATTTGATTCTATTATTTGTTTGCCTCTAGTGTCATTGGCACTTCTCAAACAGAAGGCTAACCTGTGAGCTTTTAAATGTTAAACAGAAAGTAGGCGTAGTGCAAACAGATCTGAAGCAAAACTTTCCCTTCACAGTTCTGCCAGTGCATCTTAACCTGATCTGCAGCACCCTTTTTCTTTCTCCCCTGAACAGAATGCTCCAATTTTCTAGAAGTTGTTCTAATACTGGTTAAAGGCCATGTGGGAAGAGCATTCCAGTCACAGAATTATATTTACAGGGTATCACCTGGGATCCACTCATCAAATGTCACTTGGGCTCGCAATACAAGATTGGTTTTCCATTTGCTGTAAACAATCTCTGAAGTGCCTTACTATGTGCATCACTGATCCTAAATGACTTATTCAGGAAGCTATAACTATGACCCACGGCTTATGCTAAAATGTAATCTGCACCCACTGGAATACAAGAGGACTTGATCCTGCAGCCCCTTTGTAGACAAAGCTTCCCAACTGATTTCAATATGGAACAAATGCAGGATCAGGTTTGAAGCAAGAGGGCTGAAGTCATAATGCCCCATCCACGGCTCCATAAGTGCACATAATACTTTTCAATCAGTGTACTATGCCAAAAGGTAAGTCCCTGCCATTTGTTTTGTTCCTCTCCTCGAAGGGAAGTGGGAGGGGCAGAGGGAGGAAGGATGCTTCCCCGGTCCCCTCAATTCACCAATAGCAAACATTTAAAATAACCCTAAAATGATTAACTTACACATAAGCACACAAGAAACTGTGATAAGCAGTAAGAGGAGGATAATCAAGGCCCCAGTACTGCAGATCATTGTCACTGGTATTGAAGTACCTGAAAAACAAAAGAGAACTTAAAAATAGACTCCAGCTTTGTAACTCCATCTCAGCCTAAAGAATTTGCACATTAAGCCAAATGTGTCTCTCTACCATAGAGCCAAACATTCAAAGGAATTAAATATTGCCTGTTGGGATTTTTGTTTTACTAGAAATAACTGCAAACACTAAAATAAAACCAACAAAGGGATTCAGAATACACTTGCTGGCAACTGTGGTATGGAAGACTGTAAGAAGCCATTAGAGATGTGAAAACTGGCTCTACGCCAGCTAAGCATATTCATCAGGGCGAAAAAATTCCTTTACATGGAACCAAGTTGGAGGGATCCAGAGTCTACTGAGAAACAGAACACTTGTACAAAATGAGCTCCCCACATCCATGAAAGCTCACAATTCCTGATTATAGGAGCATCCCTACCTCCATCCACAATCATGAACTATAAGCTTGCCCAACCCAAAAAGAGAACACAGATTTAGCAGAGCTCAAAGAAAAGGCAATTTTTAAAGATTACCGATTTGACCTCATCTATAGGGAAGTTTCCCTTACATTAAGGCTCTCAACCTCTGTTCTTTGGACTTAGGTGGCCCATTTATACTTTTAGAAGACTCTTCAGCTAACCCGTTTTGTTCCTGATTGGATCCAGGAGAACCCTTCTACTTCATAAAGATGTCAGCAGACACCTTCAACATGCTTTGTGAACTTTACTGAATTCACATATTGCACAGCTGTCTTATTTAGAATCAGGATGGGAAAAGTTACGGATCAGTAGAAGGCTTAATAATTTGCAGAGCCAAAACCAGCAAAACATCTGCAGACAAGTCGCCACAGAGCCAATTAATTATTTAAACAGAACCTATAAAGGAAATGTATGCATTTTCTTCAATTACAATACACCATGTTTACATATGCAGACATATGTATTAGTTTGTTAAAATATAGTACTTTAACGAGATTTAATACTCAGGTGCAGCAGTCTATTTCACACCTTTTACTGATGAGCCCGACCATGATATAGGTAGGAAAAAATCTCTGTGATCACTACTACTTCTGGCACATTCATTTCATAATGTCCATTTTTTTTGAGACATCACAATTGATTACTTTGGCAGAAAACACTGCGTCCCCAACCCTGGACTGTGTCATCACTGAGTGAAAAAAGGAAGAGAGCTTACACAGAACTACTAGAAGGAAGAGTCCACCTTCTCAAATCTATATGCTGGATCTTGGGTCCAGTGTTGCTTTCCTGTACACAAGGTACTCTTACGGACATAGGTGTTCCTCACACAGAAGCAGAGAGTAATGCCTGAGTCTTGAGCTGCTGTTAAAGTCTGAGAGCAGACGCATACCCTTCATCATCAGTGACAGGAATGAGTAAATGACAGGGGGAGTGGGATTTTGATAACATACTGCATTTTGTGAAGCTTGACAGCGACTGTTGGAAAAATTTGAATTTTGCACCCCATACTTTTAGGTTATAATGTATACCATAAGCAATTAGGAGCAGCCAGACATACAAGAACATATATGCAGACAAACTGGAGTTTAATCAGAGGGAGACTGCACTCACATCTGAGTAATTCTACCAGTAGGTAGAAGAAACAAGGGCCAGAGGAAATTTAACAGCAGATGCAACTTGAGTTATCAAAGTAATATCTTCTAGCTAGCTGACACAAGGTCATGAACCTGGATCAGAGATGTCAGCAATAACTAGTTCACCTAGTTCTACCTCAGAAAGAAAACTCTGGAGGATAATATGTGACAGTGTACAGAGAAAGGGTTTTTCTTGCCTGCAATTCTGCTTTGTCAATGTTTTTGTGGAAGGCTGGCAGCCATTAGAATTTAGCTACATCTTCCAGATGGAAGGAGGAAGGTTTTATGCAAGGAAAATAAAAGTTACAAAAATAAGATATCAGACTCTTTAAATCTCAGGATGAAACAGACTGACTAGTCTTTTATAATTGCCAAGGGGCAAGTTCTTGGCTTTTCCAGTCTACCCACTCTAATGCAACCAATTTTTGACATTTATTACAGTAAATGATATTTCTTGAATTCCTTATGAACTGCCTGAAGTATCTTATGAACAATTGATGATAAATCATATTTCTTTAAGCTGTATCTCTGCTTCGTATCCTACCACTCAAGATTTCTTATGCCAAGACAGCTCAGCTCTTTCACATGGATTTTAATATCCTGCAACTTACTAGTAAGCTTTCCAGTTACTGTATGTATCTTACTCTTACCCTTCCCTAAACTTGTAGTTGCAATGGGAAAACAGTATATATAATCAGCAGATACTTAGCAAGAGGTAACAACTGTCACATTTTAATTAGCAATACAAGAAGATAGGATGCCATTAACATAGCCTTTGATAAATATGCATGGATTCTAGAGAAAGACTGGAAAAAAAGACAGATTTAAATTCTAGCCTCTGGCTCAGAGAAATCTTATGCAAGGAAATTGCATACTGTAGTTTACTGCAGCAATTTTTTAATATACTTTGTTTCTGAAGAGGGAACACACAGGAAAATTACATGTACATACGTATCTAATATTAAATTAGAACTCAAGTCTATGAAAACACCAAGGGATATTTTAGGAGCATGCCAGTTTCAGAGAATGTCTCTCTGTACCTAAGCAAAACAAATTTATATTGTAACTCATTTGTTGCAGCACAGACAGTTCTATTAGCAAACTTAAATGAGTACTACCAAAACTTCTCAGATACTTAACCTTTGTCGTTTAACAGTTCTTTTACAGGTTGGGGGTGTAGCTATCTTCCATGCTGAACATTTCCATCCTATCCAAAATAACGCTTAATCTTCCAAGACTTAGCCATTGAATGTATTAGTTGAGATACTAGTCTCCTGGTGTCCCAAAACTGAATACAAATTGGCCATCTTTCCAATGATGCAAATTCCAGAGACATGTTATTCTTCATAATACTAACAATTCCTAATTACTTAAATACTTACTAACAAATCCCAAATATTGCCATAATACATGCAGCAATGAACCAGACACTGTAAAACATACCTTTTCTGAAATCCTATCAGTACCTAAGGTAACAGAGGACCTTCATTCAGCAGATATAGAAGACTACATTTTACAACTGAAGACTACTATCTCCTGTAGTTCCAATGGTAGTAGCTCATATTATTTTTACATAGAATGAGCCAAGACGTAGCACATTCGTTGTATTTTTACTGCATTCTCAGACTATTGCTTGTCAAACTAACTAGTACGTTTTATATACAAACATCTAACAAATCAAATTGAAGTTCTAAACACCTGCACATTGAGGCTGGGTCTACACTGACGGCGGCAAATTTGCCGCCGTCACATCGATTGCTCTGGATCGACTGAGCAGTCTGTATAGACGCACTCAGTCGATCCAGGAAGCGACACAAGAAAACCACCCCCATAAGCGGAGTAGTGCTGTGTCGAAGGGAGTACTGTTCCCTTCGACGCAGCACAGTATGGACGCTGCGCGGAGGAGACGCTGCAAAGTCGACAGGAGATACGCAAGTGATTTACGTCACTTGCATATCTCCTGTTGACTGTCGCCGAATCACCAAGGTAAGTATAGACCAGGCCTTAGTAAGGGAAGACAATGGAACCTGAGTATAGGAACAGGGAGAAGTAGTGTGTTTAGAGTAATTCATAGAATAGTAAAAAGCTTTTGAATAGATTTAAAAATCTGAAGTCTTGCTTTTATGAATTTTTTCATTACACATCATAACCTGAAATGCAGAAGTGATACATACCATTGCTTGATGGGTAGATTGTAAGTAATTTCTTGCCAGTGCCTCTGAGCTTCATAGTCTCCATACATAGGTGGTTTTCCTGCACCTAAGAAAGTAAGAGATGGCAAACAGTGCTCATGAATTTTTATTTTGTTTCTGACACTGCTTTTCCTCCAAGAATACATCTGGAAATTAATATCGTATTTGTTCTGGATACATCTCTATTATTACTGTCTAAAATTGGAACAGAACGAATAATGGATCGTGCTTCCTATAAAAAACATATATAGGCAACATAGAAGAAATATTCTTTTAGTATTCTCAGTATTTCTGAGATGAACAGTTATCAACTTATACAATTTTCAAGAAACAGATGCAGTAGCCTGATCATTTTACACTGGTAATGTTATCAAGTAGAGCATGAAAAATGTGGCATTTTCTCAGAAATAAAACCAAATAAAATTACTGCATTCCTATACATTTGTTGTGTGTGAAAATGCCCTATTAAATTTCTGAAATAAAACAGAAAATGAGTGGCCCTTCCCACAGAGCTAACATTATAAACAGTTTACTTATTTGTAATGTATGTAAAATTATTCTATTAAAATGGTCCCATATTTTGAGTGGGTTGAGAGGAAGAATTCATTTTTACAAGGATTTCTGAATTACCAGACTGTCTATGCTCCATTTTTGTTTACCACAATCATATTTCTCCCACATCTAATTGTTACGTAGTAGTTATGTAGTAATTGTTATGTAGTAGTTCTGAGTGATGACTCATGTCAAAGGATGCTTCTTACACACACATACATAACATTTACAAGGCTCTCAGGAAGTTAGTTCAGTATGTCATGAAAAAACTTTATCAATTCAAAGTCTTCGTAGGCTTGTTCACAAATAAGTTCCTTAAAGTCATCTAACTGTGGTGGCAGCCACACATTATGCAATCATCGTATTTAGATTATTTGCTATCTTTATCTTGTGATTAGCTATTGAGAACAGAAACTAGGCAGACAGTTTCTTCCACTGAGATATTGACTCTAACCTCATGGAGATTGAAGAGTTTCTTTTAAATATAGGAAAGCCATCTATAATTCTTTCACATGATCTATGTTTCTGCAATTCACACAAGCACAGATATACGTGATTTGTTTGCATGTCGCACAGAGAGAGTACATTATTTCTGTAATAAGAGACATTTAGATAAAAGGTTCCCAAACAGGTCGCTGGGAGTAAAAGCCTCATCAATGCCCACCCTGGAATGATAAATCTATTGGACAGAAAGGATCTGTCATAGGATTTACTAAATATAGAGAATGGTATTAACCACTTTTTTCCAACCATCTGTAGATTTTTGTGGATGTACAGGGATTTTAACACCATTTCCTTCAAAAAGAAGTGAGGAAAGGGAATTAGATCACTTTAGAACTGGTAAACTAGTTCCTAATCCATAGTCGGACCCACTTTTTATATTCAGCTAGCTGGTGAACTAAGTAATTCGCTAGTTCAGGAATTGGCACTCACAGTTTGTTAGATATTAGCATGCTCTAAAGCACACTCAGAAGAATGCATCAACTATACCCAACGAATTTTTACCCAAGAAAGCAAAAGGAATCCTAGCATGATAATTAATGCATCTTTCTGCAGTTGTATACCCAACTAGGATTCAGAATTTAAGAAAAATATATTGTTGTTCACATGCATTCCAATTTTCCATTCTGACAAGAAATGCCCCAGATACTAGACACAGGTACTATAAATCAACCCTTGCTTTGTCCAGTTTTATTGCTGCCTGCAAGTTGTAGGTTTCAAGGGCCTAATTCTGCCTTCAGATACACGCACTTGGCTTCTATTCACTTAATGGGAACTTTGCAAATGTATCTACATGCACTATACTCTAAATGTACTAGCAACTACTTTTCCTGAATAATTATCTAAAACCCACTAGGGTTAACCATGCTGCCTTGGATGACAACCTTCACGGTCATGCATTAGTTATCTGTCCTGTCTCAAACATAACACTAACTCAACTGGGTTAGTGGTGCCTCAAAAAGGCATCACAGGACAAGCAACAAAATAAATAAAATGATGTAGCAACAAAACACTAGTATAGTTAATGGGAGTGGAAATAACCTCCATGTGTATAGTCATTCATGCCACATATGGTTCTGAACTATGCTGAATCAGCATTGCTAGCACAGTCTGCTTTGGAGAACAGACTACTTTTAATCTCTTGATCTGTGTGTGATCGCACCGAGCAATAATGACAAAGCAAAGTAAAGGGACTCTATCATCCTGAAAATTACATTCCATAAAACATCTTTTTTTCCCCCAATGTACTTTATGCATTTGACAGCACTGGTTTATAATCTGGTTAACTGTTTCCCCTGTATAGTCAGGTAGGCCTCGATCCAACAAAATACACAAACAGTCCCACTAAAGTCAATGGTACTACTCACATGATTCAAGTAAAGCACATGCTTTCCTGGCTTAACGCTTTACTCAGTTCCTCCCTTGTTGAAAATCCTTTTACAAGGATTAGTTATGGAACAATAACATTATTTGAAAAAAATTTAAGGAAATTTTTAAAAAACTCAAGACATTATTTAAAGAGTACTCTCTCAGAACCTTGATCATTTTAGAATTAGTCAATTTTTTTTAAATCTAGTTAACAGTATCCCTTTAACATGGGAGAGTACATGCGGTTCAACAATATAAGACATCAATACAGTGGTGGCAATAGAAAAGGAGTATAATCTTGTGTGTATGTTTAAATAGATGAATTCGCAAAGGCCTAAACTATCTACAAAACAGAGAGGTCTCAAATTTATGTCTATAGAAGGCATTCAAGTTAACTATTTTTTATAAACATTATGAAATCGAACAATCATGCATGAGGATTTTCAGTTTAACTTCAAGTGATCACTCCAAGTAAATGAAACTGAAGAGTTACGCATCAATTTAGTCACTAAATAACCATTGGATAATTCTGGTGGTTTTAGTGGTGAGGCTCTGAGCTCCCTTAAGAGAAATATACTCATCCTGTGGTTCTCCTGGCTGGCAGGGTTTGGAAGTATTATGCATTTAACCAAAGGAGTAAAGAACAAGCTTTGTACAAATTGATTGAGACTTCCAACAGCCAATTTAAAAGAGCCATGAAGAGGTCTTGAATATGTTAAATCTTTTGCAGGCATCTCGAGTAGGAGGGGGAAAGAAATGGATCTGATAAATGATATGACTCTGGTTTATCTCATAACAAATTCAGGCAAATAAGGATGATGGTGTAAAAATCTAACCCTTCATTCCAGACCATCTATATAACCCTACCTTTACTACTAGCAGTACAGCTTTAACTAAATAAACAATTTACTTGTGATAAAGCTTGAAGGGCAAGATTAACTGACGGTACTGTGAGGCTGTAGTGCTACTCTGCAACTATTGTAATATCTAAAGTGTAGGAAAGGAAAGTTGGCTGTTCTTTTATTCCTTTTAGCATATTTTAGTGGGGGGACAGTATAAGAGAGGATTAACAGCAATAGGGGCATTAGAATGGAATAGCTTTTTCTTTATGTTGTTTGTAGTGGCTGTGATGTCACTCACTGCTCAGTTCAGTAGAGAAAATGAGATGGCAGTTCAAGATCCTCAGAACCTTAGAGAGGCACAATGGCTATTATATTAAGGCCATATACTGCTTCCTGTTTATGAGACTTTACAAACAAGTTGTTAACTCTTAACTGAAGCCTTGCAATTCACCTTTATGTATTTGTTTTGCAGACTGTGGATATACATTACCTGAATAAGAACCAAACGATACCGACCAGCGTACAATAAGTCCTAGTAGGACAGTAACTGTCATTAAGCTCCATTTTTCCATAACTGCTCTTCAAACCAAATCAAAAGGTACCTGAAAACAAGAAAACAAACTCTATTGAAGCTCTGCCTATGTTTCTGTCCCTTTATGCATTTGGAGTCCCATCATAATTGAGTGACACTGATGATAGTATAGTCCCGCTCTGTCCCACACCATCAGTGTAGTGTTACAATAGTGCTTCTTTCTGCATGCTGCAATTAGAAAGGTTTATTCCAAGCACTGAAAAGTTTCTAAGCATTAAGCTAAACATTATTCAGAAGTATCTTCTCCCATTTCTGAGCCACAAGCCAACTAAGCTTCTGGCAAAAGAAAGTGTGCTAGATTTCAAATTACTGAAAGGAACCCAGATCTCAAACCAATGTTATGTTGTACACACATGCACATTCTTCGACATCATCGCCTTAGTATGCTGGGGACAGTACATGTAATGCATACTTGTGGAGTATGGTTTATCTATTGATGATGATCGTTATTTGAAAAATTTCCTGTTACAGTGTTTAAGTTTGAGGAGGGAAAATACGGAGGCTGCTCATATCCATAGGCAGTTCAATAACTGCTTATTACTGAGAATCTGACAAATATTCAAGGATTTCTGTACAATTCCTCAAACAAATTCCTCGACTTCTAACCAATTAGCAATAACAAAACGCAGAATTGATAGTGTGACATTTAACCACTTTTTCTGCTGCATTATCTTTTGCTTGCATGATGACATAGGCTAAGAATGGATGTTTGCAATAGAATAGTGTTGTTGCACTGGTACTTAATACAGGCCTGATTCTGCAAACACTTACGACCAGGACTACTCGGAGCAGCAAACTCTACACACTTTGGTAGTAATTGCTTTCAGGATCAGGCCTTCATCTCTTACAAAAATATTTTAAAACAAGTCAGGCTGTCACTAAAACAAACAAACAAACCCTGAACTACTTGTTAAAACAGGACCCACAATTTTTTTTAAATATTCAAATAAAAAAAATCTTCAGGATCTTCAGATACACCTGAAACCCTAAAGTTACAAATAAACATTTCAGAAGTCAAAAGGATTTTGACCTGGTTGATGACATTACTAACATCTGAATTTAAGCAAGAGGCTGCATTCCTTACCCTTTGTTAGATGTTTATAACACAATTCCAGCTGAAGGAAACTAACCTGAGATCCTACTAAGCAAAGAGGATTGGACTACAAAATGTTGAGTTTTCCAATGTATTTGTTCATGGTTATATATTTTGATAAATATTTAAGATTCCAAATAGTTCAAGTATTTGTTTATTTAAAAACATTTCATCTTTAAAAGTAAGCAGTGTTCGCACATTTGTTTGTTCCTTCTCTCCCTCCAAAGAGTTAAAGGAGGAAAAATATTTAACAGCTTCTGATGACTTATGTTGAGTGCCTTGCTTAATTCCAAAGTGCTGAGATAAATTATAAAGTTTGCTACATGAGTAAAACTTAATATATAGAACATGAAAGAGAAAGCATTATATGCTTTTTCTTTTACCCAGTTATGGGGATGAGAACTTGAGACTTTCTGCAGCCTCCCTGAGAGCGAAACTTCACACAGCGCAGGAAAACTGAGAATGAGAAGCTCTGGTTTTGGTTTGAGTTCTTATCTACACTCCATAGCTATCCCATCAGGCCAAAGTGTGAAAAGCACTGCCTTAACTATTCCTTAATTTCCATGCCTTTCATTTCAGTTTAGGATTCCTCACCTTTTTATAGCAAACAAAACTAATCTTTCATATCCTGGAAACCTGGAGTTAAATTCAGTCGTGGCATACATGGCTCCTACTCCTTTAGAGCCAATCTACTTTTGGCTCCATGAGTCTAATACTCATCAGGGCAAAACTGGGCCGTCAGTCTCTAAAGTTTAGTTAAAACATTAAGTCCATTTCTATAAATAGGGCTTACAAATGTTACCTACTGAGGGGGAAAGTGTAACACAGTTTTGCTGGACCACACTTAGAGTGATCTGAGATTATAACAATGATAATAGAGTCAGCAGGTGAGTTTTACTTTACTCTTTTATACTAGTTTTAAACTTAAAAAGGAACCAGGGACCCCACCTCCCACTTAAGACACTCTATCTATCACAGACCCCCTTCCACAGAGACTATGCCAGATGAAACTTTCTACACAGATATGAGGGGAGAAACCAGAACTTCTTATCCTTGCCTCCATTTACACAAGAGAACAGAAGAGCTGACCTACCCTCAGTTCGCCTGCTATAGCTTGATTGTCCATCCTGAGACTCCAGTAGCAATGACAGAAATGCTCTGGGTCTGATCTAGTCGTGTCCAAAACACAGGGGAAACACACACATCAAATATGTCGTCTACTGGAGGGTTTGCAACAGCAATACTATACCACTCACAAACCACTATGGGAAGGAGATGCAAACCTAGGCCCCAAGTGTTTTCTTCTCACTCAGACCCTGTAAGAAGTTTGAGGAAGAAACTACATCAGTCACGCTAGTCAGACATAATATTAAATCTAAAATCTGTACCCCAGCTAAAGCAACAGTAGCATTTCCGCCACAGAAGATCAGTAACAGATACACTTGGATGTAGTGGATGAGTCTGAGTCTGGATCTGAGCACCAGAGTCTGTCCTCTGAGGAGAAGAGACAGCATCAAGGGTCGGTAAATCTAATATTCATGCTACTGCCAAGAAACAGCAGCATCAGCAGCCACACCAGCTGTGCCTCTGACAAAGCAGCTACACCACCAGATACTTTTAGGTTAACCTCCCCAGGCTGCGCACAGGATTTATCTACCAGTGTCTGAATCCTGTACCAGCCACAATACCAAAAAGAACTGATCTCTCCAGCAGTCCCCTACTTGTACAGAGGGATATTAACACTGATATCTATGTGCTTTTCAGATAGCATATGCACATTTTATATATCTAAATAAAAGATCCAGAAGGGTAGCCGTGTTAGTCTTTATACAGCAAAAACAACGAGAGTCCTATAGCACTTTAAAGACTAACAAATTTAATTTTTCCAGGCATAAGCTTTCATGGGCTGTAACCCACTTCGTCAGATGCATCTGTTTTTAAATAAAAGATGACACTGAGATTGACAAAATTATCTGAAATGTCATTCTAAATGAGCTCTCATTTCTCTTTGGCTTGTAACATCAGGATCTTCTTTAACTCCCAGCACCACAGACAAGCTCTGCATCAGTTTGTTTCTTCTTGTAACATACCAAATCTCTATATCCCAGTTAAAATCCATCTTCACATTTCTCACCTTGACATTGATAACTGTGACCTTCTCCTCCCTAATGCTCCCTCAGTCAAGTCTATTCAAAACACCATTGCTAAAGTCATCTTCCCCTCTAACCATGCTGTACACATGCCCCCATCATGAATCCATTTTCTGGATTCCTCTCTTTTATCCCATCAAATTTAAGCTACTTGTAAAGTCCTACAGAACGCCATCCTAGCCTAGATCTAGACTCTCACTTTCTCCTGCTCCTTTCATCTCCTGCTGCCACTCTTGCCTTCACGTTCCTTTGTAGTTCCCTCTTATTGGAATAATCTCCCTTTTCTTGTCTATCAAGTTCCCTCTTTTGCTCTCCTCCTTAAAACCCAATTCTTAAAAAATTGCACACTAGTTTGTCTTCCTCATTAATAATTGCTTTGTAACTTTCTTTACTTAAAGTGTTGCCCTGTGTTTTGTCTATGCTAGACTCTAAGCTCCTTGGAGCACAGAATACATCGTACTTAGATAAGGAAAGTGCTGCATAGATATACAATGCAAAATAAAGTTAGTAGTAATAATGATACAAAATACTTGTGGTGGGATCCACAAAAGTATTCAGGCACCTAAATCCCATTTGTTAGCACCACTGCAATCCACAAAACTCCTGCTCGGCTTCTGCCTAACCCTGTAGGCACTTAAACTCACTTGGCACCTAAGTTTTTGCAGTAGAAGTTCCCTAGGCACCTACATTCCTGCCTCTGAGTATGTGCACTACTGCCTCTCAATTAAGCGATGGGGGGCAAGATATGTGCTCCTCTGCCTAAACTGCATATAGGTCCAAATACTGCAGGTGGGCTCAACTGCTTAACTTCACAAAACAGATGGAGGGGAGAGGAGGAAGAAGGACCCGCTTTTTACTGTAACCACTGGGCTAAAGGTTCTCTCACCTGGGATGTGGAAGACTCCCAGTTCAAGTCCCCCCTCTGCCTGATGAGGCGATAAGATTTGAACGGGGCTCTGCTACCTCACTGGCTGCAAGTGTGTAATGCTGTTGTGACTCTGAAAAAAAAATCAATTCCTTTCTGATTACTGGTTCAAGGTGAGTGCTCAAGAAAAGGTACTAGCCCTGAAAGCACTCACACTGTTCCACCAATGTGTTTCTGTTTTGTGAGGCCATGAAATGTTAGACCCTAACTTCTTGGTGTCCTTAATGTTTTCAATATTTTGTTGTTATAGGATGTTAAATAAAACTTTAACTGCATTAGATTGTTGAAGCTCCTCTAAAATGTAGAAAAAGATACTTAAAATGTCAGCAGCAGCACCATAATCAAAGAGTTTCTAAACTCTTAACCACAGAGGAAACTGCAGCTGAGGTGCAATAATGAGCATGTCTTAGCATTTTGTGAAACCTTTATTTTAACATGTTCACATTCACGCCACCAAAAAAACTGAACATACATTATAAAATAGGTGACACCCAAGGTACCAAATCTAATCATTCTGATTACCATTTTGCTTATCCTGACCCTCATTTCAATACCAGCATGACTTTGGCAGTCAGTGTTCCCATAAACTTATAGACCCATGTTTTATACTCTTTGCTAGAAGCCTGTGATTACAAGGTCTCAGATCAGCGTGTGTTAATTATAGATCTCAGTTCTTGATACTGCAGCCATGTTACAATTGAAGCGGAGAGGTCAAAAGGCAAAATGATAATCATAATGATGTGCTTTCAGTGTTGATATTTCACAAACCACCATGGCTGTCAAAAAATAAGCAACACTGCCAAATTAGTTTGTATTTTGTCACTGATGAAGTATTAACTTCTCCCTGTGGTATTTTATGAAATACCATTCATTTATAAGTGGACCAGGCAAAAACACAGGCCAAGCCAGCAAACCCCCGGGGACCTATCCCAAGAAAAACTATTGGCTTGGACCCTTGTAAACAGAAATGGAGTTTCGTTCAACTCCAGTTATAATTCTGTATGAGACATTTCCAGTCTTTTCCAAACAACTTGTGACTCCCTAAATAAAGGTACAATCCAAAAGGAGAGGAAAAAGCAGCTGATGTGCTTGAACAAAGATGACGGTTTCAGACAAATATGTCTTTTAATAAAAAAGACAAAGGAAGAAAAAGACGCGGAGAAGATCCACTGACTGACTGCCTCTCACTAGGGTGTCCCCCCATAGGTTGGTGTGTGATGTCCTCTGGCATTTGATGAGCACCGTGATGAAACCCGAGCGCCGCTGGGCCAGGGAAGAAGTTACCCAGGTACGTTTTACCTGGGTTGGTTTCTCCGATGAGGGTCCGCTGGGTACGATGCAGAGGGCTCCAGTCCCCACCACGCACCAGGACAGTCCACTGCCATGTCTCAGCACCCTTAGGTGCCCCAAGGCAATCTGCCCTCCCCACGACAGGCGGGGCAGGCCACAGGCTCCCACTCTCAAAGGGCAGGCGGCAGAAGTGGGGGTCCCGGACCCCATCTGACAAGATCAGACCCTCCACCAGCTCTTCGTCCGCACCGCGCCAGGGGGTGGCCCCCACCCCTATGACCCTGCTGAGGGCCCCCCCTCCTGCCCCGCCACACACAGCGGAGGGCCCCACGCGCGCCCCCTTCGCGTACGGCCGGGGGGGGGCGCCCGTTAACCGCCCGCCGCCACTCCGGCGGCCCCGCCCCGTGGTGACACCCGTGGAGCCCGGGCCCCCTCACGCGCACCCACGGGGCGTCCAGGAAGCGCCCCCCGCGCGCGGGTTCCCGCCCCCGCGAGGCACCAGGGAGCGCTGCCGCGCTCCCCAGCACAGGAGCGCGCCGCCGCCTCCCCTTCCCTCTTGCGCGAGCCCGCAGATCCCAGCGAACAGGCGGACTCACCGTCACGCGCACGTCCCCCCGCGGATCCCGCGCTCCAAGGCAGGCGTTTCCGGGTCTGGCGGACGTGCACGCGCCAGCAGCGTCCCGGGGCCGCGCACGTAGTGGTCCGGTGAACGCGGGTTGCGGGGACGCAGGGGAGGCGGGCCGTGGGGACAGGGCATCGGCGGGAATGGGGGACAGCAGCGGGCAGCCTGGGGAAAGCCAGGGGAATGGGGGGCAGGGCAGCCTGGGCAGGGTAGCCAGGGGAATGGGGGGCACTGGGGGGCAGGAAAGCCAGGGCAATGGGGGGCAATGGGGGGCAGGGTAGCCTGGGGAATGGGGGGCAGGGTAGCCTGGGGAATGGGGGGCAGGAAAGCCAGGGGAATGGGGGGCAGGGTAGCCTGGGGAATGGGGGGCAGGGCAGCCAGGGGAATGGGATTGAAGGGTAAACATGATCTGCCCAGCAGAGCCCTTCCCCCACCCCCAGCACTACCCCGTGGGAGGGGACCCACTGCCTGAGGCACCGCAGTGTCCAGTGGTCTCTTAACCCGGTGAGGAGGCTTCCCCAGGGCTTTAACTTGACCAGTTCATCATGTGCTTCTCTTCTGGACTAGGGAGTTGTGTCATGTTAACTAAGGGCACACCTCTTGCCCTAGTCTGGACAGGCGACTTCCGTCTCTTCCTCAAGGCAAAACATCTACATTAACACACAGCATCCTGGCCTGAGCGTATAGATCACAAATGTCAGAAGGTGGCACAATTCACACTCAGAATAAGGTTACTGCTGCCTCAGTCACTACACACAGGCCTTGTCCACTGGCATAAATGTAATTCACCACAGGTTCAGCTCCTCCAGTGGTGGCACTAGTGCAGATATGGCTTTGGGCAGCTGCCAGCTGTTTATGCACCTTGTTTTACCACACTCAGATTAGGTCTTTATGACTACTTAAAAAACCAATAGCACCTAAAAAACCTGCCTGCTGCAGTGCCTCTCTCATTGCCAGGATTAGTGGAGATGAAATGTTACATTGGGGGGAAATTATTGGGGAAAAGCCTGGTGGAGTAGACACAGCTAGGGAGTGGGGTGCAGATCTTCAAAGGTGTTTAGGCACCTAACTCCCATAGATCTGGCCCTAGCTTCCTTACTGGGAGCTGTCTGAAGTCCTGTTCTTTGCCAAAGAAAGGGAGACGCTTGAGTGCCTGCTGTGCATCAGGGAGAAAAGATCTAGAGAGCAGTTTGGGAGCAAAGGAGAGACCTACCATCAACCATCTCTTTCAAATTTTTCATACTTCAGTTATTTCTTTACCCTCAGTAACATTGTCGAGGGCCCTGACAACTTAACCTAAAGAACATTTCTCAGTAGATAGTCCTAGACAAGATTCACATGACCATAACCTATTGCCAAGAGTGTAATATGAATTGATCTATTTTCCAACTCTCTCCACTGATTAATGCTTTTTGTCTTTTGTGTGTGTGTGTTCGTTCTTGGGACTGTGGATTTAGCAGAACACGGATTATTTCTTCTCATAATACCAGGCACAGATAGTAAAATTTTCAGGGCCCAATCCTGCAGGCCTTCCAGGCACAGAGCACTCACTGAACTGGAGTTCCAAGTCAAGGAGTTTTATAGAATTTGAGTATGCTGAATGCTGTAGAAGGTAGATTATTTATATTGTCAATTACCATTTGAAGGGCAGCATATACATTTTAAGAAATGTGTAAGACTTCATTTTCCCAGTCCTACAAGTAAAACTATCAATGTGATACATGCTTCCTTAACCACTTTTTCAGGGAAATATTACCTGGAAATCATTAATTTAATTTACAAATATAAAATATTAAAGTCTTAAACCCTAATTCTGTGAAGACTTATGCACATGGTTAACTTTGTTATCGTAAGTATCAGAGCATTAGATGGTAGTGGGAAAGAATCTTTCAAGGACACCCATGCAACCTGGAGGACATTATCCTTCTCCCGCTAATCTCATTCCTGCCATTCCTCGCCCTACTTCTACTCCCAATTTAAAAAATATTAAAAACCAACAATAAAGATGGTAACTAACAAGCTCTGCCGATCCTTCACCACGTCCATTTGGTTATATGTTGTATCCCCAGCCTCTATCCTTTGTCTATTTCGTGTCTTTTAGAATATAATCACTTTGGAGCAGGAATTGTATCCTTTGTACAGTGAACAGTTCAACAGAACTCCTCACCCAAACAAGGCCTTTGGATGGTACTATAATATAGATGTTTATTACTACTGATGATAATAATTTAATAGAGCTGGTGGGGGGGGAAACAATAAAAATGTTCACAGGAAGTTTCTGAAAAATTTTACTTTTTCAAAATATGTAAAAATGTCTACACAAATTTTGATTATTAAAATATCTTAATCAGCAAACCCTCCTGAAAAATTAATTTTCTTTTTTGTCAAAAATTAAATATTTGGAAAATTTTGACCTGTGATGGTAGTATTTTGTCTAGTCTACTCTGGTATGTCAGCAAAAAATACCTTTTGACTACTTTCCAAAATAATTTTCTAATGCAATACATAGGAGAGGATGTAACTTCGGGTATCCTAGTCATATGCCTTCTGAGTGTAAATTAATTCAGCAACAAACATATCACTAAATTATAGTTATTTGACCATTTGAAGTCATTTCCGCTCTTTGCTTATCATACCACTTAGTGCGTTCTTAAAGTATTGGAAGATGGAAAATATAGGATCTTTTACAGATAAAAATACAAACCACTGATTGGTTTCTAAGCCACGAGAAAGTGCCACAGAACTGAGTGTATTTGGATCTCTGAATCTAGCTGAAGACAGTAGATCAAGAACATCATGACATTACCAGAGCATCATATTTTTACAGAGAGAGCTAACAAACTAGCTAATTTTATTGACTCATATGGATACTTAATTAAATAATCAGTTGTGCAAGGGATGAACCAGGACTCTAAGGGATGTCTCATTCAGTCTTAAAAACATGAATCTCTACCAAATTCAGACTCAAAAATATGTTGGTTATAAGAGCATGTAAATTAGAAGTGGAGTGGAATAAAATGTTCTGAAGTATAAAGACCGCTAACAACAATTGCTATTTAATTTGCAGTCCCCTTTTAAAAATTATCTTATTTTAATTCTTTGTGAGGAATTAATCTCCATACACATTATAGTTTCTTTAACATAGCACGTAGCAGTTTGAAATCCGTGAGATAAATTAACAGTACAAACCAGTTATTCCAAATCTATATGAAATCTCCATAGCCATTGCTCCCTCAGATAACTGATCCAGCAAGACTGAACCACAACGTTATTCATTCTGATACAGTTTTCAAAAACAGCTCTGGTTAATGTCAATGGAAATTTTGTCTATTGCCGGATTGGATGCAAATTTAGCAAAGTAGAAGGTAGAGCTGGCAAATAATAGATAGGCCAGAGCACTATTTTAATCTAGCCAGTCAGGCAGACAGCTCTGCCTCCCTTTGGCTGTTCCTTTTTCTGTTTCCTCCAGTGGTTTAGACTCTGTAATTAACTGATAACTATTGCTTATTTAAAATAACAAGCAGCATAATGTTAAACAAATCCAAGAATTGCATGCATCCTTCATAGCATCTAAGTTAGTAACTTCCTAAAACATCAGTGAAAGCAATAAAGCTATATCCTTTAGGTTATTAATATTATTCCTTAGCTTCTCTGCATTTCGGAGCACTCTATCTCCAAACCTACATTTGGCAAAGAATTCTTAGGGCCCTGTATTCGAGTGTTAGACCATACTGCTGTACGTTCAAGTGCATTATTTCAATTAGCTAAGGTCTCTTTGTTGCAAGGTGAAATCATTCACTTCCCCAGGAAAGCTTTTTATTGAATTCTTTCTAAATACTTGTATTGGCCACGTTGCCTGAAATCGAGTCTCTGTCACTAGTATTTCTGCAGTGACTTTGACCAAATCAATGAATGGAAAAGACATTAAGGATACATTGTAACAACGGAGCAGTAGACAAGCGGGTTTTGATTTTGGTCCTTACTAAGAGAGAGAAAGGAATAATGATCAGGAAGACCGTTTCTATTAACCCTTCACATCCTCGTGGCGTTTGAATGAGTTCGCTGGCCGTTTTCTTTAATTACAGCGATTACAATTGACGTAAAGCTGCATAATGGAAACACAAATATCGTTAACGTGTTCCATAACTCTCGAATGAAATGCAACCAGAATAATGAAAAAGTCCTTCCTATAGTTGACAGGAGAGAAAGGGGCTTGGAAGAAGCTGCAGCTATAAAAAAAAAGTTGCTTTCCAGCTCATGGAGGATCTAGTTCCTGAACTGAGCTGGACTGCAGGAGGGAATGGGAAAATAAACTCTAGAGATGTTTTCAGTTGGAGATAGTCTGACCATCAGCACTACCCGAATGGTATGAATCTGTCCTTTCTGGCAGACCCGTTTGGTAGGTTGGAAGAAGAGCTAACGTGTTAGTTCAGTCAAAAAGCTGGACCGCTGAAAACCATCACACTGATTGTTTCCTTTTAAACACAGCGGCTTAGTGGCGGTTCTTTCGCATCTTGGACTTTTATTATTTCTCTTTTTTAATCTTTAGAGGGTGTGGTGGTTGCCATGCTGCTAGAACCAGCAGATAATCGATAAGGAACTGGGTGGAAGGGCCCCGTTGGCTTTAGGACTGACCACTACTGTTTTTTTAAATAAAATTGTAATAATTCTCCAACTCCAGAGAAAAACCCCAGTCCGTCGGGGTGACCGAGATGGCTGTGCGTCAGCACAACCGGTTCCTCTTTGACATTATCTCTACAACTCTGTGGGCTTCTAGGACTTGAACTTTCATTTGGGGAGGGATTCCTGAACTGGAAATATTTTATACTCTGGTACTTTGTGGCTACGTTGTTACCCCTGCAAAAGCAAGTGTGTTTGAGGGTCAGTCATTTCGCTGCTAAATTGAGAAAGGCTCAGTTGTTTTCCTATGCCCTGGCTTTTCCCATCTTGTTGAATCTCAAGGACGCAGGGCTTTTATTAAACCTTGTGTCCAAGGACACTCCTCCTCACATCGTGATCTTAATACAGTTGCGGATTGCCTTCTTTCTCAGCTTGCTTACCAAATCCTGGATGAATAAAGTTTACTTAGTTATTTAAAGAGATTAAATGTCACATTTTAAACGAAAGGGGAAGGCTCTACCTTACTGACCTATTTTTCATTTCTGGTTTAGGAAAAGGCAAGATTAGCATGGATACTGCATTTTCAAGGACCTCGCCACTATTAAATAGACTGTTAAGTGCATTTTATGGCTGAAAAGTCTGTTCCCAGTTCAGTCTAAAAGACGTGCTAAGTTCATCTCTACCTGCTACATTGAACATTCACTGACTAAAATACTTTCTGTGGATATAATACCTATGATCTGTGTCTTTTAAGTGCATAACGCTAAATGTTGTAGGACTAGTAAAACCTAACTCAATAAAAGTCCCTAGAATGTAAGTGTGGTCCCTCATGACAAATATATTGTTCATATTTAGTCAATTATATGCATTCCTTGCTCCATTAATGGATGTTGGTATCCAAAGGTGACCGGATTTTGAAAATCAACACAAAAACTATGATAAAGTAAGGTTGACAGGTCTGTATTAAACCAACCAAGCAAATGAATCAGAGGTAAGACTCCCATTCCCACCTGCATTCTTCTTGCTATGGGATTGCATGGCTCTGCGAACACTAGGTTAAATGGTCAAGTCTGAACAAAGTGGAGATTTTACCTAGCAATTTCTTTGATACTGTGAGTTTGTCGGGTCAGGGTCTGTTTTCATTGGTAGCTTTAAAATCAGAGAGGAAAATTAGGTCGGACGAGTGCTTTAAACATGATCTGTAGCCTCTGCACCACTACCAGACTATTTACTGGTTCAAGTAAATGTGATATGTTGTGTTTTCAAGCACTTTATTATTAAAGTGTACCAGGAGAGTTTATATACAAACGTTATAATTACGGTGTAAACTGAATTGCATAGCTCCAATTTGTACACTCAACCTCTGTTTGATGAAGTAATTGCAGCGCGTTATTTTCAACTTTCACTATCTGGTCTATGTAAAATATTTAACAATATATCCTAAAGACATAAAGCTTGCTCCTGCACTTATTGAAACTAAGGGCTTCCTCATGACATCACTACGAGTAGGAGTCCACTGTATGCCACACATAAATATGATAAAGTCTTTACTTATGGATGAAATTTTCAAAAGAGCTTATGTGAGCTGGGAAATTCTGATAGGAACTAGAAGCCTTATTCCTTTAAGCAGCTCTGAAAATCCCAATAACACCATCCTCCAATCTCATGGTAGGCTCCAGAATGACTCCCCCCTGTGATTAATTTTAAGGCCAATGTCCTTGATTCACAGAACACTAGGGCATGAGCAGCAATTGCACAATTTTCTTCATAATAATCACCTGTAAGTACCAGAAATCAGAATCTGTATCAGTACCTACGTAGATAAATGGTAGCTTAGCATCCTCGCTAGCACTTCATTCAGTCTGTGGCCTCTCTAATGAACCTGCCAGCAAAACATGCGCAATGTGTTGTTTAAATTCGAGACCATTTTGCATAAGAAAATAAAAAACTTCCCATTTCCTTTTTTCCCTCCTTTGCATTAATGTAGCCTAAAAATGACATAAATCCGGGGCATACACTGTCCTCCATCCACTGTGGAACTTTTGGTTGATGTCAATTGAATGTGTGTGCAGACTAAAGGTAGTGATTGCCTCTAAAATCCTGGTTCAGCCTGGGATTTTATTCAGGCCAAAGGACATTTTTCTACTCTGCCCCACAAGCAATTTTGAAAATAGGAAACCTTATTGCATTGACAACATTGACAAACTGTTGCACTATAAGGCGTCTAGCAAACATCCTTAACTAGTGTGGCACTGGTGGTGTGACCTTTAGTGCTAATTTCTCATAATAAAATGCTGTTTTTGAGGTTTATAACATGGCCATGTATAAATATACACATAATACATTCCATATATATACTAAAGCATTTTTATCTGCACTTATCCAGTAACTTGCTTTAAGGGCTATGGGTTAAATCCTGCATATCTAACTCCTACCTGTGGTCCAACTGACGTCAATGGGAGGAACGTCTGTTAGTAAAGTCAATCGGATGTAGCCCTGTAAATCTGTGGAAATCACTTCACTCATAAATCCAGCCAAATCTCTGAGGATAACAGAGCACAGTAGCACCAAACAGCTAATTTTAAGAGATGAATTAAAACAGAGGAAATTAGGTAGGCATAATTTAATTACTCGGTCTGGGTAATTGGAAAATTATTAGATTAAGGAATTACCCAGGGCCCGATGCCCTTTATTTGCAGCAAGTGCGTGGGATCTTTAGCAATCATGGGCCTTATCCTGTACCAATGGGAGTTCTGAAAGTGCAAGAGGCATCGGGGCCTGGTTTGATGTTTCCTCTAGAAATGTCCTGTGCTGATATTTCCACACACAAAAAGTATCAGAGGAGTGCACTGGTTTACAATATTTTTTCAGTGGCAGGAGTGCTACAAAGAATTCTGCCGTAAGCAACTAGCAAGTGAAGGTTTGATAATACTTTTGAGAGCTCTTAAGCCAGGACATGGGAGAAGACTGAAGAGTGACCTATGGATTATATTAAGAAATATGATGGGAAGAAAAGTTGTTCAACTACAATTTTTAAAGGCTTTTAGCACTTAGATTTAGTGCATTCATGCAAGGATTTATTAACATGATAGAGCATAAATGCCTGTAAAGAAGACCATATAGCTGAGTCAATATTTTATAGCAGCCTGTCCGCAACCCTCCGTTAGGCAAAACTTAGCCAGGAGCCATGGTCTATCATCATCAAATGGCCCTTTCATAAAGTCCTTCAGTAAATATGTGCTTGCCGTTGTACTGCTTGTCAAGCAAATAATATGCACGGCGCGGTCTACACATCCCCAAACCCACGTATTTTATTGTGTAAATAACACCGCTTCCTGAAAATCGCTGCAGATACGGCGCTCCCTAAACGCTTTTCCATTCCACAAGCCTTACTCGCTGCTTCCCTAAGAGACCGGATAGTTCCCAGTCTCCCTTGTAAATGATTTGCTTCTTTTCCATCAACCAGAGGAAGATTCCTGTGTTCTTACAGAGTTGGAAAGGCAAAGCCCGCCATGAGCTATGCACCAAAGTCTAAATGATAAGAGACGACGGTTAAGCTATAGGGTGCGTCCCCCAGCCTGAAATTCGGGCTCATAGCTCCAGACTTCTTCCCACCACTTCATTTGCTGCTTGGCCTTTATCACCTGCTTTTGATCGATCCCTGGGTGACTCGAGGGCAGCAGATGAGGCCCAACCTTGAACGTCTTGGCTTCAGACCCCAATTCCCACCCACCCTGACCTGCCCCTTCTGTCCACGGATACAAGCAGCTTTGGCCACCCGTGATCTTTGGTCCGAGGTAGCTGCGGTTCTTAGCCAGGTGAGCTCTCACTGCGCCGCCTGCGTGTGCAGGCAAAGCAAGCGCGGGACTCCCAGGGTGTGAAGAGGGGTGGGGTGGAAACAGGTTGGGTACCACCCCAAGACCGGCGGCCGCCGCTTTGCTGACATCTCGCCAGACGCGATGCTAAGCGGGTAAGGTGATGGGGAGAGGAGTCACACCGTTAGCTGTGGATCAGTCTGTAGGGTTGGAGAGAGCAGCACAGCCGAGGGACCCTGAGCTATGCTCCAGGACAGGACGCAGTGTTTTGCGGGGAACTTGGGCTGGGGGGTGGTGGCTGTACGTGAATCTTAATGCATCGTTTGGACGAAACTGTTAATCGGTTTACACTGAGCAAACCCCTTCAACTGACTAGGCAACGCTGCTCCCATAGCCGAGAGCCCCAGGGGAAAAGCTGCTAACACAGACGGGACCTTATTCAAGTGCCTGGGGAGGACGCGAAGAAAGGATCCACAGATATCAAAGGTGCAAACTCCACCTGGCCTCCACCCTGTCACGGGAGAAGCTTTGGGCTCAAGGTCCCTTGGGATTTGGGTTTACTCCTTTTACAGCCTTTAGTTGCCCGACTCCGAGGAGTAAAGCATTTACCACTCGGTTCCCTTCATTGGGCTAACTAAGTGCATTAGCCAGCCTGTTTCATTAACAAGCTCTGTAGGTTCAAAGGGCCCTGGCAGGAGTTGGAGAGAAAAGAGGGTTCGGGGGACCCTTCCTTTGGAAAGTTTTAACTGTTTAAGTCGTCGGTGCTTTTAGAGTCGCCCTTCTTGCTCCAATGTACATACAGCCACAGTCTCTTCCTCTCTCCCCTTCTTTCCCTTCTGGGGCTCCCCTCTGCAGCCCTAGAGCCAGACAACCTATGTGTTGGGAGGCTTTATAGCTGGTTCTCCCCCCGCTGCATGAGTGAGAGGCGTTTGCTTGCCTCTGCAGTGCAGCCAGTCCCAGGGGAGGCCTGAGGGACAAAACCCAAGTTATGCAAGGACCGTGGGACGGGCGCTTTGCCCCGGCTCGCTCTCCGGATGGAGCCGCTTCCAGGAAAGCACAACCCGAGCGGGAGCTTGCGCAGGGAAAAGCGTAGACCTTGTGCGAGGCCGTGCACACCGCTTGGCGCGGGGAACCCCGCTCCCAGCGTCACCCCCATCCAAGGGCGATCAGCTACCAAACGATTTCTCGCTCCTGGGGAGCGGGGAGGGAACTAGGAGAGAAACGGAACTGGGTGTTACTGCAACCGTGAAAAGTGTCTGTCTGGCAACGAGAGGCCTTCAGGAAAGGGGATGCAGCTCCAGGGCCCAGCTCCTAGCTCCGTCGCCACAAGGAGCCTGTCTTTGGGTCCGCAGCCTCCATCGCGGTGTGCCTCACCGCTAAATAACCCGATCCTGGGAGCCGACAGCCATTGAAACTGCGGCGTTTAAAATAAGAAGGGAGCGAGCCCATCTTTCCCCTCAATCCCCGGGCAGCTTCGGCCCCGCGTTTGAATGAGCGTCGCCCCGGAATTCTCGCCCCGTCTGCACGCCCAGTGGCCGATCGATTGCCGGGCAACTCCCTGCCTCGAGAGCGGATTGAACGAGCAATGCCCCTGGGTGGCGGCGTGCGCTGGGAAGCGGGCCTTTCCGCCCCTCGGGGCAGGAATTCAAAGGGGTGCCCGATGATTTTTCTTTCCGGATAAAACCTTCTATAAAAATAAGGGCCAGGTCCTCGGCTGGTGTCAATCGCAGCGCTCCGTGGAGGGCCATGGAGCGACGCCGATTTACAGCAGTTGAGGAAATGGCCCTTAGTAGGGCGTTAATTGGACGGCGTAGTCCCCATTTCCAGCAATGTCAACGATTGAAGGTATTGGGAACCAGCCTCCTCGCTCGTGTTTTGTGGATTCGTCTAACCCTAGCCGGTGGTGAAAGAAGAATGTTACTGCATTTTTCATAAATAACCAAAGGGAGGGAAACATTGGCTCTGGATAAACTACACCAACTGCAGAGCGTGCTCATTTTCCCAGGGTTTAGGATCTGGTTACTTTGAATACACCCCAGAGGCCAGCATGATATGTCTTACACTAACAGGCATCTGTCACCAACCGTGTCAAGTTTTGCCATATGTGTCGGACGGTTTGTGGAAACAGGGGGGGGGGAAGAAAAAGAAAAAATCCCCACAGCAAATAAGATTTTCGTTGCCCGGTTGAGTTGGATGGTTTGTTGTCCGTTGTGGAAACTGCTGGGAAGGGGCCAGTTGTGTGCAGAGATGGGGTTGAAGCGAGAAGTCAGAGGAGCTTCCCCCACACGTTTCAAATGACTGTTTACTCGGCAATCAAATATTTTGTTTTTGCTGCACATCTTCGATAAAATCTATGGCCATGGGTTAAGGATGTTTCTTCTCCTTTTTTAAAGGGCTGTTCTGAGTGGGATTCCATTATTAAACAGGGTTTATCTCTCTCTCTACATATATATATTTCTTCTGAATCCAGCTGTATCAGTTCCCAGAATTTTTCTTTCCGTTCAAGCCACACGAAAGGACAAATATACACCTAGCCCGATCCTGCTGGTAACCGACTTACTGATAACGTTCCCAGTGACTTGAGCTGGAAATATAAGGCATGAGAAACCGAATCGCTGAACTCAGTAATGTGCGGATCTCTCTATCTGGGTGTTATGAGTAGATTTTTCCAAAATATTATGGTTATTCGTGGACCTGTGAAAATACAAGATCTTCCTTTTTTCGCACCTAACTTCAAACTCCTCGGTTTCTCATCACCAGAGTTACCCCGCTTATCTCCTCCAGAACGCTAAAGAAACGGTCCCGCTCCCAAATTACAGCAGGGGAGCGTGCTCCGCACAATCCCTTGCCCGAGGCGTCCCCTGTATATCACTTGGGGGGGGGGGTGTGTGAAGAAGTCCAGAGAAGCAGCTATATAGACCGCGGAGGTCAGGAAATTTGTTATATACCTAACGCCCCCTACAGGTTCCACTCCGCTTTTACTGTCCTGGGAGCCAGCTGGGAGCCCCAAAGTGAGATTTCACCTGCCTCTGGGTTTATTTTGCTCACCCATTCCTTTCTGTTTAAATTCGTGAGCCTTCCAAGCCTTCTTTTCCCGTCCTATTTTTAGGCGATGAGTTCTTTCCCCGGCAATAGTCTGGTGCCTCTTGCCTGTGTAATCCAGGCCAACAGGCCATGTCGCGTTTGCTTTGCAGAAGCGGTGCTAGCAGAAGCCGGACTGGCAAATCCCACGTCTGACAGCGCTGTGTGTTGCGGATGGGGCAGCGAGACAAAGACGCTGTGATAAACCCTTCGAAAAAAATTCCACGTAATAATTGAATAACCTAGCCTATCATTACAAGCAAACCAAACGCAATTAAAAGGAATCCGCTCTTAATTTAATAAAGAACCTAGGATAACAATCGAGCAACTCAGTATTATTTTATAACCTCTTAATTTAAATTATTTTAACGTTGCAGGCAGCGGGGAATATACTTGGGCTTCCCTCTACCCCGTTGGCTTTTCGAATTCGATTTGCACGTGTTCCTTCTGCGCCTAAAACGTTTACACTATAATGATATTTACCTTTCTCTCTCAAATAAGTAGCTGATCTCTGGAATCTAAAGAGAACTATTCAGCAGCGTTGTAGGAATGACAGTTCTACCGCGCCCCCCCCCCGGAACCCCCCCACTCCTGGTCTAGCCATGCTGGCCCGTTTTGCAGATCATCAGGGAAAGAAAAGAAAAGAAAGAAAAATGTCTCCAATCTCTGTGTCAAAGGGAGCTAGTTGGAAAGAAAGTTGCCAGCTATTTTGCCTTCTACCTACCCCCGGCTGCCTAATAAATAGTGTGAAAAGGCCTTCCAGTTGAAAGGCTGCTGCTTGGTCTGAACACACACATGCAGGGCCGGGAGGTATTATTGCTATGTACGGAAATATGAGGGAGTAATTTTATAAGTAACAAAGGATCAAGAAAGGAATGAGCCCCTGTTATCCAATGTCAGTTAGAAGCACTGGATCAGCAGCTTCTTGAGCCTAAAAGTGAATTCAAGAAGAGCCTCCTTTCTCTTTTCCCAGGGGTATCAGCTAAATATAGAAATAACCTCTCTGTGTGTTGCACAAATCATGCACCATTTGCTGTTTGTGTAAAACCGATTAGCTAGACACAACTGTGAAACAACTTGTTACTTTTATAGCCGCGGCACACAAACACATTTAGATCTGTTTAGTTTTCCTTGTAAAAAGAGATTAGAGGAGTGTCCATGTACGGACCTGCATGAAGAGCCTCTGACATATAATCTCTTCTTGGTTAAGGTGACTGTTTTTCCTTTCCGTGTCAGATGATTATCAGGTCCTTATTTATAAAGTTCAAACTATTCAGTCACCAGGCAGCTTGTTTTATTTTAGTATATGTATCCCGAGGTATAAATGTTTACTTAGGATGCAATAATATTTACTGCTTACCAAGAAAACAAATTGTGTATAAGGCAAGGACACGTTTTTACAGCAGATCCTCTGCTTGAAATAAGCAGCACATTCAGTGCTGTAGCATTAAGTCGTTAACGCCTTAATATAGCTGATTAATTGAACATGCATTTTATGCACCACATTTTGCTAACAAGAGAAGATTCTTGTCTATGTGGAATATCAACACACATTTTATTTCCAATACGTGAAGTGAATCTGACTTTTTTTTGGAGAGGGAAAGATTAGAAGAATATAATTTTTTCAATGCATAGGAATGAATATTTGTCTTACTGTCTCTTTTTCAGACTGAAACAAATATCTCTAATTCTATCACACACTTTCTAGCGACTGATTTTCAGGATAGCTCTTAGACACCTTAACTTGGGCCAAATATGCACAGAAATAGATCATTTGCACCTGTTCTCCAAACTTAGTTAATAGGAGTCTTCAACATAAAATGACCGTAAATACATTCAACATTTCTCAAATGAAAAAAGGTTTTTTCTTTTTCTTTAAAATGTAAGTTCAGCTGTTTAATAATACAATATTTGCCTTATATTAATATGAAAGATTCAATTAGATTGGCTGGGAGCATATTTTAATTCTACCGCAAAAGAAATTAATAATCTTTTGATCGCCCTAACGTTTAATTTAAAACTCTATTTTTAAAATAACAAAGGAATGCACATATTGAGAATGCACATTGAGAATAATTATGAATATTATGAATTCTGTACTACTTTAACTGAGTGTATAAATACATAGCCATAGTAGAAAAATAGCGTATTTTGGGGAAGTATCTCACGTTCTAAAGCATTAATGTGTCTAAAAATAATCTAATTGCGTGAATGTTTTATGTTATACTGTTGATTTAAATTCGTTTTTGCTAGGGCAAACCTTTCCGTATTACAACTGGATTGCTTTCCTGCTCGCTGCGCGCTGGCGCGACAATTTAGACCGAACAAACTGAAGTTATCAGCACTGGTCGTCTATTTTATTATGGCAGGCACTCAGCAAATCTGGGATCTTAAATTAGTCAATATCTATCCAAACAATAAGTAAAATAACTAGCATGCTATTTAATAACTCCTGGAAAGGTTATTCGAATTAAAGGGAAAGTTAGGGTGTTTACAAAAAAGGGTTAGTTAGTTTAAATCATTTAAAAAAATCCTCTCTTCTATACATTATACACCTAAATTGACACCCGATCAGACTCTCTCTATATATATTTATAGTGTATAATTATCAAATAACACAAGGAACGGCATTTTAAAAATTTATTTACAAAGTTGTGTACAACACGAAGGGATAACATTTAGAATACATATATTCATTCATATATAAACAGACTTCTATAATAGAATGACAGGTCTTTTTGTCTTTTTTCCCCAAAATTTTTCTTTCTTTGTTTAATATTTAAAATTTTCCCCGCTTTTTTTTTTAAATACATTTTTTTGTTCTTTCGGATAAAACGGTTTGGAGAGTAAGAACCTTCAAAAAAAGTGAAAGTTCAAAGCTCCTAATCCCTACTGTTATTTGCCTTTTTAAAAAAATAAAAACCCCAAAAGTAAAGTCAATAATTTGTAATACAAATATGTACAAATGTTGGTTGGATTTCTTTCCTTTTTTTTTTTTTTTTTTTTACCTGTACAGAAAGCATTCCTCGCGTGACTGTGATTGGGTTTGGTTTTGTAATATGGGTGAGGGGGGTTGTTTGCTTTTGCGTGTACCGTTTGGCTCCTACCCTTTTTGTGCCGGGTTTTAGTTTGATTTTGTCAGAGTCCAAAGTTTTTTTGTTTTGTTTGCCTCTGATGGATAGGAAGAGAGACGGGGTGGGTTTCCCCCCCCCCTTCTTCCAAGTCTCTTATTTATAGACAGAGGGATATAAAATAATAATAAAAAAAGAGCAGAGGATCGGCGCGGAGCCGGGGGAGGAGGGGATCGTTCTTAATTACTGGGCTGGCCATTTCGCCTGCACCGCCGCCGCGGACGCAGCGGGCTGCAGGAACTGTCCCGAGAGGAGGTTTGTAGGCACGCTGAGGATGGGGGCGATGGCTGCCGTGGTGCGGGTGAGGGACAGCGGCTGGTGGGCCATGAGGGCCGACTGGACCGTGACCGGCGGGCGGAGGAAAGTCTGCGCGCCGCTGCCGGAGCTGGCGGCCGACACCCCGATGATGTTCTCGATGCTGAACGAGGGCCGGCTGCTGGGCTCCGACTTGACGAGGGAGCCGGCGGCGCTCAGGCTGTTGAGCTGCAGCTGGAGGCTGGGGCCGAGCTGCGAGTTGAAGGCTTTGCGGCTCAGCTCGCTGGAAGGCAGCAGCGGCACGGCGGGCGGCAGCATGGGCCCCACGGGCGGGATGTAGGGGTACTGCAGCGCGGCGGCCGCGGCGGCCGGGTGCGGGTAGGCGCCGGGGTGCAGCCCGTAGGGCCGCCCGTAGGGCCCGGCCAGGCTGTAGGCGCCGAAGCTCTGCATCATGAGCGCCGTCTGCTCGCGCAGGTGCTCCTGCTGGTGGCGCTTGAAGCGCTTCCTCCGCCGCAGGAAGCTGCCGTTGTCGAACATGTCCTCGGACTGCGGGTCCAGCGTCCAGTAGTTGCCCTTGCCCGGGTTGCCCGGCTCGCGGGGGATCTTGACGAAGCAGTCGTTGAGCGACAGGTTGTGGCGGATGCTGTTCTGCCAGGCCGGGAACTTCTCGCGGTAGTAGGGGAAGCGGTTGCTGATGAACTCGCAGATGCCGCTCAGGGTCAGCTTCTTCTGCGGGCTCTGCAGGATGGCCATGGTGATGAGCGCGATGTAGGAGTAGGGCGGCTTCACCAGGCTGTTCTTGGGCTTGCTCTGCCCGGCCGCCAGGGCCACCCCGCCGCCGCCCGCTTCCTCCCCGCCGCCTGCCCCCTGGCCGCCGTCCACCGGCCCGCTAGGGCTGGCCCCCGCCGCCGCCGGGCTGCCGCTCGGCTCCCCGCCGGCCGCCGCCTCCTTGGGGAGCGCCCGCTCCTCCGCCTCGTCCGCGGGCGGGCTGGCGGCCTCGCCCTCGCTGTCCTTCTCCAGCCCGTCGTCCCCTTCCCCCACCACGTCGATGTCCACATCTTCGGCCGCCAGGACGGGCTGGCCGGACATGGCGCTGCCGCTGCCGGACAGGGTCATCCCCGCTCAGGGGAAGGGGGGCCGCCGGGCGCGGGGAGGGGGGGCAGAAAAAGTGAGCAGGGTGGGGATGGGGGACCCGGGGGGGGAAAGAGGTGAGCTGGGCTTGGTGGCTCCTCCAGCTGGCACCTGGGATGTTCAGCTCAAAGCCTCTCCCCCCCCTCCCCTCCCCGCCCCCCAGCTGCTCGGCGGCTTTCCCGACAGGTACCTGGGGTCACACCCAAGTCCCCTGGCTGCGGGGCGCGGTGCCTTCTCCGCCAGGCATCTGGGACCGGCTCCGGCTCCTCCGAGAGCTTCCAGGGGGCTTCCCCAGCAAGGCACCTGAGATCAGACCAAAGTCCTCTTCGGTCTGCCGGGCTTCTCGGCAGCTGCTCCCCCCGGGCCGCCTGGCATCAGGTCCGGCTCCTCCGCCGACTCCTTCCCCCCGCCGAGCGCGGCGGCTTCCCCCGCAGCTCCAACTCCTCCGCTGGGTCCTGCCGGCGGGGCTTTGGGATCAAGCGTCTCCGCGGGCTCCTGCTTCCCTCCGCAGAGCCGCGGGATCCAGTCAGGCGCCTCCAGCTGCCGGGTGGGTGGCTTCCCCGGCGAGCAACGGGGATCCGCTCCAAACTCCTCTCCTGCTCATCCGAGCTGCGGCGGCAGGTGAGAGCTCGTTAACCGCAGCCTGGCCACCTCGCCCCTTAAAGGGTGGCTGGCTCCAGTCCGCTCAGGAGCTGCCCCCCCACCGCCACACACATTGCCTCTCTCTCTTTTCTCCTGCCCGTTTGGAGAGCGGGGGGCAGGTCGCTCTGCACGCGGAGCGGGCGGGGGGGGGGAGATCAGGGTGTTATAAGAACTCGGTTGCCACTTTGGAAGTCCTCGTTTAAAGACTGGCTGATAGATTACTTTCCAGTTAAAGATATACTGGGAGGCGTGGCCACGTGACCGCCTGACGTCAGGCGCCCCACTGTGAAGCCAGGCAAAACTCAAGTTGTTTCATGGGATTGTCAACAAAGAGACAACAGTGAACATACACACGAGCATCCTTTCAGCCCACAGCCTCCCTTCCCGCTAGCTAGGGACTCCACAGTAGGACTGTAGCCGCGTGAGCCCATTAGTCTGCTTTGTCCAAGATTGCAGGTTAGAAGCAGTTCATTTTCCTACATTAGGGAGGGTTTGGGGTTTTTTTCCCCTCTCTCTTCCAACCGGGATAACGCTGGAATGCTGTGAGCAGGCGAGAGAGAGAGAGAACAACCGTTCTGATTTTAGCGTTTCAAAAAGTTGGTGCTGGGTTTTGTTTTGATGTCTTTAAATGCAAACACCCTGTTCAATGCCAAAGGTCGGCAACAGAACCTCAACTGGGCAGGCACGCCGGTATGTTTTATTAGCACCACCGCCTCTGACCAAATTCACACTAAACGGCTGCATCGTCACAGTAATGCTTAACAGCAACAACTTTGGGCTCTGAAATCACTTCCCGTGTGTTTTTGGTTTGTTTTGTTTCCCACCGCAGCATCAGCTGGAAACCGAAGATCAGAAAATGGCTATTGATTAATCTATTAGATTAGTGGCAGAGAGAAATAAAAAAGACGTAAAATAACAAAGGGAAACTATAAATAAAGAAGCCTTTGGCCGCTTTTTTTTTTTTTTTTGGTGTGTGTGCGCAGAGGTGTTAACGACATAATCATTGCCAGCGTTAGCATATGAAAAAGTAGGAAATGAGGGAGTGTGTGAATGTGAAGACTCTATTCAGCAGAGTGCAAGGTAAGCCTTGTCCCAAGGAGAGGGTGCTCCAGAGAGGAGGAGGAAGAGCTCCGAATTCTATTCCTTTTGTGCCAAGGGGATCTGTTTAAACTGAGAACAATAGCACCTGGGTAAGTCGGAAACGGTTTGCTCAGTGATTTGCTTTTCTTTACTTCTTTTTAAATCCCCGTGTATTGTTTGAACGATCGCGTGTGTTTTGGATTTAAAAAATATATTTAAGTAGAAAACTGCAAAAGGATCAAACAATTTCCGACGAGCAATTATTGTTATCAAAAGGCACCGACTCCTCCCTCCGCCCCTTCCCCCTTTAAAATAAATCCGAGGGCTCGGTAATGTCTGTATTAACATATTGGTCTTCCATTAAAATCCCTTCCTGCCTAAAAAGAACATATAACCGTTCACAAAGGGAAATCAATAACCCTCCCCACTTTTCTAGTAACAATTGGGGGGAAGCCATGTCAATTGCTTTCCGATGCCTGAAAGGTTTATTCGGCTCAAACAAAAATCTGAGGTCCACTACTCAGAACAGGTGAACATCTCAACTATAGGGCAGCGCTCGCTTTAGTGGGAGAAAAATATTGATGAGTGAAGATTCAGTGAAATATTTTACAGAAGACGTTGGGCAGCAGATAGATTGATTTATCCACTACTCAGTGGGGAGAAGATCTTAATCAAATTTGCTTCACTAGATGCTATCCGCAGACAATACAGAACTGCTATTTAAATAATTAGCGTTAGCTTCTTGCGGTTAACACTCGCGCTAAATCTGTTGTTTTCATATGGGGGGGGGAGAAAGTAGTTCGAGATAATGTGAGCGTTCATTTTCAGGACCGATCTTTATCCAAAAATAAATCGGATCGCTGGCTCTGACCTAGTACCAGTGTCACGCATGGGGATTTTTTTTAAAGTTACAAAACTTAAAATGTAAAGAATGTTTTTAATTCTAAAATGACCTTTTTTAATGCGTTTAACTAAAAAGTCAAACTCTCAAATGTATATATTTTTAAGTTTTGAGAAGGGAGAGCGGGGGGATCTTTTCCTTTCCTGTGCTGAAATCAGGTTTGTGATTATTTTAGATTTGAATGTTTGTCTCTATGAATTATTTAAAAACAAAACAAGCCACACACACAGCCAAGGAAGATTTTAGAAATGAAACAAAGCCCCCCCATATTTAACTATCTCAGCTCTCTTCTTCTGCACAGAATCGTGACTCGGTGCTTTAAAAGCCAATGTATTTCTCGGTAATTTTTGTGTGTGTGTATTTATGCTTTATTGATTGCTGTCTTGTGTCTTCTTTGCGCTTTCTCCAAATGATCCTAATTTATATTTTGCCATCTGGACAACAATGCTCTTCTTTTGGTGCTTTAAAAACGTGCTGGAGCTATGGCCAAGCCTTTTCGCAGGGAGCTGAATTTGTCCTACCATCAACACACACAGACACAAACAGGATTCTCTATGGGCGTGTGTATATTAGAGTCTCTCTCTCTGAAATCTCCCTGGGATGGGGTGAGTATGTGTGTGTGTGTGGTGGGGGTGAGGGAGGATCAACTCTGAAAACCCACCGTTTCATTTGTTGAGCTTTTCTTCGGCACAATAATAAAAGTCAAATTAATTGATTCATACCATTAATTACGGTGCTTAGCGTGAAAAGAAACGTCTCCCCTCGATTAGGGATCTATTGTGCTAATCTCTTGTTCAATCAGTGTTACCATCTGAGAGGGGGCCCCGTCTCTTTTAGAGAAACTTTTGCGACTCGAATTGCAGACTAAGTGCTTCACTGTTCTCCACTGAGCTTTCATATTGTGCACTTAGCTCCCTTCTTTTTGAAATCGATTTAGATCTGGGGGCAAATGGAGTGTTTTGCAATGTTGACATGCTTTGGGTCTATGCTGGACCACTGCAAGTCCGGCTCTTAATTCTGCCATGGATGCTTGTGTTTATGCGTGTCTCTCTACTTTTCCCGGCATGATGGAAAACATTATTATATGAAGGGGTCGGAGGGTGGTGGTTGGGGGGGGGGGAGTGCAACATTTGTGTTGCAAGGATTCCTGAAGGACTGAACGATTAAGAAGTACAGAACTGGTTAAAATGGCAAAGTTATAAGAAAGTGTTTAGGAACCTGGGGTCTTGTCCATCTGACAGTATTTGGGCCTTAAGTAAATCCTGTTTTAAGACTAATTGCAGTTTGTTGTTAAACCCGTAAGTCTTCCATCATTAGGTCGGACTTTATCCAGGATTTGGGGGGGGGGAGGAGAGAGGAAGAAACCTTTTATAATAATAAGAAAACTTTCCCAGAATGAATCTGATAGAGAGGGGTGGCACGCAGGATTTTAAAGGATTAATGTGGACTAAGACCAGGGGATGTACACAGCAAAGCACTAAAATGATTAGGGTAGCTTGCGCGGGAGGAGTTGGAAAAAATGGGGGTGGGGGAAGAGGAATATACAAAGAGATTTAGCAACAGGAGAAAAGAAAACTGCATAGTCCAGATCGATATGGAGTCAAATAGAGACATGTCTAGCATCAAGGAAAGAGAAGATTGAACAATTTATGATAGAGAGGGAGAAATTAATTACAACTCAATTTGGTTCTAGTAAGGCAAAGCAAGTTCCTGGTTGAGAAACGAGTTACAAATAAAATCTGAGGGCTGATTTTTGGGGTTGGGGGAGAAATTGCAATGCTGGGGCCGATCCTTCTCCTTGTAATCGTTTTAAAGGAAGAAGGAATCAAAGGTGTCCTCTTTCATCTCCTTAAGCCTATTACTTTCACTAATGAGTTATATAAATCGTTGACCTGACCTGGATTAGAGCAGCATTGTGGTTTGTTATAAGTGGCAGGGGGAGGAGACTAGTCCTACTGTCCAAAAGATCTTTAAAAAATAATCCTGTGGCCGACATGGGGTGAGAGGTGGAGAGGCTAGTTCCTCAGTGCTCAGTGACAATCTTGTTACTGAAATGAACCTGACCCTGGTTGAGATGTCGGCACTCCGTGCCCTTGGACTGGTGTTCGCGCCTGCCTTATTGTCCTTCTTGAAAGGATTTTTAAATAACATTTTCCCAGGGTTCCTGTAAGTGGGGGGCGGTGGAGGTGAATTAAGGTGCCCCTAAAAGCACTGGAGGGATCAGGGCTCACCTCCGAAGCAGCGGATAACGATGCCATGTCCAATTTCGTTCTCATGGCCGCGGACGGTGGGTAACTTTTGTCCGTCCCCCGCCCCGCTTTTAGAAAAATGCTGATTTCCAAACCATGGCATGGTTTAAAACACCCAGTTTGCACGGGCCGTCCGCAGCGCAAGCCGTCGCCCTTCAGAGAACCAGGAGCCCACCGAGGACAACGCAGTCGCTCCCGTTTCCAACACGCTCCCGGATTTATTTGTCTTGGAAATGTACAAACACCCATTCTGTAAAAGGCAACACGTTTAATTAACGATGAGAGAGCAGTTAGGGGCAGAGAGCTAGTAACATTGTGTGATAAATTTATGGCATTGTTAGCGTGCTTTTAATTATGGCTATTATGTTAATTATTTCGCATTAGCACGGCGTTAGCAGCAGCATGGCAGATTTAATCCAAACCAGCCTTTCTCCCGAAAATTGTTCCCTTCAGCTGCCACGAGGAGATGGGGGGTCCCGAGCCAGAACTCCCCCTTTTCCCCTTAAATAAAAAGGCTCCCCACTGAACAAGAGCGGCTTGGACGAGAGCGGGGCTGGTGCGGGCGGCAGATCCCCCTAGGCTACTGCAGCCAGCGAGCGCGCCGCGAGCTTAGGTCTGGTTTTTAGGAATTCACCGTCCCCCCCCCGTCGGGGAAGGCGCTTTATCATCTCGGCTCCTTCTGTCAAACAATATGATGTGGCTCGTTTTTCTCTGTCCCGGTTTACAAACCCCCCTTCACACGGCTGGCCAGGACAACACGCCTGAGCACAAAAGGAGAAAAGAGACAAGCCGGGAGCGGAGAGCGCCGCGGAGAGCCCGCAGCGGGAGCTCGCTGCGAAAGGCGGGCGGCGAGCTTGGGCGAGCTCCCCCCTTGCACCGAGCTGGCGGGGGCTGGCCTGGCCGCTCCCACGTTCGCAGTCAGACCCTTCCAGGCACCAGCGCCTCGCGGGCTTCCCCTCGATCGGAGCCCACAAACCCAATGATGCCCCCCCAAGTCTCTCTGAAGTTGGGCTGCCGTCCTGCAGGAGCTGGGGGTACCGACTCTCCCATCCCGCCCCGCACTTCAGGCCTTGTATTTTTAGAGCTGGGGGACAGGTGGGGCACCCCCCTTCCGCCAAAGATCGCAGGGGCTGCTTAATCACAGCGACAGACGCCGTTTGGGGGGAACGATCCAGTGGGCCCCAGGGTTTTCATTAAGAAAAACAACCCCCCCCAGCCTGTCATGGGTTGAGGGGGACCGGCTCAGATCGACTTGTGTGGTGCGTGTCGAGTCAAGGGGAAGGTCTGCTGCCTGGCCCCAGAAACTCTCGCTCCCGGCTGCACAGGCAGGGAGAGGGAGTTGTATTGGGACTCCTCAGTTTGGCCGGTCGAGGAATATTTCCCCCAGCAGCGCAACCAACGATCTCCCCTGCTGCAAGGGATCGGGCTGAGAGACAGTGGAGAAAACCACCCCGCCTGACGTCCACCTTCTGGACAAATCTCGCCGACAGTGAGCTGCCTTCTCTGCCGGAGGAGGGAGGGAAGGAAAGCAGGAGAAACCTGAACGGACGCCAGTGCCTCCCCCGGCCTCTTCTTCCAGGGACACAGCCCTGGGAGATCCACTCCTCCAGCAGTGGTTGCCCTTATCGGGCATTTGCAGAGCAAACAAAGCCCCCGCGCCGTTAGGAGGAGGGGGTGTCACTTCCACGGGCTCCGTATTTTCCTACCCCAGTACAGCTCAGCTTGTCAACGGAGTCTGTGCTGGGCGGATGGCCCAGGGTCCCCTCTGCCTGCTGCACCGTGATCTACCCTCTGACAGATCAGCCTTGCGTGGGGCACACACTCGCGGCCCCTGCCCTGTCCGCCACGACTGTGTGTTAATCTGGGGCTGCTCAGCTTGTGCGGAGATACGTTCAGCTCCTCTTCCTCCCCCATCTCCCCTTTCTTCACCCTAGGAGGACGATGCGGTGAAGGCAGCTGCTGCCTTATTTTTAGAGCAATTCCATTCCTGTTTAAATTTAGATCGATTCATTATTTAGGCTAAACTCGCTTTCAGTAAACTCCACGTTCGAACCCGGTAGGAATCCGCTAAATCTCCCCCTTCCAGGAGGAATCGGATGCATTGTGTGGGTGGGGGGGAGCACACTCTAAACACCCTCCTATGGGGAGACAAGTTGCTCCTGGCGGAGTTTGGAAGTTAGTGGGAAAGCATCTCCGCTCCCCGCAATACTCAATGCTCTCAGAGCATCGGCCAGCAACCCTGTAAACTGCACTAAAAGAGCTGCTACACTAAGCCTGGGGCAGGTTTCAAGAAGTCCACAGGTGCAAGGAATTAAACTGGCAGAGACATCGAATTATCTCTCTCGGCCCCTGCTACCTGGCAGTAACTTTGCAAACTCCACTTGGTTTCGTGTTGATTTAACCAGCGATTAAACGGTTGGGAAATGCAGGATCGGGCCTCTGTCCGATAGACATTCATCATTCCCCCCCAGCATGCAAGCAGAGATTTAAACGTGGATTTGCAAATCTCACTCCAGACCCTCGCTTAAAGATCGCATCAGGTGGAGAATAACAAGATGAGCGGCGGCGCATGCCACACCGGGCTATTTGTGTGTGTCCTTTCCATGTTACGTGTCCCCGTGACATCTACAAGCAAGGCTTCCCCTTAGGGTTCTGGAGAATTTTAAGCACTAAAGATTAACAGAGACGGGGTGCGTCTGCCTCAAGCCACCTGAAATGTAAAATAAGGGTTGTGTGTACGATTAAAGCAACAAGTTAATATGCTTCACATCAGGGGAACAAATCTGACTGTCTTTTTTTTTAAACCCCTCAAAATAGCTACCCTATCGAAAACACAGCCAGTTTAAAGCAAATCTGAACATTTACTATCGCTATGGTGGAAGTACAGCTGCGCCTATTTTTTAAATCTTTGATTTTAAAGTTCCTCAGTGCTCTGGATCTAAATGTGCAAAAAGACCGGCCATATAGAGGCTTGGGAATTCAAGTTGAATATGTATATTTCTATCTCATGCCAATTTCAAACTCATATATACAGCTTATGCTGGGAACGGTGTATATACAGTATGGTATTACACACACACAGTACGTGGCCATCCGCACTGTAAGGACCTGTCAAGGTCGCTATTCCTGATGCCAGGCAAAAGCTTCTGGTTGAGGTATTTCTCCTAAAACAAGTCACTAAGCGGGGATGGAGAGAGGGCCAGGGAAGTCCGTTATCCCTAATCTCTCAGGGGCCGAGCCGGGGAACCAAACTGACGTCTTGAAAAGTTTGGATGGGCTTGAATGTCGTGACTCCAGTAGCCAGCGAATATTATTGACTGGAGGAAATCCCTGCTGCTTTCAGCCCCGGGGCAGGAGGAGCCCGCTGTCACACGATGAATTCCCGGACACGTGTGTCTCTGAAGAGCCCAGATCTTCAGCTGCTCTGGGCCGAACCGCTGGGATCAAACTCCAGGTGTGTGTGCGGGGAGGGGACACACGATTGGGGCAACTCTCGCCATGCTTCTGAGGCAGCAAAGGGGGCTCTGTCTATCTAAAGGGCCCCAAAGGGTGCCAAGTACCTAGGAGAAAATCTCGAGGACACTGGGGAAAAGTTTAGTGACCCGGAGCCAAATTCATCCCTGGTACAACTGCGCTGACTTCCAGCAGGGCTGGATTCGTCCCGCTGGACCGAGCCAGGTGGGAGAGACGAAAGGCGGCCGAGCGAGTCGTGTCACACGCCGGGCAGCCGCCTCGCCTGTGTAGCCGCGGGCAGGGCCCGCTCAAGCCGGGAAGCGGTTTGGTTCTTTGCAAAGTTACACGCCAGTTTTTGTCTGCTGCCTGGGAGGAAAAGCTCGCTCCATGCTGGGGACAAATGCGAGCCAAGAACGGTGCCCCACCAGCAGGAGAGGTGCTTAGTTTGGGTCTGGTCTGCTGTAAACAGAAACCTCCCTCCCAGGTTCATGGTGCTGCGATAGGACCGGCTCTGTGAGCCTTAACAGACACTGGCTTTTATGTGATGGAAGCCTCCTCCCCCCCCCCGGCTCCAGGAGGGGAGACTCTGGAGACCTGCTGATGGCACAGAGTTGGTGAATATACTTTACTAGGGAGCAGCGCCTTATTAATCCATTTCTCCTGGAGAGGAGGGAGCTACTGTTCCCTCTCTCCCAGGAGCAGACTCTGAAACCTCTCTCTTTTCTTATGCAACTAGGGTTGGCTGGTATGGTAAAAACAAGTTCTCTCCTTGAAAAACACACACACTTGGGTATCCAGAGCCCCCCCCACACCTTACTGTTCTTTGCACAGAGACATCTTTTAGGGTCACTGTTACAAACTCATGACTCAATACTCCATAGAAAGCACTGGCCACTAGTCCATTTCTAAAAAGTGCTTACAAGTAGTTGCAGGCACTAACTACTGCCTCTAATTCTGCCCGGGGCCAAATTTTTGTGGATTTGCAGTCCTATTTTCCCGATTTACATTTTTTTTCTCTCCCTTGATAATTGGTGAAAGACCCACTCAAGCAAAAAAACAAACAAACAAAAAAACTGACTAAGGACCAGATTCTGCAAACCTACAGGGTTACTTTATGACTATCTCTATTGACTGCAATGGTGCTAGGCACCTACATAAAGTTACTCACAGACATAAGAAGTTGCAAGATCAGGGCCTAACTGACTATTAAAACGTTGTCACAGGCACAAAATAAGAAGACTGGAAAAACAGAATCTCCCAACTCTAATCTCTTTTAATTCTTATGATTTTATTGTAACAATAATGGGTAAAACATTTGCAGACAATAGTTTGATTTGTTTAAAGTATCCCTTTAATAATAAATTGATGCTTTTGCTGTATATGATTCTATATATGGTTAGACACTGAACCACTGTGTTTTATTTTCCCCTTTTGGGGTCTTCTCCATGCACGATTTAAAGGGAATATAAACACAAAACATGAGATGGTAAGGACAGAAATAATACACACACACACACATATATATAATTTAATTAATCCTCCCAAAATATTCATTTGACTTCATCTGTATATTTGTTTGTCTCTTTATACTTGTGCCCCTTTTGTGTTCACTTTCCATGGATGTTCACGCAGCTGAACTATGCTAGCAAGTTTGTGAAAACCTAATTTTAAATATACATGCCCCAAGTCCAATGAATAGTAAATGAGCACTTCTCTAGTATTTGTACTGCTCATCCAGACAGGAAACAGGAATACTATGTGACCACTTACAACTAAGAACACAGCTCCGATGTTCTATATAACAATTAAAAATTCACAGAATCAATGCAATTCATGAGAAATATCATCAAGTGATGCTTATGGATGGTGATTACTTCACAGACAGAAAGAGAGGCAAAGTTCATCAAGTAAATTATTAGTTACAAACTTTCTGCTCAACTCTAACCAAACCTACCCACCTGTTTCACCCCTAAATAAATCACTCAGACCTTCCATTGGTGCCATGTGGCTGTTTCTCTTTTTCTGTTTGAACTGAGATTTTATGGTGCTTGTGGGGTTATAAAGGGTAAGGAAAGCTCACACAAAGGCTCCTCAAGTCTTCTCAGTGGAACCCCTCTTTAGGAAAGCCAGTGCCTTTTTTTCCCACAGCCCAGCTGCTTAGCTGCTTTGCCCTTGAATAAAACGCATGATTAGTTTGGACAATTTAGAGCTGGTGGCAAGTGGAAATCCTATTCACTACAACGTGGAGTGGCTAGAAGAGCAGATACATTTTGTTTGACTTGAAAAGACACGTGTGGCAGATATTCAAGTGGAAACATGGACAAGCTACTACATACATGCTGTGAATTTATTCCACAGATTTCCATACAAGCACCCTATATAAATTAATATGCAACAGATAACAGCAGCTACAAAATGTCTTGCATAAACAGTAACTTAAAAATATATCTGCCTGTGCTCTTTGCAGTCACTAGTTTTCCTCCAACAGCTGCTCCAAAAAGGATGTGCATTTGCTCATTTTTATATTTGATATAAAAGCAGACAGGGATATCCATAGCAAATGGGTACAGCTCCTCTTTTAAACAGATTCCATCAAATGCCTATTCTAGCAGGGAGCTATACTGTAAGGCATAACTAATCAAATACATAAGACCAAATCAGAGATTCCAATCTTGAAGTCTTCACAAAAAGCCAGATCATCTTCCTCGTCTTCTTCTTTTTTGCTCCCAAAGGGAGTGAAAGGACTGGGGAAATGGCATTTTTGGCTCAGATTCTGTCAGCGAGAAGGATAAGGTGGGGAGCTGAGCCAACATGATATGACCACTGCCCCGCACTCAAAGAAAGCCCTGATGTGTGTCTGTCCCCACTGGAGGATTTGTGGGTTGGGAGAAGAGGGACATGACTGGTTACGGAAGAGTTGGTGTTAGTGGAGATGCATATTCATTATATCATTTCTCTCCAAAGCTCAGGGATTTCCCCAGGTGCTGAAGGGATGAGGGAGGTTGAACGGGCTCTTGAGGGAAGGGAAGGAAAGGAGCAGACATCCCTTTTGATAGACCTTAGACAGATAGAGGATTACACCACATTGCTGTCCTCCCCTTACTTCAGTAGTCTGTGTAAATGTAAACCACAAGTTCGGGGCTCAAAGAGTTGATGGGCTGACTGAGTGTGGCTGAGGGAGAGTGATTCTATGAGGCACTAGACCTTGGCAAACCCCCAGGAAAATTTACACAAAAGCTAACTCCAGACTGAGTCCTCACCTTCCCAATGAAAAAGGGAGCTGCAGTGCAAAGGTGGGGGAGAAAGTGATTTATCGCCTCAGGTAGCCAGATTGCCAAAGGAGAGTAAGGTCATGGGGAGAAGGCCAGAGGCACTGGCCCCTCCAGACAGAAGACACAGCCTTTTGCAAATGGCTGGGAATTTCTCTAAGGAAGCTGGGAAATATATGCAGCAGGAAGGAAAACTCTGACTTCTCTAGGGACCAACCTAACCTTCTACCCAGGAGGATGAAGCTACATAAACGCATTGACTGTCAGTTCACAGATATTGCTGTGTAATTTCACCCCTCCCATGGTCTTTTCCATGACGGATATGATCTGGCTCAGGACTTTTTTTAAATCAGCACAGTCAGGGCCGGAGCCTGTAATCCTGATGAAGACAAACCAGTGAAGTCAGCTCTGCTCTTTCTACTCTTGTTTTCCTGGGCCCAACAGAGGCTTTGTTTGTCTTTCAGCACACAGTTGTGTAGGCTGTTACTCTGCCATGTGGATAATACCCTTGATTCCCTTTATTAAACAGAGAAAGCCAAGTGTTGAAATCCTACTACAGTAAATAGAAGTACTCTGACAATATTATTCCCCATCACAATGAATATTATTAATTCCTAATTTGGGACATTCTTCCAGGTGCAGAAGGCCAACACAAGGTCTGTGAATCACCGAAGCCCTCAAAATAGGGCCTGAGTGGGACTTAAGTGGTTCATATGCCTTTTATGGACACTCTGCATAATGGTGAATTTTGCCCGATATGCATAGGACCAGTTAAACTCCATATTAGGTATTTATCTAATCAGATCCATAATCTCTGCTTTAAAAACTCCCCAGGCACTTATTTATGTGGTAAACTAGGTAGCTGGAGAGTTTTAAAAATGCTTTTTATGGGGAAAAAAATTTCTGTAGAAACAAAGAAAATTCAAACAGCGAAAGCTTTAGGATTCTGATTTAATAGCATAAAACAGACAATTGCTGACGATCCAGTCTGATACTCTATGCTTATGCATTGCATGTAGGGTTTCTGTCTAAACTGTTTTTTCAACTGGAAATTGGGTTTTTGAGGGTTTTTTTTTTTTGTGTGAAAAGTATCTGCTTTCTGTAGACAATTTTAACTTTCCATCAAAGAACTGAAAACCTCAAAAACAAAACCATTTGCTTTTTAGCCAAAATTTTCTTTTTATTTGATGAAAAGTCAAAATTTTCAGCAGAACCCTCTCACCTGCATTTTCCAACCAGCTCTAATTCAAAGAACCTGAACAGTATATGCTACATAATAGTCCCTTCTATGTGCTGTGTTACACAAGCTACGCACAACAGAACAAATTGGGGGAAAGCACAGATTATTTGTTTTTAGCTACACATTTCCTTCCATTTGTGAGTTTAAATTAGACTCTTTGTATTATGCTATCCCCAACTCTGTTAAAGTCCCCCATGAATAATTTGAAGTACTATTTCTTTCAAAAGCACCTTTGAATAAATCAAGAGGTTTGCCACAACATTACTGGTGCAAAGACTTCACTAAGAGTTTTTTTAACTCATGTGGCTAGGGCATGTTTCATCACTGTAAATAATGCATGGGAAGGGGAAAGGCAAGTAGGATGTTTTTTTTTTTGGTTTGTCAAAATAATTATCACACTCTATAGCAGTGGGGCTGCAGCTGCTGTTCAGCCTAAGATGCATTGTCAGGACCCCAACGTCCTGCAAGCTTGGAATACCTTGCTGCTTTAGGATGGGCTTAAACACTATTCTAGTATCCTGCTGAGTGAGTCTAAAAGTGTTTATAGTGTGTTATTTCCATTTCCATTTCTCTCGGTTTGTGGGGTTGTTTATTTATTGATCTTTGGCATCCATGTTTTATGTCAGGTGTGGTTCCAATGACTGGGTAGGTTTGCCTTTATTAAACGGTTGACTTGCACTTGTATTTTCTTTTTGTAAGTGTTGTGAGGCTTTAAAGGGATGGAGACCTTAGAAAATATTATTATTTATTATGGTAGCACCTAATAGCTCGTCAGGAACCAGGATCCCATTGTGTTAGGTGCTGTTTAAACACAGAACAAGACACTCCTGCCCCCCAAAACTTACCTAAGTACAAGACAAGAGACCACAGATTGACACAGACAGATGAGGAATGAAACAATGAGACAAAATTGGTCAGTGTGTCTACTAATAGTGAATTATGATTATTGACTTTATTTATTAGAGGCACATACAGCCCATATAAAATGTATGTGGACCTCTGGGATTCTGTTTTGAATATAGACTCCTATGTGTTGGAATCATAGAAGATAAGGGTTGGAAGAAACCTCAGGTCACCAAAGCAGGACCAACCCCCACTAAATCATCCCAACCAGGGCTTTGTCAAGCTGGGCCTTAAAAATCTCTAAGGATGGAGATTCCACCACCTCCTTAGGTAACCCATTCTTGTGCTTCACTTTTTCCTAGTGAAAAAGCTTTTCCTAATATCCAACCTAGACCTCCCCCTCTGCAACTTGAGACCGTTGCTTCTTGTTCTGTCATCTGTCGCCACTGAGAACAGCCTAGCTCCATCCTCCCTGGATGAGCTCCCTTCAGGTAGTTGAAGGCTGCTATCAAATCCCCCTCACTTTTCTCTTCTGCAGACTAAATAAGCCCAGTTCTCCTCAGCCCCTCCTCATAAATCATGTGCCCCAGGCCCCTAATTATTTTCATTGCCCTCCGCTGGCCTCTCTTCAATTTGTCCACATCCTTTCTGTAGTGGAGGGCCCAAAACTGGACACAATCTTCAGATGTGGCTTCACCAGTGCCGAATAGAGGGGAATAATCACTTCCCTCACTCTGCTGGCAATGCTCCTACTAACGCAGCCCAATATGTCATTAGCATTTGTGGCAACAAGGGCACACTGTTGACTCATATCCAGCTTCTTGTCCACTGAAATCCCCAGGTCCTTTTCTGCAGAACTGCTGCTTAGCTAATTGGTCCCCAGTCTGTAGGAAATAATGGTGCAGGAGCTCTTCCTCTGGATTCTTCTGTCCTAAGTGAAGGACTCTGCGCTTTTCCTTGTTGAACCTCATCAGATTTCTTTTGGCCCAATCCTCCAATTTGTCTAGGTCATGCTGTATCCTATCCTTACTCTCCAGTGTATCTACCACTCCCCCCAGCTTAGTGTCATCTCTGAACTCGCTGAGGATGCAATCCACCCCATCTTCCAGATCATTAGTAAAGATGTTGAACAAAACTGGCCCCATGACCAACCCCTGGGGAACTCTGCTTGATACTGGCTGCCATCTAGACATCAAAATGTTGATCAGTACCCACTTAGCCCAATGATCCAGCCAGGTTTCTATCCACCTTATAGTTAATTCATCCAACCCAAACTTCTTTAATTTGCTGGCAAGAATACTATGGGAGACCATATCAAAATCTTTGCTAAAGTCAAGATAGATCATGTTCACTGCTTTCCCCACGTCCGCAGAGCCAGACGTGTCATTTTGTCATAGAAGGCAATCAGGTTGGTCAGACATGTCTTTCCCTTGGTGAAGCCATGCTGACTGTTCCTGATCACCTTCCTCTCCTCCAAGTGCATCAGAATGGATTCCTTGAGGACCTGCTCCATGATTTTTTGGGAACTGAAGTGAGGCTGATCAGTCTGTAGTTCCCCAGATCCTCCTTCTTCCCTTTCTTAAAGGTGGACACTATATTTGCCTTTTTCCAATTGTCCGGGGCCTCCCCCAGTTGCCACAAGTTTTCAAAGATAATAGACAGTGGCTCTGTAATCACTTGAGCCAACTCCCTCAGCACCCTCAGATGCATTGCATCCAGCCCTATGAACTTGTGCATGTCCAGCTTTTCCAAATAGTCCTGAACCACTGAGGGTTGATCAACTCCTCCCTATTCGGTGCTGCCCAGTGCAGTAGTTTGGGAGCTGACCTTTTCTGTGAAGACAGAGGCAAAAAACCCACAAAAAACCCCCCAAACCCTAGCAACAAATCCTTTTGGCTGTTGGGAGCTATAAACATGGCAGAACCAGTGTACGGATGGGCCACGTGCAGTGAGGCCGCACAGGCACAGAAAGCTGAAGGGAGACTGCATTCAGTGTAGCACTGTCCTGCAGCAATCTCTTCAATGGGCCAGGAAGGTGATTTTGGGTGTGGTCAATTAATCCATGTGTGTGCAGCTCCACCAGCAGAAACACCTGGAAGGGGGCAACAAGGTAGGCCATGGATGCTATCGAAGACCTATGGTTCAGTGTTGATTGTTCTGCACTTTGTCCCCATGTTGTGGGTGGATTTGGTCCTGCCCAGTTCCTACATCGTCCGGCTAGGCACAGCCCGATTAGTCAGGAGGTTCGCAGGTGGTTGGCTAATATTCATCAATATAAGAAACTAGATAGCTAGCTAGAGAGCAGGATTTATTCCTTAAATAAAATTGACGCTATTTTTTGTTTTGATTTCATGCTCTTGTTTTTGTCCAGATAGGAAGGGTTTCAAAGAGGAACTCCAGCTGATGAAGCACTGATGCAAGAAAAGAACATTGTATCAAGCATGTCAGGCAGTATTTACAGTCTGTAAGTAGACCTTATTTAGGGTATCTTGTTAAAATATTGCATGATGGAGGATTTCAACAGACATATTTAAATGGATTCTAAGAAGCTGGACAGAAAGGAAATATGCCTGTGTAGCTGTAAAACATTTATCTGCCCAGATGAGAAGAGGAATAAAAGCCATGAATGATACATCATGTGGGAAGAAATCTATCCCCTTAGTGTATGCCAAAATGTCTTAATTGCTTTGCAAACCAATCTAAATAAATAACATTTAGAGGGACTGTCACAGCCAATACTGTGTGGTCCCTACTGAATCATTTTAGGCTAAAAGGAGCATCTTCCTGCACAGCTTTTTCAGCAAAACTCCTAGCAGTACTTTCAGCCTAAGGTTATGCTCACTTGTGACTTGGGACTCCCGAGGTGTGAACTTTGTCAAAGGGTTGGTTGTAGCAGCAGCACAGACAGTCACAACTTGGGTGACCAGTAAGGGGCTGTACCACCCCCAGTACAGGTAGCTCTGATTGCGAAGGTACTGATTCAGTGCATGTCTACAGTTACCTCTGCTGACTGGGGAGCCTTGGTGGATTTGAAAGCTGCACCCACCCTGAAGCAGAGCAGATGGTGGTACCGCTGCCTGTTCTCCCTTGGGGTGAATCCCACTTCTTGGGGTGCAGAACGCTGGGCTAGTATTTAGAGATGGAAAGTACACATTATGTTATCTAGTCCATTCCCCATTGCTAGTGCAGAATTGTTCCCTTCCCTACATTTTCTAGTGTTTTGTTTAATCTTGTTTTAAGAATTCCAGTTTAAAGGACTTCCACCTCTTTCCTTGGGTAAATATTCTACAGCCTACTAGAGGGTTGTCCTGATAGCAAGCCTTCATAGCCCATTTATTAATTTTACCACATTACTGCTTGTTACACCCCTTAGTATGGCTGCAAAGTTAATGATCATTCATGAGAATAATACCTGAACATGCTGTTTTGTCATTATTAATGTGTATTACAATAGCACCTAGGAGTCATCGTTATGGACCAGGACCCCATTATGCCAGGTGCTGTACTAACACAGAACAAATTATGGTCTCTGCCCCACACTCCAGAGGCTTACAATCTAGGTATGAGACAAAAGACAGCTTATGGATACTGACAGATGGCAGAGCACGAGGAAACAAGACAGCATTGGTTCGCATGATGCACTGCCATTCTTTTTACAGGACAGGAATGTTCTTGTTAAAAATCACTTTTCAAAATTAGTACTTTATTTTGCCAACTAGTCTTATAAAGCATAAGGAAACAGTAAACCTAACAGAACTGAATATGATGCAAAGCATTCACTTTATGTCACTAAATCATTTTTGTTTTCTCCTTCTCTCTCCCCCCTTCCCTGTTTGGTCTCCTTCATTCAGTACCGCCCCCCCACCGAATACTTTCACAGAGGAGCCTGGCCAATGCAGCCTTTGATGTCGTGATGTGGGAAGTTCAGCAAGTCGTTTCAAGTTCTCTCCCCAGCTCCTGCTTTCATTCCTTGTCTTGTTCCAGATAAATAAGGCCTGATCCTGCTTCCCCTTGAAGTTAATGGAGGGGCAAGACCAGCCCTATATTGCTGTAGGGCCCAATCTGGCAAGTCAAGGAATGCTCCTGCAGCTGAGGGAACGCTCCATTTTGCAGGAGGTACTCCACACGCTACAGGATTGGACCCCTACAGCATGGAGATCTGACTGCGCTGCAGCAATGAAATGAAAAGAATGACTGGGGCCAACTTGAAGGATGTATTTTTACTCCTTTATCACCATATGAATGGGAAATTAATGCTTGGTGCCTGATTCGGCTATTCACTGCACTTCCAGTGACCAGCTCTGAAGTTGTTCGATTCATGTAGTAGCAGTATGTTTAAGCAGTTCTTCTGCATCACACTGTCATCCGATATGGATTCCTGCACAGATGTGTGTTAGGAGGTTTCTTGTGCCTCTAACTTTGAATAAATATTTCACTTACATGCACCACACAGTCAAATCATTCTTTTTTGGAGGGTGGGCAAAACTCACAAAAAATGAATTCGTGAGTCGAGTTCTGCTCAAGCTGAAGCTAAAGCTCCCATTGAATTAGATACTAGCAGGATACAGGCCCATTTGTTATAAATTTAATTTCTTCCTAGAACATGAGTTTACTTATATCGATCCATATTCGTTAACTCTTACAGTCTACACTTCAGCATGGCATGTAAACATGTGCTTAACTGTATATTAATGGGACTTAAGCATCTGCTTAAAGTTAAGCATGTTTTAAAGCTGAATTGGGGCCTTCGTTTCTAGCTAAGGCTTTTTAAATTTAAATTTTGAGGTACATTTTTATTGTCATGTATGAGAGAGATGGATAATGACTTTTTCTTTCTTGACTGGAGCTTCTTTCAGGGGTTTTGTTACTGTATCTTCATTTCTGGATTAACCCTGACCTACAGCAATGGCCATTCCAGTGTCAAAGCTGGAGCTCCTGAGTAAATATAGTGGCAGTGTGAATGGCCTTACAGGGATGGCTTTGTGCAGCATTTACGAAGACTTAAGATAGCTTGGTGAGGGGCAATCGTGTGAATTGTCGCAATGTACGGCCATTTTGATTTATGTTAACTATTAACTAAGAGGCCAATCCTGCACTCCTTATTTACACAAAGCCCCACATACGTGGGGAGTTTTGGGTGAGTAAGGAATGCAGGAGTGGGCCATAAAAGGCCAAGGTGCCACAGCCAGATCCTGCGCAGCCTTGCTAACACAAGTAGTCCTTCCTCACACAGTTAGTCCCATTACATTCAGTGGGACTACTCATGTGAATAAAGGCTACTCGGGGAGGAAAGGTTTGCAGGATCTCACCCATCCCATGTGAGAAGGAAGTAGATCTTTCATATGTATAATTAGTATCTCCTATGTATGTTACATAGGAGAGTGAAATGTAATATATTAGCTGATTTAGGGGTCAACAGATGATCTCATAAATCCAGGGTGTAAAACATATGCTACTTATTATAGAGCGTCCACATATCTTTTACACGCCTTTATTTTCCACAGGGGGTTGTGTGTAATTAGGGCCTTGCTCGTGCATTCATTAAAGTCAATAGGAGTCTTGAAACTGATTTAACCAGAGCAGCATTAGGCCTCAATTTTGCCTCCGAACTGAGCTGACCACATAGAAGAACAAAACTGGTTGCATAATCTAAGCTATTTTAAAAAACAAAGCTTCAGTTTTAGATAAAAGAATGCTATTTTTGTCTAAGGAGCTGACATTTTGAGTGCATCTGCGTTTCATCCTGATCCAATGGTAAGGATTTGCATTTTATATTGTACCTTTCACTCGGAAATATCCAAATGTATAATCACCTCTTGAAGAACAACCACTTCCGGAGTGCACTGCAGCAATCATTTAACAACATACAGTAAAAATGGCTGCCTGATATGGTTTCACTAAAGAGTGTGGAATATTTTATTCAGATTGAAACTACAGGGGATTTTTTAAAACATGCAGACTATAAATACATACACTGGAATTTGCCAAGACACTAAGATTAGCAACCTTGTTTGCTTAGCATTTTTAATGCCCCCAAGTGGCCAGGATATTGCCTTAACATCTCATCTGAATGATGGTAACTCTAGTGCACCCTAGCATGGAGGAGCACTTGTTCTTTCAGAATGAAGAGCACTGCCAAATGAACGAACTCCCTGCAACACATGTATTTCCCTGTCTCAATCCTGCTTTGTTTCTGAGATGATAACTGACTGTAGCATGGCTGCAGGTATGGTAAATCATGCAGAACCTGCTTGGTGTTAATTCAGATAAAACAGAAGTTCTGTTCAGAATGAAAGTTTGGATCGTTTCCATGTGATGCAATATGCAAAGTATGGATTGAGTTTTAATGACCTTCCACTGGTAGTGAATCTGTGCTATGAAAATATAACTTTTCTCAAAGAGGGCTTCACTGCCTTTATGTTTAAGTTAAATATGGACATTAAATGTGGGTCCATTATGCCAATATTAGAGGATTTATGTCTGTCTATTCTAGGCATATAAATAGAAATACATGGCAATCCCTTTAAACAGGAACTCTATTTCATTCTCCACCTGCCCATGACACTTCAGAGATCACTCTCCAAAATCGTGTTCACTTTAAAGAAACACATTGCCTTCCCAACACTGGCTCAGGTGAAAGGTTGGTTCCCTTTAAAGGCAACTGTGTGCAACATTGTTAGTTTCATAGAAGACCGTATTCCTCATGGAACAGAGTCACCTAGGCAGAAGTGTCTTCTTGGGTTTTCCCTCCATGAAACAACAACGTTAATGAGGAATGAAAGGCAGGAAGAGAAATAACCCAATTTTAAGGGTGTGCAAAGCAGGCAAAATTCCAAAACTGTGGAGGTGAAAAAACAAAACAAGGAAATAAATTAAATAAATGATGGCAAAGTGCAGGAGTCAAATATGCACTGCACTGTGGGTGGGGAGTACTTTAATAGTATCAATTCTGAACAATCTCGCTAGACAGGGCCCAGTCTTACAAAGTAACTATAGCTTCCTTTCAAACAGTTGAGTGCGCTCAACTTTCATGAATTTTGATGGAAGTTGAGGGTCCAGAGCATCTTGCAGGAGCGGGCACCCAAAGCACTATGCATGTAACACAAAATATCTTTTAAAAAGTCGGGCCTGTCCCATTTCCCATTGAAATCAGTGTCACATTTGATACTTAGATAGGGCCTGATTCCGCTGGAAGTCAGCGACAACAGTGGCTAGGATCAAGCCCTGTAGTAGTACCTAGCTAGTATGGACCTGTGATGAAATTCCAGCTTCACTTTTCAGCATGTTAAACTCTGTGCATCACACATCAGAAAGTGGAATCTCATGTTGCAACTTGCACAAAATAAAGCGCTCTTTTGATTAAACAATTTATGATGTAATTAAAGCATCTGATCCTTCAGTTTTTGTTCAGGAAAAAATCCTAGAACAGCAGGATCAGGTCCCAATTGTGGCCTTTCATAAATCATCTATTTCAGAAACAATATCTGAAGTTCTTTACAGACCCTGTTTTTACTAAGTGACCCTTTTGTAACTTACTGATTGTTTATGTGGTATAATATTTGATTTCAGGCTTTTTTGGGTAAAGTTTAGAGACAGCCTTTAACACAATAAAGAGGCATTTTCTTTAATAGTATTTACCTATTATCCAGTCTCCCATACTAAAGTGTAGTCCAGCTCTGTACCTTCCTGTGCAATGTGAATCAGATGGGAGATTCATATTTAGTTTAATAAACCCTAATTTCTGAGAAAGGTAACTGTCACCTTTTGTTTCATTCTATGCGTTTATTTTCAAGCACTACAGCTGACCTCTGAACTCAATCTGCACTTGCCTATTGATGCATAAATATCTATAATATCACAGTAAATTAAATTCAGTTTTAAAGGGTTTCTATTTAATAATCTGTCAGAACTTTCACAGTATTTGATTTCTGGTTTCCACCGTCCACTGACAGGTTTATCTCAATGTGACTTGATTAATTAAACCTTTCATTTGAAGTAAGCACACCTATTATTACCGTAATCTCTTAATGCTTGTTTAGGCAACATTGTATTCTGACAGCAGGGCTCCAGAAACTTCTAACCTCTTTAGTTCTAGTAGTGTGTGCAGTGAGATTAGCAGGTTGGTGGAGTGGACAGCACTGCATTGTACTGTATTGTAGTGGTGATGTTTGCAGAATTATATAGCTCTCCAGTGGAATGGATTTGACAAAATTATTTTCAAACCTTTGTCCTTTTAAACAAATCCTTTTACAACTCCTTTATACATAATCTGGATTAGCAATACTAACAAGTACACCTCACATTTATCATTACTATTGTCCTCGGGACTCAATGGGTGTTCTAACGAAGAGCTCGTATGAGGAGTTCATGATAGTTAGTGAAAGAAATTACAGTAGCATGGGGAAGAAGTGTGATAATGGATTTGGGTATCAGGACAACTGAATTCCAGCTTTACCAATATGCGGCCTTGGGCAAATCACTTAATCTCTCTGTGCTGGAGTCTATCTGGTATAAATCAGGAGTCAATAGTGTTACACCATTTTACCCAGTGGAAGTGAGAGAAGAATCAGGGCAATGCATCTCAGTTTCCCTAATATCAATACTTACCTATCTCACAAAGAGATCTGGGAGGCTGAATTCATGTTTGAAACAGTGCTCTAATCAAGCATTATTAAAGACTGGATTGCAAAAGAGCCACGTATTTAAGATGAAGTGCCCTAATAATATTGAACTAAACAAATCATCTTACTTCTTATATGACCAGAAATGTACAGACATCCAGTAAATAGCCTTCTCAGATCATGAAAGCACAATTAGTACAGATGACACCACTAAAAAGTATTTAAATATAGAAGAGTTAACAATAACTTTATCTTTGTGATTCCCCATTTGGATTAAACTGTTATCTAGCTCACACAGGCCTTAGGTAAAATCCTGACCCCACTGAAGGACATGTGAGCTTTACTACTGACTTCAATGGGGCCAAGATTTCACCCCTAGTCTTATTCTATCCTTGCTTCCAGTCAGATTTAAAAAAGACATTGATTTTGGATGACTCAGTTTTTGGGGTGCCCAATGTCGAGTGCCTTGGAATTCAGTGGGAGTCATGTGCGTTCAGCACTTCTGAAAATCCAGCCCAAAGTGTCTCAAATTGGGCATCTTAAAAAGAGAGAGAGAGAGAGCGCAAAACCTCTTTTTGAATATTTTGGCCCTGGACTTCACTAGTGTTCTGTGGTCTTTAAATCTGGGGCTTGAGTTTGTCAGATAATATAGATAGGGGTCAGTTGCATAATGCAGATGCAGTTCTGGATGTGTTTCTGAACGTCAACATTTTGTAGTATATGAATTCAGGCTTTTGGTTTGGGCCTACTTCTAGTCAGAAGCGAAGCAATTAAAGCAACACAAAGCATTACTTGTGTTTTAGAAATGTGTTGTTTCCAGATACAGTACATTGTATGTTACATCTGAATTGTGTTGAATTAATTTCTTTTACTAAAACATAAGGAAGGTTGACTTACCAAGTAGAACTCTTTGATAGATGTTACCTACCTCAGCCTAGGATACCTCCTAGCTGTAGCCTACCTAGAAGCCAGTTCTGCCACTCATGTTCTCCTAGGGGGATATCCTGGCCCCACTGAAGTTAATGACAAATGTCCCATTAACTTCAATAGAGCCAGGATTTCACCCCCAATGCAAAAGGACTGTGGAATCTGATATGTAATGACTATAGAATGGTTGCCCTTAACATTTTTCTAATTTTGTCTTTTATTATGAGACGATCTTACCATGGTATTCAAGTTATTTTCATACTTCTCTAAATTAAATACCATGTCAGCCTTATGTAGCTATTAAAGGGGGAAATAATTTTTAAGGTAACCATTCCATCTGTTTGTATAGAATCCAAACAATATATGCAGAGATTTATTTCATAATGATTGGCATTAAAATGAGTGTCAGGAGAAACATGGTCTCAGTTCTGTATTAAAGCCCAACCATTAGTTGATTTATGTCTATATATATATAGTCAGTCAGTAGAACAAAAGGACATACTTTATACATACACACAGACTCTGGATATTTTGGTGCTATAAAAAGTCGATGAAACTAGTTACATGTAAATTGATATTCATAATCAATAAATGCAATATAGTTCAATAGCATCCCATATGGTATATGCTTCCTTGTGACTGGCGGTGGTGGGTTTTTTTAAACAGACAAACACTTTTCATTATTATAAATATTTTTCCTTGCATGGAAATATAGACTTCTCCTCTGCAATCCTCATTGTAAGATTATTGTAATTCTCCAACATGTTTCAGACTTTTTGGGTTGTTTTACATCCTGCTTTTTAACCTTCAACAACAAATATTGTTGTATCATGAAGACAGCAAATCCAAACAATTACATATGTAGTCCAAAGGCATACACAAGAAAATCAATATTTGACATCTTTGCAACTCCCTCTTTGGAGCAGCGTTCAATAGCTCTTATTCATTATACACTTATATCTCTTTCAGATTCGCCTTTGTCACCAGAAACCCTTTTTTTTTTCTCCTTTGACTTCCACATAACTTCTTTGCCCTGTACTTTTACAGATGCCTTCTGGCTATAAATACTAATGAAATCTCTTTGCTTAATTCAATTTTGCTGGTACACTTACAGTTATGACCTAACTTTCCCACGAGAGAGACTGATTGAACATTCCAATACCTTATGGATGGGAGCAAACATTCTACAGAACTGGACTGACAATTTCCATAATTATAGAATTCACAGCCTAATGACCTTAAAAAACAATAAAAAGATCTCTTGTTAATTCCATTTCTGTTACTGACATTCAAGATATTTCATTTTTTACAGGACAACAAATTTACTTTTTATTTTCCAAAGAGCAGTCTATCCTTTTACCCTAGATTAAATTTTCTGAATATCGAAGGATTTCATTGAATATTTAGCATTTCTTTGTCTTTTAAAAGTTAGAATATTTATGATCCTTAGAATGCTTTTGACTGATTTATAGCAATCAATTATAAGAGTGCGTTTTCAAATAGCCCTTTAAAAAATGAAGAATAGAATAATTAAAAAGATCAGGAGTCCTCCCTTGCATATAATTATTTCATTATTTCATTACAGTGCAGAAATTGTTTTTGCTGAGTGTGAACAATTTTAATTGAGTGAAATCTGTATTAATATACGATAGCAAGCAGTTCTTCCTAAGAAATAAGATTATTAATTGGCTAAATTTTTATTCAGCACAGTGAGTCTTAAGAGGTACATTTAATATAAACCTAATTGCTATGTACAGTGGATACCTTTTCTATTGTGGAGACATACTAACAGCATAACCTTGCTGTACAGTTAATTTATTCCTTCAAGAAGTTTACTGCTTTATTAAACATTTGTTTGGGCGCTGATTTGTCGCATGTACAATACAGAGAGCTATGTACCCAGACTTTCAGATCTTATTCTAGCAAAACTCCCAATGCTATATATCAATATAACATTAAGCTGTGATTTTAAATTCGTAACAACCTGAAGGGATGTCCCCACCCCCCACCCACGCAGACGGAGTCATGGATCCATTGCCTCTATCCCTTGCCCCATCATTGTTTCTCTTCAGTTTAACCCTGACTGCCTCCATACTCATTCTTTACAGCAGTGCAGAAGAAACCCATACGGAGCCGTGCTATGTTATCCAGGGGGGTGTGGACCCCCTGCATGCAGTCCTGACCCTCCAAAGTGGAATTGCATAGGATTTTTTGTGGGCCTTCAACATCAATAGAAGAGGGGTAAGAAAGTGTAAGCTTCTGTGTTTGTGCAGCACCCAGCACCACGGGATCTTGATCCATGTTTGGGGCCCCTAGGCTCTTCAGTAATACAGATAATCAATAATAATATTCCCAGTTGGCCAATATTTATTTTACAAATAGAAATGAACTACGGACATTGGAGGTAGTTTGAATAGTGTTGAAGAGAGATCTATGTTGTTAGGAGGTGGTGCTGAATAAATCTAATGATTAATAAATAAAGTTAAGAATAATGATCTGTCCAAATTGGCAGATTCTTCCACTGATGCTAAAAAAGCATCTTTAACTGGAGCAGTAAAGTTTTATCCTGTCTATAGGCCCGACCTAGTGAGGGCTGAGCAACTCCTGATCCAGCTGTGCCCATTGTGTTGCAGCTGCTCCTCACCTTACATTATGGGACCTTATGGGCCAACGACTAATGTATGTAAATGACTACATTGCAGAGTAGGAACGATTCCCACAGAGCAGCGATCCACATATGCCCAAGTCAGCACATGGCAACACAAAACCACCACCAGAAATGGCAACTTTGTTGGCAGTCTCCATGGATGGACTAAGGCCTGAATGGAGCAGAGAGAATAAATCATTCCCTCTACCAATAAAGAGAAGCCTTGAGCACAGGACAGGGCACTGAAGGTGGTTTCCCCACACCATGTAAACAAAGAAGTTCATAGGCACCTGTATTTGCCTAAGGAATCTGATATATTGCTCCATCTTTGAAGAAGTGTCAAATTTAAGCCTTGTTCACACTAAGACATTTTTGCTAAGATTTCCCACTGTTGCTGCTTCTGGCAGCAGCTCCTGTGGGGAACAGACAAGGCTCTGAGGGCAAGAGCTGACCTATTCTTAATAGGGTTAAAAGATACAGTGCTGAAAATGATGGTGTTCACCTAGAGCCACGTCTACACCAGCAGGCTCCACCATTGCTACCATTATGGGAGCTGAACCTGTGGCAGTAACAGAGGAAATTTGAAAGAAGAAAAGCTAATGTAGATTATATAAGTGTGTTCCTGTTCCTATTGGAATCGGAGTGTTTGCCATTGGTTGCAAGGGCAGCAGAATCTGGCTTACAGTTCCCAAGAGCCAAATACAGATGTCATATCCCTGTGTGCAATGTCCATCTGTAGCAATAGGAGCTATGGCTGAGCTACTGATCCAGAATTTGACCCTAAAATAATTTTGAATAGAACAGCTGCCACTCCCTTTTTGCTGTGATTTTGGGCAAGGTTTTGCATTACTAGTGCTTATTTGTAGCCCTCCTATGACAAGGACAAATGTTTCAATCTCTTGTTTGTAGTTTCTGGTGCTGAGTGAATAATCTGTAGGGAATAATTTGTTTAATGAATTTAGCTTCTTCTTCTGTTTGCAAATTACCTGCAAGCAGATTATCATTTACATGAGTGTATGTCCCATTCAAAATAATGTGACTAATTCTTGGTTTTAAGTTAATTCACAAGCAGTTCATTGTGACTATTCCATACTTGAAATTCAAAGTTTGAGACTATCTGGTTAGTTTTTATGGAAGCACAGATCACAGGTTCTTGTTTTGCATTCCTGCTTAGAAGAGTAAGGTTTCCAGGGTGAATGCCTACATTTGAATTAAAAATTACTTTTATGCAAATAATGTCTAATTTTTGCTCCAAAATTCCTTGTTAACGTAAGTTTTCCTGCCCAAAAACATGTTTCCTAGAATAATTACAAGAATCAGTCCTCAAAAGGGAACATCAGTTTTTAATGTGAGCACGTATTCATAGCCATTTCTGTGTAGGGTATTCACCCACCTTTAATAATCTCATTTATTGGTCTCTTCCTCCATCATCATGGGAGGATTCTGCTGAAAGTGTTTAGGTTGTTTGATGGAGACCAGAACTTTAACTATCACATGTAAATGTAATTATGGTAATAGTGAACACATTTTGATAAGGGCGAAAAACATGTTGCAGGTTTGAGGCTGGAAAGCAGGCAAAAACCAGCATCCACAGGAGTTGTAAAAAAGTTTGGTGTCATTATGTAATTTAAAGCTCATAGTTCACCTTTAGATAGCTGAAGCCTTCCAAGAACAAACCTTCTAGGTGATCCAGACATCCTAGTCCTTGCACACTGCTTTCTCTAATGGTGTTTGTTGCAAATGCTTCAACAGCAAGGAGAGATTATTTTTAGGCTCTTTGATCTTGGAGAGGTACATTTTACATTATTGCTTTAAGTTTCAGCCCCGATCCACCCAGAGTTTCTAGGCTGCTTACTTGTGCTGGTCCAGCACAAGTTCCATTCTGCTCCAGTGCAATTAGCATTGTAAGGCCAGATCTTCAGTAAATCTGTACTATACTCATCACGACTCGGGGTAAGATTTCAGCCACGTTTTCACCTCCCTGGAGATAGACAGGTGCCAATTCTGGTTCCAGTGCAAGGTAGAGTAGCTCTTAGGTGGCTCTAACTTGTGCCAGTTGGAATGGCTTTGGTCTGCCAGGGAACAGAATACTCCAGCCATGTCCCTACTCCCCACTCTAGAAATGGAGGGAAGCAAAGGTGAAAGAGTCTGAGTTTTTATTAGTGAATCCTGAATTTTCTTATTTTTATGGTCTTAGATCAGATCCCTGTTTTTGAACAATTAAATACAATATCTTTAGAAATACAACTCAATAGAACATGGTTAGGCAGATGATTTTTAGTATCCTCCATTCTGAAGCCTCTGTCTTTCTAAGCTTGATTAGAGAAGGGAGCCAGGGAGGGTGATTTTACTGTCATAGGAATCACTGGAAATGCACATTTGGTGATAACAGGAAATGGTTGCTGCAGGGGACATCTGGAGTGTGTCTGATATGCCAGTTTCCTTTTGTGTCACTGTTTAGTTGCTTCCGGGGTGCTGGGGGAAGTATCAAAAACTGCTCTCTGCTACTTTGTGAATAAAGTCCTTTGTAAATATTCAACTAACCCCCCCACCTCTTTACAATGAAATGTCTTTAAGAGTCTGGCTGAAGCTCATAAAAACAAGGACATGGAGAATTAAAGTTACAATTCTGGGCTGCTGCTCTAGCCTTAATTTAGGACAGAGATGAAAAAAGCCATCCCATTACATCATTTAAGGCTAGAATTTTCCTCCTGAACCCTGGAATCCATTGCTTTACAGTTACTCTCCTAAGTCTGAAATGCAGTTTTTGGAGGTGAATTATGTTGGTGATTTTAAAATACTAAACCACCAACAGCCAAAATAATCCATCTTAAAAACTCTCTAGTAATGATGTGTCCATCTGATAGACAGTAGTAACAGCCATCAGATCAGTGATTAAAACCTAATAGAGACATAGGCTCTTGAGATGAAAGACACTGTACTGCAATAGTCCTTAAACTTTTTTGCTCCACACCCTCCCTTACCTGGCCCGTGCTCCCGCAGCAGCCAGAGGTGCAGCTCCAGCCAGGACCGTAGCTGGGGGCCAGGAGCGGGTTGAGGAGAAGTGGCAGGGGCCAGGAGTGGGGCTGGGGCAGGCGTGGGGTGAGGAGAGATGGCAGGAGGCCGGGGCCAGGGGCAGGAGCGGGGTAAGGAGTGTGGCTGGGGCCTGGGGAATGGCCAAGGCTAGGAGTGGGGAGAACAGCACAGCCAGAGCTGGAGTTGGGGGTTGGAGTCTGGAGACCAAGGCTGGGGGTAGAGCAGGGCAGCGGATGCTCCCTTCCAACCCCATGTGGGGGCTGGTTTGGCCCAGTCATGTCCCCCACCCCGGATGCTCCGCACTCCACAGTTCGGGGACCACTGCTCTATTGTCTAAAGGGGTTTTTAACTTCAGAGGGGGAATTAAGGCCTTTGTGGGGTTGTCAAAAGCTCTCCACCCTGGACTTAGATTTGGGAGAACTGGATTCTATTCCCAGCTCTGCCACTGGCTGGCTGGATGTTCTCAGGCAGAGACAATCTGTGTCTGTAGATAGTGGGGCAGCCGGCTTCAGCAGTGTTACTGAGCATGCTCAGTACAAGCCAAGCAGCAAAGCTGGGGGGAGGAGGGGTGATGTGATGCCTCATGGCCCCCCTTTTCCCCACATCACCTCTGTTCTTGGGTAAGTCACGTCGCCTTTCTGTGCCTCAGTTTCCCCATCTGTATAATGGGAATAAAGATACTGACCACCTTTGTAAAGCACCTTGAGATCCACTGACAAAACTGACTGCTTTTGAAAATCCCACTCAAAATCTTCTTCTTTTTTTTAAAGTGTTCCTGAGATGAGGCATGTCAGTCCTCACTTGGGAGCAAGTTACAGTCTCCCTCCTGATACCAGACAGACCTTCATGGCAATGAGCCACTCAAGATGGAGATGAAATAGATCAGTTAAATTATCTTGCCAGTGCAGGATTTTCCCCTACTGTTTCTTGTGCTTCATCCACTATAACTTACATGACCTGGGCTCCCTGCCACTTTCCTAGGGAAAGTATTCCCTGTCTAACAGAGCTGTTCTTTAAGAAGTTCTTAGTTTTCCCTTCTGCAGTCCTAAGATTCGCCATAAGCATTCCCTTGCTTGATTTTATTCTGTTACTCCTAGTGATCTACACTCGTATCATTCTACACAATTCTTCTGTCTTTCTGTTGCTCATTCTTCCAAATACTTGCAGACTGTTATGTCCCCTCTCCCCTTAGTCTTCCATTTAGTCTTGGATCGACTCTCAGCTGTCTTTTTTAAATTAAGTTTCTAGCCCTTGTGGTTGTGGCAAAAAGCTAGAAAAGATCAAGAGAGCCACAAAACAACCAGAATTTTTTTTTTTAAAGACGAATCTTACAATAGCTACATTGATCTCATAATTTTTGGGATCTGATTCGTGATTTTTGAACAGTTGGAGCTGGCAATACAAACTGTCCAAATACTATGTCTGATCGCGTCATCAGTAGACTATGGGAAGCAGGCTTCAAGACTCATGTCTTGGCATGAAGTTTCATGATAAGCCGATTTTCTGCAATTTAACTAAGGCCTCAGTCCTGAAGACACTTAAACCTGTGTCTAACTTTGCACAAATGACTAATCCCAATGAAGTCAGTTCAGTTCTTAAGATGCAAACTGCCACTAAAGCTCACTTCTGCATGAAAATTAGACACCCATGGTGGTGCAAACTATTAGTGGCATTCAACTAGTGTTGTTGTAAAATAGGATAAATGGAGTGTGATAAATACCATCTGTGACTGGTAAGGGTCCATTCAGCAAGGACACACCTTTGGAACCATTCATGTATGTGAGCTAGTGACTTATGGTAGGATGGAGCTGGGGCAATTTCTTTATCTACTTCTGAAGTGAGGTGGGGCTGAGGCTTTTCCCGATACGTTCTTATGTCTTGTGCCTGCTTCCCAAACCCAAATCCTTTCTGCACAGAACCAATATCTAGTGGTGCCCAGATTCCCTCCTGATGGGCGCATTAGAAATACACATAACTATAACCTCATAAACTCACATGCCGGGGACATTTCCTTCCCAGTCTCTTCACATTTGGATTGTGCTGGTCTGCAGCCAAATTTACCAGCATGTAACAGAACTGCTCGCAATCCAGCCTGTGATGCACTGGGCTGAAGGCTAAATGGTTGAGGAATGGTCTAGGCTATTTACGATCATTTCCTTTCTGGCTCACCACTGTCCTTTTCACCACTAGCCACCCTGCTTAATCTATCTGCTGCAGCTGCCAAATCCCTTTTTTCAGCACGGTTGAATCTTGCAAGAGGGTGGATTACTAGCTGTGCTCAGCCTAAACTTTATGGTGCCCATCTTTGGCAGGCAACCCACCCCTCTAAAGACTGTAGCATTTCTACCTTGGTGAGGCCTGTTGGTGCTTCATCAATGCCCAGAATAATCTGTACGAGGCCCATTTCCTTGCAAGCTGTCAATCCCAGGGCAGCTGTGGCTGTAGTGTCTATTACAAAGGAGTTTAGCTGCCATCTGTGTTTTTTGTGCATGCTCACAGCTTCTCGCCCCAGCGTCCTGTAAGATGGGGAAGGTTATTTGTTTCAAGAACATTTTCTACTGCTAACTCCGTCTTGTATAACAGTGTCAGACAGGTAGCTCACAGTGTCTAGCATAATTCAGTTTTTTGGGGCACCCAATTGTCCCACCCTGTATGCACCTAGTTGCTTGGATAGATATTCCTAGTCTGTCCTCAGGAGAGGGGTCAATGTTCAGTGGCTAGGTGCTGTGCTCTGCCTGAATAACTTAGGCAGACTGGGGAGGACTTTAATCTGCTGCTGCACCAGTGCTCAACTCCCCACTTTAAGGACACGGCTACATGTACAGCATTGCAGCATGTCTGGTGAAGATGCTGCATGCTGATGGAAGAGAGCTCTCCCATCGGCATAATAAAACCCCCTTTGTGAGCAGCAGAAGCTATGTTGGCGGGAGAAGCTCTCCTGCTAATATCGTACTGTCCGCACCGGTGACTAAGCCAGTGTAATTTATGTTGTTCAAGGGATAGCTTCTTTACACCTGAGAGTGACAGAAGTTCTGCCGGCGTAAGCTATAGCGTAGACATTTGTTTTTCAGAGAGCGAACAGCTGAAGAGACCGGGTTGGAGTTATCCACTTGCTCTCTCCATTGGTGAGAAGTTGAATGTATTTTCAAACCCAGTTTTTGTGGTCCTCCCTTGGATTTCTGTGGTCAGCTGATGTGATGTAGATGTCGCCTGGGGGAGGTGAGAAGCAAAACATTAGCATAAGTAACCTGTGTCAGGTTCTTTCATGCCATTCTATGAAGCCAACCAGTTCCTGCCTAAGCCTAAATGAAGTACTAAAAGAGTGATCCATTAGCGCCTCTTCAGGGGTGTTAATATAGTGTACACTCCTTTGCTACTTTAGTCTGAATTATTTTTAATGCAAATTGCTTCCTTTACCTCCTCCCCGTGAATGTAGATTTCAGGAAGAGAGTCTTGTGGCTGTCTGAATTAGATTATTTCAGGGGCAGATGAGTATGCGCCCCATTGATAGAAGGACAGATGATCTTAAAGTTAAAGTACACAACCAGGAGCCTGAAGATCTAGGTGATTTATATTCCTGCCTCTGACAAAATGCACGAGGAAATATCTGTATTGGACCAAAATCCACTGGTGAGAGAGACAAGCTTTCAAGCTTACACAGAGCTCTTCTTCAGACCTTGAACAAGTCACTCAGTCTCTGTTGCAATTATCCCATTTAGAAATCCCTTACCTTATAGGGATATCATGAGGCTTAATTAATTAGCCTTTGTGGATGCTCAGATACTCTGTTGATGAGAAATCCTAAATGAGGAGTCCATTTTCTCCTCCATGAGGAGAGCAGAGTTAGCATTACATTCTAGTGGACCTGATGGATGGCTCTTCATTGCACCCACCGTGCTACAGAGAAGAGAAGGGCCTGTACCATGCTTTAGCCCCAATGGGTGCTAACTGCCTGAAAAGGAAAGAAGGAAAATGTGGAGAGGATAAGGCTCTGGTCTGGTCCTCGTCTTCACACCACCAGCAGAGCTGGGCTGTTGTGAAGGGCAATATGTACTGCACACACTCCTAGGGGCTATGGCAGTGGCAGATGCTCCGTAGGAACCCCCAAAAGGAATTCTGGGTGACTCAGCTAGATTCCCTCTGTGGTCTCTAGCTGAAGCAAGGCCCCTTTGTGCATGCATGTACACTGCACATTTCTCAAATACAGTGCACCCCTCCGGCTGAAAGAGCCAGAATCTCTTAGGAAGGCAAAAAAAATCCACTTTGCTTTTATAATAATATTTCCACAGGCCAAACAGTTGACAGCTGGACTAGGAAAAACCATACATCTTTGCTTCCAAATAATATGCTGCAGATTCGCAAGAGTAAATCCTTTAAAAAAAACTGGTACCACATCCATTCAATCTGTAAAAGAAAATGAAGCCTAATTTTCTAATATCGCATGTAGAATGTTTTCTTGACTTAGATATATTTTAGGCATGTCAGTTATATAATATGGAACAACCGGGGGGGAAGAGGGGCGGGAGAATAGAGTTGATCACATTCAGATGATACTAAATTATCTCATGACACAGGCTGTATCTTTTTTATAACAGAAAATGGAAACAACTGTGTCCTTGACCTTCAAAAAGAAATTGACTTACCTAGCTTAACTATTCAAACAAACAACTGTGTACTCTCTTCAACTCCTGTGATGATTTTGATTTACTGTAAATGACTGAATTTAATGAACTAAATTATGCTATTTAAATGCATTTTGTGAATGGTATTGTAGTTTGTTACAAAGCATTATGTCTATGCTAAAGTGTGCTCTAAATGATATGATATGGAACATATGTGCTGTATTCATAATTTAACTGTGCTATGGAGTGCCTTCTCAGATAGGCCGCTCTGAAAATCGAGTCTTTATTTACCTGGTGAAAGGAAGGTGATTTCTCAGCAAATCTCTAGGTCTCACTGACCTTGATGGAATTACAATGCTAATATTTTCACATGGATGAACTGTTCTTCAATAATTTTTCCAAAATAGATGGCATAAATAGGCTTTCCATTAACACAGGGCACATACTGTGTTTTTTCTTCTCTCACTTTTCTTTTTGTTTGAACAAATATTTATGCAGCTATCACAAGGCTAATTCCACACACATTAATGGTTACACTTTTCTTAGTCTTAAAGATGGAGCACAGGATTTTGGGTTAAATTTTTAAGAGCACTTAAGACCCACTGAATGTCAATAGGATGTAGGCTTCTTAGTGCCTATGTCACTTTTGAAAAATGTGATGCTTATGGAAAATTCCCCCCCTTGTCTTGACTGATTTATTTTTTTTGGCGGTGTCCCTGTAAAAATGCCATCTCAGAAATTCATTGTCCTTTTCTCACTACTACCATTCCATTCTGACATGGGAAGGTTGTGCCAGTCTTTATCTTGGCACTTGGGGATCCATTTCCCTTTGTCACAAGAAGCAGCTGTTGTTCAGACAACTTTCTGGGCCTCAGCATTGGCAGCAACTTGAAAAACCTTGTAAGCAAGTAGTGCTAAAGCACCTCTCCAATAAATTTCCCACAGATTATTGTGCTGAAGCGGTTACTCTTATGATTGTAGGACAGATATTTCTTGTCAGTCAGCCATCTTTATTCCACTGCCTCTTGTGCTCTTCCAGTACTCGATGGCAGAATAGAAAAACTTATTATGTATGATGCTACTACAAGGGGCCCTGTTTTCTGTCAGGCACAACATAAACTATCAATTGTGGATGAAGACTCAGGCAATTGTCTTGTATAGTCAAGTAAAATATCAGTACCTATATTTGAACTCTGCATTCAGATAGATCCGTATCTAGCTCTCCTTGAGAGCTGTCCGGAGTACAGTTCAATAGGGGTTTTTCAGTGGACAGAATATCACTAATGGAAGGCTAGATCATAGTCCCAACAAAGGCAATGGGAGCTAAACAGACAATTCCCAGGAAAAAACAAACGTGTGAAAGTTGGTTGAAAATTTAAAGAAACAATAACCACAGCCAACCCAAGTAGAGCCAATAATTTCAGGACACTGACAAAATAAATCAAACCATTAGGGTGTAATCTCTTTTCAGTGGACGAAATTCACCCTTGTGCAAACTTCAATACAAAGTCCATGCAGCACTTGAGTCCAGTAGGAAATGTGTGCTTTGGCATCGGTGTTAAACACACCCCAGAAAAATTCAATATTATAAGGCCTTATGTTTAAAGGTAAAAGGATACTGTGGAAGTGTTGGCTCACCTCTGGCATGCCCCCTTGCACCTGGGTATGGCACAGCAGGCTTTCTTCCTCTAATGCTTCCTGACGACGCACAGTCCCACAGTGGTCTGCCTCTTCTTGCAACTTAGCCCTCTTGCCAGATCGCATTTTGTTTCCACCCCTTCCGGGGGTTGAGAAAAAGTCTAATGTCCTTACACCTGGTTTTTAGTCCTCAACTCTGGGCCTTATGGTCCTTACACCATATTGTTCTAGGGCTTTCAAGAATCCTATTCCCCTTATTTCAGGGGGAGAGGGGTTCATACCACCTTCCCTTGTGGTTGATAGGGGAACCCAGGTCATCCCTCTCCTCTGGGTTCCAGCTCAGGGACCTTGTACTGAGTATGCAAACTCTATGTCCAGACCAATCCCCTGCTTCTTACTTCTATCAGACCAATCTCAGAGAGTGGGAACTGCCAGTCTTCTCTCTTACAAGCCCCTTTGCACCTACTATCAGACGTTTCTCATAGACTCAGACTCATAGGTCAGAAGGGACCAATATGATCATCTAGTCTGACCTCCCGCACAAGGCAGGCCACAAAACCCTACCCATACACATTTATAACAACCCCGAACCCATGACTGAGTTATTGAAATCCTCAAAAATGAGATTTGAAGACCTCAAGCTGCAGGGAATCCACCAGCAAGCGACCCATGCCCCATGCTGCAGAGGAAGGCGAAAAACCTCCGTGGCCCCTGCCAATCCGCCCCGGAGGAAAATTCCTTCCCGACCCCAAATATGGCAATCAGCTAAACCCTGAGCATGTGGGCAAGACTCACCAGCCAGCACCCAAAAAAGATTTCTCTGCAGTAACTCAGTTCCCATCCCATCCAGCATTCCCACAGACCATTGAGCAGACTTATCTGCCGATAACCCAAAATCTCCCTGCAGCCCCCATTCTTCTCCACATGTCCTCTGTTTATAGTGCTACCCAGCTTCTCCCTCAGCTGGGTTTCATCATTGATTAGGCTGGTCCACACTCCAAGTGCAACCAGTGGGTTAATGGAGTTCTTTGCTTGCTGCTAACACTTTGTTCACTTGTGTGGGGTCAATACCCCATCACAGATACTTAAAGTGAAGCTTCTGAAATTGAAGGCCCCAAATTTCATCTCCGCTTCTTTTGTTTTTATGGCTCAGATTCAGCAAAGCATTTAAGCACATGATATTTACAAATTCCCTGTAATTATGTTTTCTCCTCCCCTAAAATTAAGGCATGTTAACCATGAATTGTGAATTTCCTACAGAAAATTCTTTCCAAAATCCATTGAAATCCATGAGGAATTGAGCCATCCTCTTCAGAACTTTCACAGAGATTTTTTGAAAAGTTGTTATATCATTTATAAATCTTTTGCATTGAACGCCAAGTGACAACAAATTACCTTTCTGGCAGCAAAAAGAAATGCCCAGAAAACTCTGGCAACAATGGCACAAGATTTTCCCAAAACTGGAATTATAGAATGTCTTGTAACATAGTGGTCTTTAAAAATGACACATTTTGCGGGTCAGATTTGGACCTGTTATAAATCCATTCGTTTCAATGGAGTTATATTTGCTTACACAGGTCTGGATTTGACCCCGTGACTAGTTTTTCAGGTATTTTTGTGAGGAAAACAAGTAAGGACAAACTTAAAGTATTGGGGAACTATTGATCTGTACATCATTTATACCCAACCGCAATACTCAGGTGGCAATTTATGGCTGGATTTTCCACAAGGACCTATCACCCACCAGCTCTCATGGAGAACAATTGGAATTGCTGATTGTTGACCCCATTTGAAAATCTGCCCATTATTGATTAGGCTTAGGGTATTTCCATTTTTAAAAATTGTGTAGCTTGAGTTATGTTTAAAAAAAATCCGTATTTCTATAAGAGCCTCAACTCAACATCAAAAAGTGCACAGCATGCTTGGCATTTCTAGATGTGCAAAAGCTCATATTGAAGAGTGGAAACTGCATGTGATGATGTAAATCAGGTTCTTAGCCATCTCACCACCTATCTGAGCAAGCACAGATGGACCTTGTGCAAACAAGTCTTGAGTTCCTGTATGATCTGGAAACTGAATGCAAAATCAGTGTGTTCAAATACATGAAATCTAGTAGAGGCTGTTTTTGAGACCACTTCTGAAAATTTGTCCATAGAGTTGGATGATGAGGCTTAGGTAAGTGGAGATGGGTGTTTTGGTTTTGGACAAGTTGTCTTTAAAGTAGGGAAAATTAAAACCCTTTTTTAAAAGGGAGAAAACATAAAGGTATCTTTAATTTTTTTGATTTTCTTTTGGGTGGAAAATTGGAAACCTCTGTTGGAGAGATTATGCCCAGAACCTTCAAAGCTGCTGTGAATGTCTTTACAACTAGGGCCACCTGAATTCAGAATAGGGATGACTTTATTCAGGACTATGACACTTAGTGAGGACTTCCAAACTGCTGAGGTGTTATGGGTTGCACCCACTTCCCAGGTGCATGCTCTCTGCTAACACAACACCAGGTAGGGATATTACTGATGTTGTAAGACAGGTGCTAGTCAGTTACTGCATTACTTACATCTGCATGGGGTGGTAAGGAAGGTACAAGAATGCCACTTTCCACAAACTTTTCTCTCTACTGGAAAGGCCAGAAGAGAGGTTTGCTTCCTACATGAATGTTGAGAAAGAACACTGTCTGTGCTTCTTGTCATCAATGGTGAAAATCACCACTCAGCCTTTGCACGGTGCTGAATTTCACCTTTAATGACCATTTCACCTTTAATGCACACACTGAGGGCCAGCCTATGCACTGCTTAAGTCCCACCGGCCCCTTGGAGAAGAGGGAATGTCATCCTAAATGGGTCTGCCAGCCTGTTCTCATTTTATTCCAGATTAATAAACTGTTATCAAACTGAAGAGATATGCAGAAAAGAAGTATTAGTTGTACACCAAGCAGAGTGTGGATGGTGGATAAGGTTGCATTTGGATAGAGGGCAAGTTGAAATCCCTATTACACAACAATTACCATAACATAAGTAATATTCATACTGTAACTGCTCTGCACTGAATAGCGTGAAATATTTGTGAAAACGAGAAGAAGCTTTTTTTCTGTGAGTGGCTACTTCCTACGCTGCATATCAACAGCCAGATCTTGACCCAGAAATGTCAGCCTCTGCTCAGAGCAGGCAAGTAAGCATAATTAGAGATGCTCTAGCAACGTATTTTAGCACTGATGGTGACAATGTTTAAATTTTTAATCAGGCATGTAACATAAAAAGCTCAGAACATGAAATGTGAAAAGAAAATTGGCAAATACTGACATGCTGTTTGACACTTTATTTCACTGAAGAAAGTGAACATCAACAAACATTATTTATCATAAATGACAGAGGGGAAGGCGTGTTTCTAATAAAATCTGCACATTGCAAGGGGTGAGTCTCATAAAAACACCCTTATATTACTGGAAAATCCACACTTGTCTGATCATAAAAGGAAATGCAGAGATCTTCCCAGCAAAAGCTGGAACGTGTGTGTTCAAGCTATGAGATGGCTGGCCTTTGTCCAGGAGACCAATGTAAGGGAAGGCGCAGAAAGTCTTCTGTCTTTTGCTTCCCATGCAAAGATGGGGCCTAATTCTAGTCCCTGTGTTGCTGTGAAGGGATGGCATGGTGCAACAGGTGCGTCAGTTCCCTGGAGCACTGAGGCATGACTTGTCCTGGAGTTAAGGCTCTGCACCATCCCCAACGTTAAGCCTGTGTATAAGTTAAACTGTTTGGCCCACCGTCAGCGCACCACCATGTTTGTTAAACATTAGCTTAAAACCAAATGTGCAGGTGGCTCTACGTGAGGAGTCTATGGATGGCACTACACAGCCACTAAGCATGATGGGAATGCAAGATTAGTTAGCTCAGACGTAGTGATCGGAGATGCAAATGGAGAACTGTTTTGTGTGACCCTGTCAGGCAGTAAGACCATTCCTCTCCGTTTTAGCCAACTGCTTTTGCAAAGCCTTCCCACACTGATCTCTCCACGACATATCCGAGCACCTGCTCATGCCTTATCTATTGTCCCACGTATCATGTTTGTCTGAGTTTGAATGTAAGCACCTCTGAGCAGAGAGCTTGTCTTTTCCTCAGTTCTGACAAGCACTGAGTTCATTTTACAATGATACATAAATGATTGCAGACAAAAAACCATGCTGGATGAACATTGAGGTTGCCAGGTCAATCACTCAGAGGTTAGGAAAGGCCAGTTTTTAGGTTACCTGTGCAACTTAATTTGTCTTCATGTTGTGCATGCATTATGATATAGTCTTTAGTTTCATTATCACAATTTCTGCAACAAACAAGATCAGCATTTTACAGACAACAGCTTCCTTCACTACACAACTCATCCCCAGAGCGGCTCCGTCCTGTGTCTTCAATGAGATGGGGGTTTGTCACAGGGAGAATGGCCCCTTTAAGGGGGAACAGTCTACCTATGGTAGCTTAAATGCTTCTCAATGGGACTGGATAGAGGACACCCCTGGGCCCTATAAAGAATCAGGCTATCACTAAGGTGGGAGGAACAGGGAACAGCAGCAGGGAGTCCCTGGACATGGAGGCAGAGAGAATCTACTGGGAAAAAGTGGCCTCCACGGAGAAAGCCCTGATGGCATTGTTCTCTTAAAAGAGCCGGTGCTGGGAAGAACTTAGCAGATCTGGAAAAGGGACAAAGAGCATGCAGAAAGGATGTCCAGGAAGGGAGAGCAAATGTACTTCTCCTTGTGTTTAGCAAGGACATGGTGAGTCCATCACTTGACAGTCAGTGTGGAAGAGGCGGTCTTGGTGGTGGTGGAAGGTCCTCAGTGTAAGGTTTTTAAGCTGCTGGATGCTGTCAGATTTGGACTCTGAGGACTTTATCTTTGAACTTGGAAGATTTATGATTGTCTTAATAAATGAGCTGGAACAAGGGTGTTATTGAAACAGAGATTTTGTGAAGTCTCTGTTCAAGAGTCTGCAGAGGGGGAACTGAGACCGAGCTGCCATGCTGCGTCTTGCCGTGAGGGGAGCTCAGAGATGATGAGTCTTGTAATAGGTTGCTGTGGAAAAATAGCATGTGATCATGCAATTAAAGGCAGTGTCCTAATGAATATGCCTGCCCTCAGTTCCTCCATGTGCTAATCCCAGACACGCACACACACAAAGAGGCTTTTTGTCCCAGTTTCCTTATACATCCAGTGCCAGACTCCACTCCTCTGGGCTCCTTGTTAAATCTCAGTCTGCCTTCCATGCAACTCTCATTTCTCCTCAGCTCCCAGACCTAATCTCCTTGACCAGCTAGTCCCAGTCTCTGTGCTCCAGGTTCCTTGTCCCAATTTACTCCTTCTGCCACCCTAGTCTGGCTCCTGTCTCTGCACTGGAGTTAGGCAACTTCCTCCTCCATGCACCTTGGATATTACCAGGAGTGCTGAGAGCACAGGAGAGACCGAATCCATTGTCACAGCGGCTCATAGACTTCAAGGTCAAAAGGGACCAATATGATCATCTAGTTTGACCTCCTGCACAATGCAGGCCACAGAACTTCACCCACCCACTCTTTTAGTAGACCCCTAACCTATGACTGAGTTATTTAAGTCCTCAAATCATGGCTTAAAGACTTCAAGGTACAGAGAAACCACCAGCAAGTGACCCATGCCACACGCTACAGAGGAAGGTGAAAAACCCCCAGGCTCTCTGTCAATCTGCCCTGAGGAAAATTTCTTTCCGAACCCCAAGTATGGTGATTATTTGAACCCTGAGCATGTGGGCAAGACTCACCAGCCAGACACCCAAGAAAGAATGCTCTGTAATAAATCAGACCCCACCCCATCAAATGTCCCATCACAGGCCATTGGTGTATCTACCACCAGTAGTCACAGATCAGTCAATTGCCAAATTAGGCCGTCCCACCATACCATCCCCTGCATACATTTATCAAGCTCAGTTCTGAAGCCAGCTAGGTTTTTTGCCACCACTGCTCCCCTTGGAAGGCTATTCCAGAACTCCACTTCTCTGATGGTTAGAAACCTGCATCTAATTTCAAGTCTAAACTTCCTGATGGCCAGTTTATATCCATTTGTTCTTGCGTCTACATTGGCGGTGAACTTAAATAATTCCTCTCCCTCCCTACTATTTATCCCTCTGACGTATTTATAGAGAGCATTTGAGCTGCTGTGAGCAGCAATTGCAGGGAAAATCCTGCTCAGGACTGGAGCATGTTCAGTTACTTTATGGTGATGGTGCAAGTACAATGTGATCAGAACATAGGAGCTGCTAGGGGATGGAGCATGTGCAGTGCAGGTGGAATCTCTGGAGAATTTAGCTGCCAAACTATAACAAATCTCGACTAAACATGTATAACTTGGCCCAATTTGGGCTGTTTTTGATGGGAACAGCAAAAGGCACAGCAAAGGAAACATGCCCTTTGCCCCTCTCCTCTGACCCCCTATGTGCACATGCACGCATGCACACACAGACACGCACATCAAATTTCAAGTCCCTGCTCCAAAGCATGGAGTCACTAGATCTTCTCAACAAAATGGTTGCAAAAATTTTTTTAATGTGACAAAAGCAATGTATTTTCCTGTTTTTTCATTTTTTTGGAAACAGTTGAATCATTTTTGCTGAAACTTTCAAAAAAATTCAGTCTGAGGGAAACAGTTGGCATGGAAAAGTTCATCCCAAATGAGTTTGGCAAAGTTATAAGCAACTGAAGAGAGTCTTATATATAACGGGAAATGTCAGGCAACCCTAACTATGGGCGTTGTTATCTGCATGGCCTATAGTAAAGCTTAGCAGAGGAATCTGTCTCTGATAGCTCCTGGGAGGGTACAAATGTGTATGTGGTTGATAACAGCATCTCTGACTGAAACATCTCCAAATTTATGTCTTCCAAATTCACTTCTCCATTTCTCTGCGCTTTTCCTCATTGGTTTTCTATTTCCATCATGTTGTTACACTGTTGCTGTACATACAAAATATTAGGGAGACGAAGTGGGTGAGGTAATATCTTTTATTGGATCAACCTCTGTTGGTGAGAGAGAGACAAGCTTCTACAGGAGAGTTTTGTGTGGGCTCAAAAGCTTGTCTCGTTGACCAACAGAAGCTGGTCCATCAAAAGATATTAACTCACTCACCTTGGCTCTCTAATGCTATTACACTAACATCCTCCATGCTGGTACCAAGGCTGCCATCATTAGCTCTTGCACCATATGCATATCTATGTTTCTTCCTCAGATTTGCCAGGAGGTCAGCATTACATGTCAAGCTCTAGTGGCAGTGTTTCTGGAGAACAGACGGTGACAATTCAGAGCTATCACCTGAGGCAGTGTGTTCTAGGACAGTCTTTCTCAAACCATGAGGCATGATCCAGAAGTGGGTCATGCTCTCATTCTGATTGGGTCATGGCTAGAACTGGTGAGAAAATTTTGACAAAAAATGGGAAAATCTTTCCATATAAAATGTATCTGCTTTTCAACTAGCTCGCAGCACCATAATTCCCAGGGGATTTACACTGTGAGATTTTATTGGTGTGGGTGTGGGGGTGTGTATGTATAATTAAAGCAACTGATTACAAAATGCAGCCCCACCAGGCCCCTTCAACCAGCATCAGCCTCTACTTGCTCAACATCCATTACTCCGCAGCACATCAATCTATCCCATTATTTCTTCCCCTGACTCAAAACGTGCAATCCTTTGTAGCCACAAAGGCCTGTGATCTGGTGATAGGCCTGTGATATGATGGGTCAGAGGACAATTTTCAGCATTTTGTGGGTCCTAAATCAAAAGAGATGGAAAATCACTAGTGGACTAACCATACAACTGATTGCCAGGAACTTGTGTTTTAATTGTGGCTCTGCTCTGTGCTCTTGGGACTTTCGACAAATCACTTAGCCCCTCTGCCTCAGTTTCCCATCTGTAAGAAAGAAATATCACCTCCTTACCACCTAATAGGGTTGTGAGGATTACTTAATTAATATTTCTATGACGCTTTGAAAAGAAAGTGCTATATAAGTGCAGAATATTATTAGTATCGCCTGGCACCCAGATGGAGCGGGAGATGTACATTCACTGGGTACAGATTACCTCTTATTCTTGCAGTCCTTCTAAGACTTAGGTTCTTTAAGGGAGAAAGAAAACAAAACAAAGCAAACCACCCCAGAACAAAAACAAACCCAAAAACCTTACCACTAACCAAAAAACCCAAATTCTCAACCAACTCATACAACACCAGTGACAAAAGCAAGATTCCTGGTCTTATTGCGGGACAAATTGGTTTGCTTCATCAACTCCTGTGCACACCCTCATATGTATCTATCTACATGGTAGTGAATTCCATAAGCAGGTTTGGGCAGATATTTTCCAGTACACTTGTCAACATAAACTTCAAACAATGGGCCTGATCCAACTTTCACTGAAATCTATGCGAGTCCTTCCATTGACTTCAATGGCAGCTGAATCAGAGCCAGTAAATCCATTATTATGTAGTGAGAATTAGTTAAAACTATTGGGCCGAAATTACAACCTTAGCTAATCCAGTGTTAAATCTGCTCAATTAACTTCAGTCCAGATATGCTGGATTTGTGCCGGTGTAACAGAACAAAATCTGGCTTTCTTGGAACAACTTGTAACTATGGTTTTTAAAAAGTTGCATTTGGCATTGTAAAGATAGCTCTTCATATGGTTACCATGGTATTTACATACACAGTATTGTGGTGTTTGCTGATTGGTATCCAAACTATGCCTATGGAGTACAGTAGTTAACAAAACAGTCTCCTTTTAGACTTCTCCTCCTTCTTTGGCTAGAAGCACACTTTGCTGTGTGTGGCTGCAATAAAACTAACACTATATAACAGGCCATGCTCCCAAGAACCACACCTCCTAATCTGTGAACTCCACACTTGCACACATTATAAATAATTTTCTCATGCCGTTACCTGACTCATTGCTGTCCCTATTTACAGAATGGATTTGAAATGCCAGCTCCTCAGGTTCCATGACAATATGCTTTTTTCCTTTCCGAAAATGACTGGAGAGACGACCGAGGATACAAAGTAACAAATGTAATTGAATGAGTTCAATTCTTAGTCACCCAGCAGCAGTGACCGCAACCCGTCACCTGCCTGGTTGTTATCAGGCTGAAGTTTTCCATATGAATTCAGCAGAGGGATGTTGTGTGGATGGACTTGAAGGAGGATGAGGTGGGTGCACTGTGGCTTTTGACTGGGAGCCTTTCCCACTTATAAAGGATGGCATGGTAAATTTACTTTTACTTTTTCTCTGGGCTGCTTTGCAGAAAGCTCATATTCAGCTGCCGTAAGTGATATATATTATTATTTCTTGGGAAATCAGAGAGCAAGGAAATAGTTAGTAAGCTTATTGTGTGGTGACAGTACTTCAAAAGTCATTTCTGTCCCTCCCCACAGCTTAACAGGCAGCTGAATAGGTAACAGTTAAAACAAACCAAAACAAAAATAAAAACAAAAAACAACCATCAGACTTTTATTTTGTTTTAATCTGAGGACCAGCTCTTCAGTGGAAGAGCTCCACTGATAGCAAGAGAGCAACTCAGATTTACACCAGTGGAGGATCTGATCCTGAAACCTTAGCTTATGGAGAATTTAGGCCCAAGTCACATATGAACCCTGATTCAGCAAAGCACATGCTCAACTTGAAGCTAATGGGAGCTAAGCACATGCTTAAAGCTAAGTTGGTGCTTAAGAGTTGTGCTCAGTAGTGATGGACTTAAGCAAGTGCTTAGTCGGGCCCTAGCTCCCTACTCCAGAAATGGGAGCTGTGCTCTGGTCCAGCCAATGCTTTGGATGGCGAGGCCACTGCATTAGAGGTTAGTAAAATGAGCACTAGTCAAAGAAATGTTCTGTGTGTATACTTGCAAAATAGTATCAGTTTAACGTGCAGACTGCAGTGTTCTATACATAAAGTGGCAAAGTCTGAATTTTAACATAGTGCCCAGATGGCTTAAAAATAGATAGTGAAATGTTCCCGTCTATTCCAAACATTACAAATTCAGCAAACATATTCAGACCGACCACCTTGTATGATATGCAGGCCTGATCCTGCCCCTACCTTGGAAGCCTGTAGGAATTCTGCCACTGACTTTAATGGCCCTGTTTCTGTAGTCAGTAAAACAGGCGATTCTTGACCAGTTTCCCAATGAGGCAATCAAAGCATTGCTGATACGTTTCTTTTCAGCTTGTGCGGTTTTAAGATGTTTAACAGAATAGCTCCAAAAGAACAATTTTCAGACACTGCTGATGTGTGTTTTGAAAGTTTAACATATACTATCCAATGCAAATTCACATACACAACTGAAATCCGACGCTGGGGAAATTAAAACAACAAAACTTGATTGCATATCATGATTTCATATTTTGCAGATGTTAATATTTAATCATATGCAGAGCCATTTAGTTTAAGTGCATTAATGTAACTCATTTAAAAGAGGCCAGTAATTGTCCTATTAACTCCCAGTCTGGATGTTATCCATGCTGCCCTGCTGGTAAGGCCAGAGGGACAGTCTCCTATTGGCACCCACAGAGATTGCTCTGATCTGTTGAAAATCCTGTTAAAATCTAATTACTTAGGAGAATAGGCCAGGGAATATCTAATGAGCTTCAGGAAACACACTGAAAGAAATTCTCTTTTAATACAGAATGAAATGTCTTCTGTCTTTCAATTACAGTGATACCACATGAACATAATTACGCTTGTATAGAATGTGACTCTTATTTGTTGTTTTTAATTATATGTCACTGGATTTCTCTTAGTCACATGCAAAAATAATTTAATTTTCCATGGAGGATAAAATGATGGTGAAAAGCTTAATATTAAAATAAACATAATATTTGTTTATGATAATTCTCACCTTATTCAGTGATAAAATGTTAATAAAATAAAGGCACAAAAGGGAAACAAAACCCAAACACATGCTGGGAAAAATACTGGGGAAACAGAAGCTCTCAACTAATATCATGTGTAAAGAGGTATTCAATAGTTTGCAGGTATGAAATATGAACTTGCTTCTGTTATGGAAATTAAAAAGAATATTTAATATCAACTGCATTATAAACTCCTTATTATGACAAGAGAAAACGAGAGAGCAGTTTTCAGTTTCTCTTACTACTAGTCTCTTCATTATTTTTGTTTGAAAACTTTCCTCACTATTGTGTCCAAAATCATTGCTGAAGTCACTGGACCAGATCCTCAGTTGGTCTAAATCACTGATTTCAACAGAGTACGACTGAGTTATAGCAGCAGAATATTTGGCCCGTTTAATGTATGCAGCTGTGAATTTGGTCCATTCTCTGTATATAGCTGCTGAAATCCTAGGAGTAGAATCCAGTGATCCAAGCAGCCTGTATCATTACTGCGGAAGTTCTAACTCAAGCATCCCTGCAGTAGCCCATATCGAGGGCTCAATCCAACTAAAGTCAACCCCGTGTCTGCCTGTCTCCACTGAGGAGCCAGGCAGCAGATAGCATGCACAAAGGAATTCCTCACCTCCTCGTGCATCGCAAAGATGGGCCTTCACAAGGAAATTCAGATAGGGGACCAGGAATAGATATTTCACCTTCTGGATGGTGACATGATCACTGAATGGGGGGCTTTGGGCCATATGCTCCCCCTCCCCCATGCCCTTCAGTAGCTGGCAATAGGTGGGATTTCTGGCATACAAACCCAATAAGTGGGATTTCTGGCATACAAATCATAGACGCAACTTGAGGATGCGTTCTGATTCCCTACATGCACACTGAACTATGCTGGGGGCTGTCTGTGCTGGGCGCTCCATCTAACAGAGCGAGCCGTTTCCCAGTTTCTGCTGCTCTACGGGAGGCATGCCCAGTGCACGGAGACCCTGACAGGTTTTGGTGGAGACATGGCCCTACCCTGCAGTGCTTCCCAACCCCCACTCCTCCATCAGATGGTTCCTTTTGGAGACTCCAGAGAAGGAGGTGAAAACAGTAGATGCCAATAGGCAGAGTCATGGAGTTGGGTCTTCACCCCCTCCATTCAGACAGTGCTGGCATCTGCAGTCTGCTTAGGTCCTGCAGAGGTGAGGGGGAGGGGAAGAGGGACTCCCTGGGCCTTCTCCTCTGCCAAGTAAACTGTGCTGGGGCAACCATCGTATTGACAGAGCTACGACTTGCCCAAAGTCATGCAGCAGGTCAAATTCAGAGGTGGGATGACCGCCCAGCAGCCCTGAGGCCAATGTCTCCGCGTTGACCATTACCCAACTGTGTCTTTACTGCAGGTTTTTAATGAGCTGTTTATGTATTTGTATACCTTGATGAAGTGATTGTAACATTTTCCAAATACATGTCAGTTGTGCTTTAAATACCATAAGGAACCCACAAGACTGACCTCAGTGATTCCCAACAAATTACAAGGGTTTTTTTCCGTCTGCAGTATGAAAAGTTTCGCAATGATGACTACAGGAACGATAGTTACACTGGAGTGAACAACTTCACGGTGTCAAAAGTGCTTTAACTCTCCTTGCTGCAGAAGGAATATGTGTAAGTGTCAAATCCCTCCCCAAAGTAGAAGCCTACAGACAGACAGACCTATCTGAATGACCTGAAGAGGAGCTCTGTGTAAGCGCAATAGCTTGTCTTTTTCACCAAGAGAAGCAGGTCCAATAAAAGACATTAAGCCATTAACCCCCCACCCCACCACCTTGTTTCGCTGTCTGCTCCAGGGCAGCCCCTTACTCATCGGGAAAGATGTGATCCCCTCATATTCCTGCCACGGGTTTGGACATTTGATTACATGGGAAATGTTCAGAAGCTGCTATGACAGCCGCTGTGGAAAGCTCCCAGGATAGAACTCTTTGGTGATTGGTTCTTATGCTTTCAGTAGATAATTTGATACTGTGCGTAAGACTATATAGTTGCTATGTAAACTCTTACATACTAAGGGCTTTGTTCAGATCTCCCGGAAGTGAGGCCATAAGGTTCTCCCTGATCCTTGGCCACCAGGTGCCTGCTGCAGGGGGGGCAGCTATTGGAGAAGTCGATACTCTGTCATGCTCCCTCCCTCCCTGTCCAGCCCAAGCCCCAGCTGCTGGATTCCCTTGACTTGCCTCCTCCTTCTCACGGATTGGGTGGCAGAGAGTTTCTCTGTGTGTGGGGGATTTTCGATGAGGTGCTTTGAGGAAACTTCACATTGCTTATGCAGTGTGAAGTGACTTTAGCCGACTAGAGAATCTTGCCCTGGAAGTTCTCTCTGTGCAGGGGTCATGGAACATGCCAACAGTTTCTACACAGCCAACTCTTCCAAAATCCCCCAAAGTTCAGTGTTTTGCTTCAGTCCATTACAGAGAAGAGGATGAGTCTCAATGTCCTGACCTAAAGTGTGGGAGAGCTTTCTTTCTTTCATGAAAAACTGACATGTGTCATCAAGAAGTGCTTGTTAGCATCTATCACTGCCCTCTGTTGGAGGAAGTCATCAGTGCCAAACTGCATGTTATGACGGCCACCACCTCTGTTGATACTAAGGAATGAGCTAGGTACTTTGAGAACAGAAAGCAGTAACTTCGACCTGAGCTAAACCACCAGCTTCTGAAGCTGAGAACAGACTCATAATCCTCCAGGACTTGGGCACATGTAGCCCCCAATGACAAGAAGTTTATACTATAAGCCCTATACAGCTAATAGCTGGTGGAGATTCTCCCTTGGTTCTAGTCATCAAGGGCTGTTGCTTTGGAGCTGGAAGACCTGCAGTCCATCTGCTCTCTCACAGTAAAATTCCAAATGGTGTGCAAAGGCCTTGCTGTGAAATGTGGTGACCACTTGAACTCCCCTTTTGCTCTCCAGGACACGCCATGCATTTGACGTTCCAGCATTCTGTGGCAACATTATTATGAGATACTTGGTAGTCTAGCCACCACTGGTTTTATTTTCCTCCCAGTGTCCTAGATAACTGAAGCAGCAGAGAGAAAACCCAGGTGCGGTGCCTTCCACTTCAATGCCAGAGAGAAGCTAGTGGCATAAGCAGCAGAGTCTGGAAAGGCAACATCAGAGCCATTGAGATAAGCAGACTGTGTTGAGGTAGCTCTTCCTTTGCACTACAAACTATGTGCTGATGAAGGCTGCTTTACTATGGGGGGAAAAAAATCTTAATACTGAAGACTTTGAGAGTTGCATTAACATCACCTGTCCCCAAATTCAAAATTCATGCTGACATGCAGGGTTAGCCAGTCCCTCCACCATCCCTGGGAGGCTGGGAAGGTAGGTTTAGATTTGCCAGTGATCAATATGGTACCATCCCACCCATCATGCTTATCGGTCCATGCAAAAGAACTGAGTAAAAACACGCTTTGAAATATTGATAGTGTCGTTGGCATAGAAATCGAATTGTCCATCAGTGACTTACACTGGCCTCACGCTGTGACATTGTGTGTGTTAGACCAAGATTTTAATTAGCCCATGACTCCCTTTTTGGTGGCAGAGTGGAATGTTGTGATTGGGGGTGGGGAGTCACAGTTTAAAATGGCTGGGTCAATCCAGGCCCTCTAGGTAACAGTTAGGAGCTGAAATGAGCCACAAGGCCCAGGGGTAAGTCCCCCTTCTCAGAAGCAACACAGGCCTGATGATGTATGCTGCCCACCCCCACAAAACCCAGTATAGGGGAGTGCCAGGATTGTGGCTAATGAAGTAGCTATAGCGCTCGGTGCTACAGAGATCCAAGACTGTAGTACAGCCCATAGGAAGCTTGGGACAGGCTGCTGTAAATTACAGTTACCCCTGTAGAAGCTAGGAAACGAGGTAGCACAAAGTGGCATAAAGCCACCTTTGTCTTCCCCACCTGGGCTCTCAGGAAGTACAGCACAGAATCTGGCCAGACATTTCTGCTGCAGTGTTTCCACTTATATTTTACTTCATCCACATTTTGTTTAAGAAAACATTTTTTTAATCGCCGCCCAGGGAAAGATGACTACACAGATAGTTTACATATTGAACTGAAAACGTCAATGGTAGGCTTGGTATCGTTGCCTTTTATTATCCAGTGTAAATCTCTGTGTTTTAATTTGTTTAGATTTTCTTTTCATTCACTGAATACATTGTACAAATGTGTCTCTGGAAATATGGCAAGGTAAATCACATTGCTCTGAAAATAACCTACTAACGACATCAATGGAGCGAGGCCAATTTACACCAGCGGAGGATCTGGTTTAGCTCAACATATATTAGTCAAAGAGTCACAAAAGTCCAGCTCTGAAAAATTCAATGGAACTTAGTGAGAAAAGACGTATTGTCTCTTAAAAGTGCCTTTTAAAGAATAAATCCCAGTATTTTCTTAAGGAGTTGATGAGCTGGGTGGAACAGAGGGAAAAAGATTCAGAGCCAAGGGAATATAAGAATTAAACCATTTGAAAAAGATGAAGCAGCTAAATACCAATACCCCTACAAAGCTAAGCAACACGCTTTAATCCAACACTTAGGGCTCATTCCTGTTCCCACTGAAGTCATCTTGAATTTCTCCATTGATGTCAATGGAAGCAGAACTGGGCCCATTAAAATATAATATCGTTATAAGCAGGATATTAAATGATCCCTTTCACATAATACAGGATGTAAATAGCTACTCATTCACCCTAAACTTCCACCAATCTGCCTACCTTTTGAAGGCAAAGATCCCCAGGCATGAGGCCATAGCTTTGTTTTCCATTCCATATGAAACCAGTCAAGTGTAATACGCTTCACTCATGGTCAGATTATGTCATTAAGACACACCCTGGGCATGAGAAGGGCTGGTCTGCCACAGGAGAAGTGTTGGGGAAATGGTGGGATTGGGATCAGGTGTAACATGCAAATCTGGAACCAGCCGCAAACTTTGGTTTAGCCTCTTATCATAGAAATGTAGGGCAGGAAGGGACCTCAAGAGGTCATCAAGAGCTGAGCTGTGGCAGGACCAAGTAAACCTAGACCATTCCTGGCAGGTGTTGTGCAACTTAAAAACCTCCAATGATGGTGATTCCACAACCTCCCTTGGAAGCTGATTCGAAAGCTTACCTACTTTTGTAGTTAGAAAGTTTTTCCTGATAGCTAACCTAAATCTCCCTTGCTGCAGATTAAGCCCCATCACTTCTTGTCTTGCCTTCAGTGGACATGGAGAACAATTGACCACAATCCTCTTTATAACAACTGTTAACATATTCTAGAGAAACACATCACAAAATTGGGATCAGGATCCAGAACCAAAGTTTTCCAGACTCTGAGACTGTTCCAATCTGGACTTTTTGTTTGGGTCAGTACTGTAGTCATCAGCCTGATCTATGACTGCTTAATCCAGGCCATATTGTAGGGAGAATCTCTAGGGTGACATCAGCACAGTCAGTCTGGGAGGTTGAGAGCCAGAGAGAACCACAAGATTTTTCTGAGCCTGGAAGCCTCATTTATATTGATTACTACTAAATCCTGGGTCCTCTGCATTGTGAGGCCCATCTCTAACGTTTTCAAAACAAAGACAGGGTGCTGTGTCTGCAGAATAAGCACAATTTTTTGGAGGTTATTATCCGCCAGCCCCCCCACCCTGGAGAGATGAAGCACAGGAGGGCGGAAGAAGGGAAGGAGGAAAATGGAAACGGTGAAAGATTGTGCAAAAGTGCTTAAAACATTTCTTCTTCCTCAGCTCCAGCTCTTTGTGTGAAATTACCTCATCAGAAAAGGAGCCAGGCAGAGCGCATTCACCATCTAATTCACAACCCCAAATGGGTGGGTTATAAAAATGGAGAGCAGTGTGGAAATCATTCATGGAGACAGGGAAATAAATAACCCGTTATGCCCATATAAATACTGATCAGATGTTCATAAAAGAAATTTACATGGTGCCTTATTTAGTATTACAGGTCAGTCCCCCACCTTCCATCATTCCTGCTGTGAAGACGATTCAAAATACGGTGATGCAGACAGCACACCCCTCGAACAATCTAGCCACAGCATGACACACATAAAGCACTGTATTTGTGCTGGGCCTTACTGCTATTGCTAGTATGGCCCATAGCTGAGTGCGATCATTCTCCGCAGTTTTACTTTCTGGCAGTGTGATCTAGTGAGTCCTAAACCTGGTTCTACCAGTGATCTGCTGAGTGACTTTGGTTAAGTCACTTCACTTCTGTCTGCCTCTGAATCCCCTCCCACCCTTTGACTTCTCTATTTAGAGGGTAAACTCTTGACGGCAGGGTCTATGGCCTGGTCTACACTACAAAGCTAGGTTGATGTAAGCCACCTTGTGTTAAAGTAGTCATGCATGTGTCTATACTTAAATATGTCTCCCACCGATGTCTGTGCCCAGTTACAAAGACACAGACCATGTCTATACATACAGCAATGCGGTAGCTCTCCCTTCAGCACAAGAGACACACCTCCTTGAGGGGCAGAAGCTATGTTGGCAGGAGAAGCTCTGTAATTGTAATTTCCCATTACCGTGAGGTACTAGAGGAGCCCCCACCTTAACAGGACATAGCTGTTGACTTTTCATAATTTACTTGGACTAGAAGAGGTACTTCCCCCTGTAGAGTTGGCCAAGGGGGGGGCATGCAGAGGCAGTTCGTTTATGTACACAGGGAAGTCCCTTGAATCCACCCGAGAGATGTCAATGGAAACTTTAATGGAGGCAATCTAAAGTTCTCTTCTGAAAGTTTCTAAGGATGGCGGCCTTATTTCTTCCTCTCCAATAGGACATTTTCCCATGCCAATCAGTGGTAACTTTGGCCAGCACTATTGCAGCACAGAGACTAGCAGCACAGAGGTCCAGGAGGCTTTGGGACGCCAGCAGCAGCTGCGTGCTCTGTGCCTTTCTTACCCTTAGGAGTGAGATACCCACTGCCCGTGGAAAACGGTGCTAGTATTCAGTGCTGTCGCCCTATGCTCCGAGTGTCATGCAGCTGAGCAATTCCCTCCTCATTTCCTTCTCTCTGAAACATAAGTGTCAATAGACATGTCTTGTTTAAAGCTGTAGTGGAACAAGGGAAGGGAGTTCTGAATCTTAATTTTTGCTTTCTGTTGTGACTATCCTGACAATGGTATCTTTGTAGATTGTAGCTGCAGCTGTTGACATTGAGGCCTTGCGGGATTCCCCTGCCACACCCACAGAGGGCCTGAGCCCAATAAGGAGATCCTGCAAGCCCATGCTGCACCAGCAAAGAGCCTGGAGAATGAACACTGCAGACAGCCTGGAGAAAGAAAGAGCAGGCAGGAGAAAGGCGCTGGAGAAGAAGATGCACCAGGACATAATGGGGCTTCTCCAGCAGCAGACACAGAAGCTGCAGACGTTTTTGAGCCTACAGGTCCAACAATCACTGGCTCACGTCTATTTGCAGTCCATGGAGATCTCCAATGCAGCACCTCCCTACAGTCCCCCCTCTATATTCCACATGGTAGCAAGGGCTGCATCCCTACCCCTACCACTCCACCCAAGGGGACGTTAAGGACAACCAGAACTTCACATACACTGACCTGTGAAAGCTGAAGTTGCTGTAGGTAAAATGGAATGGTTGTTCTTTCCCCCTGATAAGTTTGTAATGTATTTGCTCTTAAATTGCACCAATTCTTCTTTGCACTGGTTTTGTTACTGAATAAAATTCAATTATTTGGAAAATAATTCATCTTTATCAGTTCCCAGCATATGCTGCAGAATGCCAAGCAGTTCTGAGAGCACCCACTTATTTGTTACGGTACAGTGTGGCACAACTCATAGGATCAATGACAAACATAGTGTAATAATCCGAAATGTACTCCAAGTCCTGCAAAATGAATACGTGCATTACAGTGTTATGTTCATAGACGTGCACGACGCACCAAACAATTCCAAGAGGCCCCAGAACAGCAGGATCGGGTAGAGCACAGTAGCCCCTAAGGCATTACAGTGGCTCACTGTTAAACATGCTCTTTCAAAGCCTCCCTGAGCTGTGTAGTACTACATTGAGCTTTTCTAAGAGCCCTTGTGTCTGGTGGTTCATACGCAACAGACATCCCCCGCACCATCCCGGCGGCAACTTTTCTCCATTTGCTTCACTGATGTTATGCAGGATGTAGCAGGCAGCTATAACCATTGGGATGTTTTTTCCATTGAGATCAATCCTTGTGAATAAATAACATTTACGAGTGCCTTCAGTCTACTAAATGCACACTCAACAGTCATTCTGCACCTCTTCAGCCAGCAGCTGAATCTTTCCTTGGTGCCGTTCAGGTGGCTGGTTTACAGTTTCATAAGTCGAGGGATCACGGGGTCGGTGGGGTCCCTCAAGATCACTACTGGCATTTCAACATCACCCATGGTAATCTGATGACTGGGAACGAAAGTCCCTGTTTGTAGCTTTCTGCACATTCCAGTGTTCTTAAAGATGCATGCATCATGCACCTTCCCAGACTAGCCAACACTGATGTTGGTGAATCATCCCTGGAGATCTGACAACACTTCCATGACCATAGAGAAGTAGTGCTTTTCGTTGATGTACTCCATGGCACCATGGTTTGGTGCCAAACTAGGGATATGTGTGCCATCTAGTTCCCCACTGCAGTTCGGGAACCCCATTGCTGCAAATTCATCCAGCATGTTTTGTACATTGCTAAGAGTCACAGTGCTGTGTAGCAGGAGATGATTAATGGCCTTGCATACTTGCATGACCACGGCCCCACAGTGGATTTCCCAACTCCAAAAAAGATTTCCCATTGACGGGTAGCAATCCAGCATTGCAAGTTTGCACAGCGCCATCCCCGCTCTCTTCTCCACAGTCAATGCAGCTCTCATTGTGGTGTCCCTGTGCTGGAGGGCTGGGGAGAGCTTGGCACACAGATGCAGGAATGTGACCTTGCACATCTGAAAGTTCTGCAGCCACTGCTCTTCATCCCACGCCTGCATTATGATGTGATCCCACCAATCTGTCCTCGTTTCTGGGATCCACAAATGGTGCTCCACCGTCTTCAGCTGCCCCGCGAATGCCATCAACAATCTTGAAATGGCTCTCGCTATGTCCCACAGCAATCTGTCCTCCAAGAAATCATCCTGTTCCCTGCTGATTCAGTTATTCTTCCAGCACTGCAAATACCGAAGGACTGCGCATCCCATGCTTTCAACCCTTATGAGCTGTGCTGTACACGCCGTGCAGGCTCGAGGCTCCTGACCAATTTATTTCTGCCCCACCGTGCACTGACAAAACTTCTGAAAAGACACTGCGCTGGATGGTGGCAGATTGCACACTGGGATGCCTATCCACGCTACACCACACTGTGCATCGACACAAGCGCTGGTGGTGAATATGGGCAGCACCAGTGCAAGGAGCCAAGTATGAACTCACACAAGTGATGTACTAACTTCAGTGGCTTTTACACTGACATAACTTACATCAACCAAAGCTTGCAGTGTAAACTTGGCTTGTGTCTTACTATTTGTGTGTATGTACCGTGCCTGGTGCAGTCTGGCCTCCGTTGCAGGTTGGTTCCTAGGCTCCACTGCAGCACAAATCATAATGGAACAACTCATCTTTTAGAAAGCCAAAGAAAGAAAATAGATTTACTAAATGCTGTAGAAAATAGCATCGAAAAAGAAGCTAGTAATTATTAGTGTTACTATTAGTTATTGTTATTCATTTAGTAGTGTAGTGGTGCCTGGGAGTCCCACTCATGCAACAGGGCACCATTGAGTTTGGCTTGGTACAAAAAGATGTCCCCTGGCCTTCAGAGTTAGGGTTAGGGGCACCCTGGCCATGGACCAGCTGCTGTGCATGCTCCGGTTACACACATTCCTTTTGCCTCCTTTCCAAGGGACTCTATACACTTCCAAGATTTATATCTTGTAGGGTTGCAACAGAAAACTACTCATTTGCGAAGAGACAAAGGTATGTCTATTAGAAGGCACAATTAATCTTTGCTCATTGTTTTAAGAAAAAAATGTTGTTTTTGGCCTCCTGTCAGTGACTTGCCAGATGCCCAGATTCTGGAAAAAGTCCTGAATTGGTGGAGAACAAGCATGTTGCGGAGGTCACATTAGTAGATCTCAGAATGAAGGCATGGGCTGTTCATTTGTATATGCTTACCCCCAGCCCTAGTATTCTTAAAGGCAAACTGATATGCTCATATTGTACACATGTTTCATAGCTTTGAATTTGTTTCTGCATGGCATTCATGATCTATAGAGCCCTATGGCCTTGATCTGACATAGCACTTTAGCATGTGCATAACTTTAACTCGGGTTACCCAGGAAACTACCCATGTGCTTAAATTTACATGTGCTTAAGTGCTTTGCTGTATTGGGACCTATGTGCCTATGCTTAGCTCTGAAACCCCTCTTCCACTGAATAGTATTTATTCCTGAAAACAGTCCTAATTGAACATTGATTTCATCAGGACTACTCGTATGAGTAACTATTACTCAACGCGTTTTAAGGTTTCAATACCACATCTTTAGAGACTGCCTCTCTTCTGCTACTCTGTCCCAACAGTTGAGATCAACCAAGTTTCTTTGGTAGATATAAATATATAAGGTGCCAAATAGAAGATACTGCTGCCAGGTACCCCAGTGTGAATCTGGATTTAACTGCATGGAATTAGATCTGAGTATCTGAGAACAGAATCTGACCCCTATGATACAGATAAATGGCAGTGAACATCAGTACAAATGGAAGACACAAATGACTGCTGTCTTCTTGGCCGATACACCAAGGATTGTATCAGGGACATCCAGAACTAAAGGCAAGACTTCCTACAGGTTAAACTAACAAGCCAGGCTCTCTAACTGCAGGCTCAATTGGTCAACTTTTAAGAGTAAAGACTACTCACTTTACTAAGAGTTTGCAGGATCAGGCCTTAAGCTAGGCATGACACTGGATAACAGTACAGAAAAGAGAGGGAGTGAGGCCTAGGATCAAAGAGCAGGGGATATGAGGGATTGCTTGAAGCATTGGGGTTTGAAGAGACATTAGAGGGCTGAGCAGACAAGAACAGGCAGACTACAGTAGGCATGGGGGCAGCATGACTTACAACTTGAGACAGGAGGTGGGAGCCCTATCCTTCCAACACAACAATACTTAGGGAAGGGAGGCTCCCTTTTCTTTGGAAGTTGTGGGACACAGGAGTCCCTGCGCTTCTGGGAGAATTTAAAAAATAACATCCCATATGTCAGGCCAGCTTTGGAACTATCGTTACCCACACCCAGGGATTCCTGGGGGGTTACCTCAGACCACGAGATGAATTCACGGTCAGGCTGCAGGGATGAATAATCTGATCAGTTGAGCCTAAAAGGCACAGAACACATGTCCCTTGAGTAATATGGTTAACAGCCTTCCATAGCACACTGAGCTTTCCTCTGGACAGGCTGGTATACTTCAGCGTTACCGTCATCATGTGCTGAGGCTTGGTTAATCTGGAAGGCTGGAGCTGTGTTGTGAGATGAATCAGGCCATAGCATGTGAACAGTTTGTCCTCAAGGAGAGTTGAGGTTGTACAATGGCTCCCAGGAGGGTGCTCAGCTTTTTGTAGAACTGGGCCCTTACCCTGCTGCCATGTGAAATGTACAAGCTATAATGGTGAGCTTGGCTGCTTGGAATCAGGGTGTGTGAGTACATCATGGAGCCGTACATTTTGGGGTATGTGGAAATTTTTGTATGCAGCTCCTATTAGCATTCTTAAGAACATAAGAAAGGCTATACTGGGTCTGACCATGGTCCATCTAGTCCAGTATCCTATCTTCCAACAGTGGCCAATGTTTCAGAGGGAATGAACAGAACAGGGCAATTTATTGAGTGATCCGTGTTGTCCAAGTCCTGGCTTCTGGTAGTGAGAGGTTTAGGAACACCTAGAAAATGTGGTTGTGTGCCTTCCCATCTTGGCTAACAGCTAACCTTTCCTTCATGAATTTATCTACTTATGTTTTGAACCCAGTTATACTTTTGGGATTATGTGCATAAATCCCATTACTGTTAAGAATGAATTAATCACATCTACCTTTCTAGCACTTCCTACCTGGTGATCTGCAAGGAACACTCGGTGCAACCATTTGCCCACCCTGATGATTGACTGGTGAGGAAAGTGTCACTAGAGCAGCTAATACAAATTCCAGAAAGGAATTTTATATCTATGCTAAAAAGTTGATGAAAGGATACTTCACATAATCCTGGGAGAAACCTTGAAATTGTATATATTCATTCCAGTATCTCTGCCCTCCGTAAATGGTGGTCAAAGAGATATTCGAGATTTTTTTTTCTTTTAAATTAGTGCAAAAATAGAACAAATGCAAAGTTGAATTTTAATTAACTAACTGTTCAATATATTTAAATATAGATTAATCTGTTGCCTATTGCCACAGCTTCTGGGCACCAAGTAACTTTAAGATCAGCACACACATATACTGCCCAGAATGGGAAAACAGAACGGAACATCCCAGCCTGTCTACATGAGCCACTTCTATCCTTGGCAAAAAAAAAAAACCCAACCAAAAACACCTCAGGGAACCAGGTCCTCAGCTTGGGTAAATCAGCATAACTCTACTGACTTCTGTTCAACTGGAAAAGAAAGCCATTCCAACTGACATCAGTTTAGGGGCTGACCCCCCTTAGCTTTTTGTATATTCTAAGAATTATTATATTTATACATATTCTACTTTGCTGGCACTGTAAGACAGCCATATCTAGTGAAACACTTTTAAACAAAGTACTTGAAAGTTAAAGCACATCTAGTGCCTGGAATCCAAACTCTGATTAAAATTTAAAAGGTTTGATAAATAGCTTTTAAATTAATTGTGTATGTGTTATTTCTGGGGGGTTTTAAGCTTTGTAACATTCATTGCCTAATATCTGAATTAATAACCAGTTTATATTTGAATGTTGTGTATTTTTCAATTTTAATTCAGGTGTCAAAGAAAAATAAATCAGACAAACATAAACGTAAAATGCAATAGTTAAATATAAAAAGTTAAGTACCTTGAATCAAAAATAATAAGATCACTGCTATGAAATTAGAAGAGACTCATCAAAGTAAAAGTAACTGTGACTAAGGACTATGAAAATATAAAGGGATTAACATATGTGGTAACAGAGTAATTAAATCTTTAGCTTTTTTCACTGTGATGATTTTATTGCATCTTCTTACTGCTGCCAGTTTGGAAGCTGCCAGCAAATATTTTCTTAATTGCGAAAGGAGACAATATGTGTCCCACTGTTTCATTCATAACATTTGATTAAGCTAAAGAGGCTGCATTTTTATTTGAGAGAACAAAGAATTCAAGGTGGAAGTAGCAAAGACACGCTATGCGTTTGAAAAAAGATCCCTGGAACAAATGATTAACCAGAAATTTTACAGGGGGAAGAAAAAAGGTCTACTTGTCTTGACAGAATAGCCTGGTCCTGTAATAAACCCTCCCAAAGTCAACAGTTCATAAAGTCTTTTGTTCTAGTAAAAGGGTCTTTAATTTTTAACACAAACTCACACTTTGGTATGCATGAGCTTAAGTAAAATTAGAAGACATGTATATAATAGGATTTAATGGATTATCATCTGCATTTTCCAAAGATGTCAGCTTCTCTCAGCTCTGATGGAGTAGCACTTAATGTAAATTTAATTTGAAGTGATGTATGGAAGGCTTGAGGTGGTACTCTGTGATTCCCTAACTGCCTGGAGAGGCTCTGTGGGTAGCATCTGGATTTGGCTGCTCCACATGCCCAGCAGCACCTACTAACTAGGATTAATGAGGTGGCCCGTTCACCACTGACCCAAAGGAGGTATGCTACATTTACTCCCAACAATATGAATAGGAGGGCCAGTTTCCTTTGGGGGCACACTGTTTGATGAAACGTAATGATGGTCTTGATATTAGATGTAATAAATATACTGTATTGAAAGCACTTCTGCTTTGTCAAATTTAAATGTTATTTAATCATAAAAGTTAAAGAGCATAATGGGCTCAGATGACATCTTTAGAGCCAATATTTTGACTAAATTGGAAAATAAAGCATTCACTTAAGATAATGAAGTATTTACTTTTTGGATCTTTTTGTGGGGCAAGGAGAGAAGGGTAAGTGGAGGTCTCCGACTGTCTGTTTTGCAGTTATGAGACTCATTTGCAAAATATCTTTACACTTAAAGATATATTTTTATGTACAGATTAGAAGCTATTAATTTAGGCATAATTTCTCCATGTGGCCTAAGCCTCATTTAGGTGTCGGAATTGTATTTTGCCTTTGTGTCTGACTGAGCACCGAATGAAATCTCAGCTAATTTCAAATTCCCTTTGTCATCATGGTTTTCAGCCAAAAGTCTGTAATAAATGGTCAGAAGATGAGCTGAGACTGAATGAATAGTGAGTGGTATTCATCAGCCAAACATAGAGTCCAGATCCAATTATATGCATTCATTAAGTGATAATGATATCATGGTCTTTAACTAGGAAGAAAAGAGTGTAATTGAATAATAACAGTTGTACAATCCCAACGGAACACACTTTCCATCCCAGCATAGCGACCCTCGGGGATGATGCAGGATTGATGGAATTCTATTACTCTTTGATAGATTTATTATGAAGGGCTGAGTGGACTTGCTACTCCACTTTGTCACTCACACTAATCAGTATCGTAAGGCCCCGAGCGTACAGGCTTTTGTATCCCTTTGACAAAGACAAGGTTAGGGGAGGATGACAGACACCCAGACCTTTACAAACCCATACCGCAAGATGAAATGGGCCAGCTGAGCTCTGAGCTGGGACAGAATTTTAATTTGTTTATCAATGGCTCACATGTGCAACACCATAAGGATATTTGTCAGAGGAGTAACACTGAGGCTAAACTCTTTTGTTTGGCAAGTGGAGCTTAGGAAAATATTTATTGAACTGTAAAAAACAGGGTAAATGAAAGAAAGGTAAAACGTCTAAGTGGCATGGAAAATAACTTGCATTACTGTACATAAAATATAAGGGTGCTGGTGATCTTCTTCTATTTTTATTTGTTTCAGTCGAAAGACCTTTAAGCAGACACTGCAATCTGAGATCTTGTTAATTTAGATTTTTTTCCAGGGCTCAAAGAACATGAACGGGGAAAAATTAATTTTTAATTTTTTAAAAGGAATTTTACACTTTGAACATGCAGATTTACATTTTGCTATTCAAATAACGTTGCCTAAACTGCTATCCCATTAAAAGCTAGAATTTGCAAACACAGTCATAGATTTAAAAAAAAAACCCAACACCTTGTGTGTTCAAGCATGGATTTTTCTGTTACTCAGCTTTCAAATTCAAATGCAGGCAATAGGCTCTGTCACAATGGTCAGTAGCTATCAGAGCCCATTGGATCAGAAGCGTAGACAATTTGTTGTGCTTCTGATCAGAGCAAGAGCCACAACCAAGATTGGCATAAACAAGGCATTGCATAGCTGGCTGCCGCCAGGGGTTTTTTTTGTTAGTGTTGTTGAGTGATATCTATTCATGTCCTCTTCTCCTTCCTAAATTGCTTCCCTTATTTTTCAGTGTAGCATTCTGCATCCTTATTGGAGCTTGACAATTCAGAGTCTGGGATCAGTGTGCCTGTCCAAAAACACAAAAAAGTGGACCTGTGCTGCTGTTCTGTGTGAACTGGCCATACCAGCTCCTCTATCTCTGTTAGATTGAGTTTCCTGTGTCATAGGGAGGTGGCAGGCAGCACAATCAGCTGTGTCTGCAGCAGCAATTGGCTTCACTGGCTCTGGTGAATGTTCACTGTGCATGACAAAGCAGGGTTATCAATGATCAGAGAAAAAGTGTCCAGGAGAATATGCAAAATGCTATTTTTCACGTTTTGTGCTGTGGATTCTCTACAGGACACTCTCTAGGGTTTTGTTCCCACGGATGTATTCCTTTTTTCTACATCGAAAGATGCACTGAATGGTGTGTCTCCATGGAACTGCCTTGGACAATGCTCACAAGTTGCACTTTTTGAAATGTTCGTAATACAGGAGAAGTGGCCCACACTGACTACATGAGGACACGTCTGAACATGTTCAGAACACAGTGACATGCTCTTCCCAGTCCCTCCTTCACAGGTAGTAATGCCAATAATTGACTGGCAACACCTTTGCAGCTGATCACCCTCAAACAGAAAAAGAGAAGGCTTAGGATTCTGCTTGCCTCTCAGCCCCCTGCAAACAGGCTTGGGATCAAGACTGATGCATCTTGTAGGAGTGTGGATCTCTGGTGGGTTAGGACCCAGGCCCATTGGCCTAAGGGGCTCTGATGCAGCAATCCATTAGTGAAAAAGCAAGCATCTGACTACAGGAAGGAGAGGGAAAGATCAAACAAAAATACATGTAACACATATAAATACACATTATGTGTAAATAGCATATAGTTTACATAGAGAGCTCATGAAACCACATACTGACTCACAGGAATTAATATGTAAATGTCCCCTGTTGTATTATAGCTCCCACACAAACAAATATAAACATTACGTGGCATGCTGCCTATTATTCCTTTTCATATAGGAACAGGGGGCTTGGCCTCAGACAGAACTAGGATTCGGGGGGCAGAGCAGCTGGGCAATGAAGTGGGGATGTAGGGAGGCTGATGATTTTTTTGGAAAATCCACAGTTTTGGTGAATCCAGACAGTCTGAGTCTAAACCCCACCTTTTAACTTGCTAGGACATTAAGGAGGAGAGAGGAGTCGTACCTAGAATTTTAGCTTTATAAGATGTTGCTTCAGTGGCTGCCAATTTAATAGACTTCAGTATTATATGGGCATCATAAGAACATAAGAAAGGCTGCACTGGGTCAGACCAAGACAGTAGCCTGTCTTCTGACAGTGGCCAATGCGAGGTGCTTCAGCGGGAATGAACAGAACAGGCAATCATTGAGTGATCCATCCCCTGTTGCCCATTCCCAGCTTCTGGCATTGTGCATGTTAGGAGTCCAGGCTAGAACTGACCCACCCCCACCTATAATTCCTTTTTGGGTACAACCTTATGCCAATAGTGATGGGTAGATTAGAGCTGACCAGACATACAGGGTTCAAAAAAATCCTGATCGTCTCATTGGCACCAGAGCGCCACTGGCTTTGATTACAAGGTTCGTCTAGAAACTAACCCTCTGAGTCAGCTGCTTCCAGCACTAACCCTGGAAGGGCTCGGTCAGCAGGGCAGGTGATTAGCCTTCATAAAACCTCACACTGATAACATGCAGATTACTATGAAACCTGTTCTACTGTTTTTCCTTTCCATTTTTTTTCTGTAGTCTCCTCCATCTCCTCTTCTTTTATCCTATCCTCCCTCTTCCCGTCTGCTTTTACCCTCTTGTTACTCTCCTCCTTTTCTTCTCCCTTCTGCTTTTCTTTTTTCAAACAAGTATTTATTTGGCCCAGCACTTGGCTCTTCTGCTCTCTTGGAGGACAGGCCACTTCCGAAAGCTCTGTGTCTACTGGGTTTCATGAAGCACTTATTCCGATAAGGTGCAGGAAAATGTTTTGGCTCAATCCCAATGCACAATATAAAAACGAGATTTCTTCTAGGAAAGCTCCCTGCTGCCCAGCAGCTTGTCCTTTGCTTTGTAAGCGCAGCAGGTCTATTAGACAGGCTGCGTACGCAGTTGTGTACAGGAGGACACTAACAATGATTCATTCTCTATGCGCTTATTTTTCAAGGCATCCTACACAATCTAATTTTATTCAGACTGGGCTGGAAATGTTCATCTTCACTTCAGATAAGAGGACACATCATCTGACAGTGACCATTCACGGTTGTGCTCTTTTGCCTGGCACAAGTGTAGATTTCAGTTTGGTTTGGAGACTGCCAGTACACAGGGCTCTATTTTTCACTGTCTGGCACCTTGTGTTGTCATTCACCTCTGTGCAAAATGGGTGTAAAGAGCAGAATGGTAGCATTTTGCACCTACACTGAAGAAGGGTAAATGCCCTATGAGCATGGGAGAATCAGGCCTATAGAGTGTGTTCTTTCCCATTACATGGACTATGATGGCCGCATGTGGCTTTGCTAGCCTATGGTGCTGCATAGCCTCTCTCAGAGGCAGCCACAGGTGGCTGCAAACAATCTCTTCCTATCTTTTTGTGTTGTTTTTCTTCCTCGGCACATAAAGGTCGAACGGTGTAATCAAGTGGAAAGGGAGCATGTGACACCATTGCTAGTATAAAGGACCATTTCCTGCAGAACAGATGACACTCACAGTGTTATGCAGGCTGCCCATGTACCCCTCATTACCTGGCTAAAGGTCTAACCACCTAGGCAGTCTCTGTGCCTAGAGAGAAATGGGCATGTGCCAAAGACCACATCTGAATGTGAAATGTTTGTGGAGGGCAGCGTTACCAGCCAGGAGCATTGTACTGTTGTTCTGTTTATGCTTCAACACCGATGGCAAGAGCTGATCCAACTTGCAGCTGGGTTAACTTTGAAAAATGGGAAAGTATGAGACTCTGGTATTGTGCTGCAGAACTAGGCAAAGATGCTCCCCATGGGTGGAGATGATCATTTTGATGACATCTCCACGCCTGTTTTGGCTCATGTGAAGGAACCCATGTGGAATAGGCCAAAATAAGCTTTTGCAGCTTGGCTGAGTTTAGGAAGAATGGCTGATTAGGTTCTGAACACTGTTAGATGCCGTGCTGAGCAAAGGTACTACAGTCAATAGGGGTGGATAGAGGGGGCATATAAATTCCAAGAGAGAATTGACTTTAGAAGAACAAACACACACATCCCAGGACAACTATTTAATTAAGAAAATTCAGAATGTCAAAGGTGTTTCAATTTCATATCTTTCAAAATGGATCCTTGTTCCACAAAATTCACTGAAATGCTTTTTTAACGACATTCTTACAGAGATCAATTTCTTTTTAAAATTGCATTTACTGAAAACCTGGTTAAAGGTAAGAAAACAATTTTTTGGTAAATGAAAAATGTCAATAATGATTCAATTTTTAAAAAAAATAAAAGCTGTGATAAATCATCATAGAAATGGTTGTGAACATTTCAGTAATGTCAACAGTTTTTCCTGAAACGTTTCCTTTTTGAATAGAAAAGCCATTTTTAATGAAAAACGTTGTTTGAGATTAAATTTTGACTAGTTCTGTTTCCAGATACATACAGCACAGGCAACTGCATGAAACGTCTAATGTAAATAAGGCCCTGAGATTGCAGAATGGGAACAACTGAAGAGATAAAAGCTTAATTTTATCCTGATTAACACCACGTGCTATGCCATCAAAGTCAATGGGACTGAATTCCACTTGCTTGCACCAGAATTACACCAGTGAAATTCCATTGACATCAGTGGAGCTACTCCTGAATCAAACCAGTGTGAGTGAGATCAGAATGATCCCCAATAGGTTTTTATAAGGTTTAAATCAGGAAAGAGTTTCATCCAAGACTCATGTGGCTAAGAGGTATTAAAAAGAGTAGCATGGAGGAATATTGTTCAATTCAATGTTATAAAATTGGAGATTTCAGAGCAATGATTTGTGCTGATCAAATGTTATGTTATAGATGCTGTTAACTTCCTTGGGAAACGAGGATTCATATTCTCATGAGACTATAGGTCTATGAAAAAATGTGTCCCATGTTGCTCACCATAACACCTAAGAACCCCAGTACTGCTGGCACAGTCAGTCAGAAGTACATGAGCTGGAGCAGACTGCAAAATGGGCATCTGGAGTTCTGCCCGTAAAATGGTGTGGAAGGAACTTGTTTCTGTGTGCGCCCTGGGATTTACTTACCACAAGACAGCACAGTGTACGTTCGCTGACTTATCCGTGAACCATGGAAACATTTTGAAAAGGTAAAGCAGACTGTACGTTGAAGAATCATTTGTCACACGTAATTGCAGGCAGTCAAAAAGAGCAGAGAGAGTATATGAATCATGATGTAAAAACAGTGAAGGGCAGGCATTGTGTCTGGTCTGTGCCTATAAGAGCAGTGACACAGGTTATTCCTGGTATGATATACAAATGTTATGTACAGAGGGACAAGTAAAATGAATACAGAGTCATGGTTTGTCTCATGTATGGAGAAGTTTTTTTTTAAATCACACAAAATTCATCACTTTTAGAAGGTGGGAGATGGCTATATTGAATGAGAGGGAATGGTTTTGTTTCCTGAATGCAAATAGTTTCATTGACAATTTATCTCTGAGATAAAATACAAACACAAAGCAGAGAGAGAGAGAGAGATCGAGAAGCTAGCCAAACTTGACATTTCAGCTAGTCAAACCTGAAGTCGGGTACAGAAGACATGCTAAAGAAAGGCAGCAAGGTTGGATATGTTTGGCAGTTGGGTTGCTGATATTTACTGACCATCAAATATGAGTGGAGAATACAGATCTGACCTTACAACTTCCTGGAACCTAACATAGGGCAAAGACCCAAAATAAGGGACACTATGAAAATAATAGTACAGCGAGCTTTAAATCACGGGGGATTCATTTCTCCACTTTTTATAACTTTAGTTTCATGAGTCAGTGTTTCTATTCTAAATAATTTAAAATAATAAAAGCTGCATAACACCAGGTTTAGTATGGGATACAGGTAGATTTAACTCTAGAATGAAGGACGTCACTCACACCTAGGGACAGCTGACAGGTCACGTGTGATGAATTTATGCTTATGAATTTATCATGGTAAATAATATTGTGAACCTCTGTTCTCATGTCTGTCTGGGGAATTTAATATTTGACAATCAAATGTACAATACATAATAAATAATAATAAGATTTAGCTCTTATATACTGTTCTTCAGCCATAATTCTCAAAGAATTTTAAAATGGAGGTCAATATCATTATATCCACTTTGTCTCTCTGTGGCACAGGTTTCCCTTTGTAAAATGGATATTGTGTTACTCCACTTCGACACTGGTGTGACTGGAATCTACGGAATTACTTTCACCCAGCACCCCTCCTGGAACAACTGGATCAGCAGAGCAATTACAACCCTTATACGCAAATGAAAGCACACCAGCACAAAACTGAAGTAATATAGTGGTGAATCAGGACCTACTATCAGAAATATCTGTTCTGGGTCAAACTTGAACTGAGGTGCCACTGAGTGTTGCAGTGTGAGAAGTGAAAAAGATATAGTTGTGTGCGCCATATCACCCAGTGATTTGCACACACCTGCTTGGCCCTCATAGTTGATCAAATTGGGTGTAAGAGGGCTATAAAAACCAAGTAGGTTACCAGCACCATTCAACAGAAATTCCTTGAAACCTTAGAGTGTTCCCAGAACTTTAACCCCTGAAGTTTGAACAAAACAGCTACTTATTACCATTTCCTTTGATTAAAGTATTAATAATGTACTTCCATAGACGTGTGGGTGTTAACAATATTTCAAAATCCTCTACGAAGCAGAATTTCCATCCTCTGCACGGTTGTACATGAGTCTCTTTCTATGCCCACAATGACTTGGCCTTAGTCAAGAGGACCAAATTTTAGCCCCATTAAACTACCAAGGTGGATTTTTTTAAACAATAAAGTAGTCCCAGATTAGGTCTGGATTAGGTTCATTGAAGTCTTGGGTTGCCATCCTAGGGCTTCCTGATGACCAATGTGTTCAAAACTCATGGCTGATGGGCAAAAATAAGTTGATCTCCTAGCAAGTGGAGAGGAAGAGACAGATTGCTCTTTTTTGTTCTCTTTCTGTTGGATTTTTCTTTGCAGCTGAACCCTCTAGCACGGTGCACATCAGTACCTTCTAGGGCATGTTCTCAATAGATGAGAGACTTCTCCCGTTGCATACAAATCACATATTTTTTCCAGTTGCACAGGAATAAAACTGTAGCCCCTTTTTCAGTCTTCCCATCCATTTCACGTTTCTCCTTTGTTAAGCAGTGGGGCTGGCTACCTTTGAAGTGAAGGATCAAGGTCAAGGTCTTACTGTTTTACAAATGAAAAGAGAGACTTGGAATGTAACAGTCCTTCTCAGCCTTAACAATAACATCATTGCCAGCCACTCTGTAACAAGAGCCCTTCTACTTCCACTCCTACTTAGAGCAAAACTTGATCTGTGTTTATGTTCCTGCTCAGCATTTCCATTCAGCTTCATCAGTCCTGACTTTAGAGCCCCACTCTGTACCATTCACTCTGTCCTGTTATTAAGCTTTTACACTCAGCTTCAGGCTGGATGAAATCATCTATCATGCAGATCCTCTCACTTCCAGCAAGGCTGGTGTTATGTTTAGTTTTTCTGTGCCTGTTCTATTTAGTGCACAGTCTGGATTTGAGGAGGTCTTGCTGTGGTGTGCATTGACACTGCTGAAAGCTGTGTGGTATTGTGACAGCGGCAGTCTTGGTCAGTAACACTGGGGATTGAACTGGGGACCACCAGAAATGAAAGTATGAGCTGCTATAGCTTCCGAGGCAGCGCACTGTAAGACACATATCACTGGTGGACTAGGCACAGTGGGGGACAACCTCACCGCTAGTTATCACTATACATTGGTTTTGCATTCCCCTCTACATCCACACACTCTCTAGATTGCTCACCCGTTCTCTGGAAAAGTCCCTCTGAGGGAGCTCTGGGAGGTAATGTAAACCATGTACACAGAAACAGATAAAAGTTATTCTAGAGCCAAGAGACTTGCAGGCCTTTGCAGAAGGTAGGAGTGGTTGCAGGGAGATGGATGGAGGAAGGAAAGAAACAAGGAATTGAGCTAAGCACTTTTAGGTTTATTTTTAATGCAATTTCCTTTTCAGGATTTGACAGCCCCATTTTCTTTGCTTTTGGGTGTTTTACTACAGAGTTTTCCTATTCCAGCTGAAGGAAGAGAGAAGTTGAGGCAATGTCTTTATTGCCAGCAAACAACTTGAAAATTCTGCACAGAGGAGCCAATCAGAGTAGCTAATTATAGCAACCAATCAGAGAACAGAGATTTGCATATCCACTGAATGGTTATTCAGAAATAATCACACAGAGGTGAAGCAAATCAGTCACCCACAACTAAACAGAGTGAAGGCAAATGCACATATGAGATACTGTCTAGCATCTCTGTACTCTTTGTCTGAGACAGTTCCATTTCAGTCTAAAATGTAGTAAACAATTGTTACTCAAAGTGATTTGTTTATTTTACAGTTTAAAAATTGGAGTATATCTTTGCTCACAGTCATCTTAAATTAAGTGTCTCAGCAGCAGATTTAATTTAAATTTAATAAGCGTTATTAGAGGATAATTATATACCAATTGATTATTAAAGATTTTTTTAAAATCCAACAACTCTAGTTATTGCACTTCAATAAACATTCTTAATACTCACTTGGTGTCTAATCACATAATTTTCTTGTTAAACGTGTATTAAATCTATTTAAAATACAATTTAAGGTGAACCAGATGATTACTCCAACTTCTTTTACTGTAAATCTGCAATTCATTTTGCCTAACCACTGTTTACAATGAATACTATTAGGTAGATTTCCAGTATGATTAATACAATCACCTGACAGGGTTCAGAATAAATGCAGCTGTGTAGCAGAGACCCAGGGAAAAGTAGTGAAAAGTTAAGTCAGAAAAAAAAAATTGGGGGGAATTTGCAAGCTATCGCTACCCTCAGATCCTTTATGGATGTCTGTTTTGCCTACTCTCTGATGTGCAAGTGGGAGGCAGCTGTGGAAACCAGTATACATGGTGAACAGAGCTATACGCTGATGAGAGGATGCATATTAAGTGAGGAGGATATGGTGAGAAAATGGCTGGAGAGAAAGGAGTTCATGAAAAGGAGTGGCAAATGGTAATGCAAAAAAGCTAAACTCCCCACCCCATGCAACCAAAATACCAGATCAGTTTATAGGCCCTCAAGCCTTATCTAACAAACACTTGATTTAGCACCATCTGGACAAAGGAGGCACACGGAAGACGTTATGTGAGTTAGAAGTACACAAGAAGACATGGAGGATATGTAGCCAGCCAACCACAATGCAGGCTGGTGAGGGTATCCCTCTAATGGTGACTATGTGTGTTGCCAGACCACTCCACAGTGTCTCCCTCAACCTCATCTATACCTTCATCCCACTCCATGCTGTTCCAGTTCCTCATTCAGAAGACTCCTGTGGTTTAAGGAAGCATTGCCGAGCACAGAGCAACAAAATGAATTGCACCAGACATCTGCTCTGCCATGGTGGGAATGGAAGAGCATCATCATAAAGTCAGATTCCACTTGGTCATCATGTGTGCCGCTCTTTGGGCTGATAGGCCTGGTTGGCGCAGACAGGTATATCTAGGTATGACAGAGACCGAGCTTATATTATTTTAGTATCACGTTTTAACAATCTAAATGCTTTTTCAAGATATCTACATAATGGAGGTGCAAACTCATCTGGATTAAGCACATCTCACTCCGTCAAATGGATGGAAATTCATAGCGTGTCACTCTGATGTCAGTGTGCCTTTTTCTTTCAGCCTTGTGCAGTAGAATGGATAAACTATGTTGCCAGTAGTCTCTAATTCTGAAAGTTACAGACACAATGAAAGAGCTATTTATACTCAGTCTAATCTCCCTTTATTTTAGCCCCCTCTCCACCCCCCCCTTTTTTTTGAAGTGTCCATTGTTTCCAAAAAGCTATTAATTTGACCATAAAGAAGGAATCTCATTTCATAAATGTGAGAACTTTCATTAAATTTCTGCATGTTGGAAATGTGCACTGTTGTTACAGATGCAAAACAGCCAGCTCAAATAGGATTTCAATGCACTGTTACGAGAGTGGACCATAATTTATTTAGGTGGTTAAGAGAGTGAGCGTATGATCGTGTGATTAAGACAATAGCCTGGGACTCCGAGATCTGCGTTTAATACTTTCCTCTGCCACAAGCGTTCTGTGTGACCTTGAGGGAAAATATCATTCCATCTTTGTGCCTCAGTTCCCCCTCTTTTTTTCCTTTCCTGTCTATGTGGATTGCATATATGTAGCACAAAGGGGCCCTGATCTCAGTTGGGATTTGTAGCATTGTACCGTAATGACAATACATAATACATGATTAAGAGCCAAACCTTTCTCACCTTACTCATGTGCGTAGTCCCACTGGAGTCAGGCCACTTGTTGAGTTGGGGTTGTAGGACTAGGGTTCTGTATTGTAAAATGATATGGTGAACTTAGAGCGGATCTGTGATCCGAAAGAAAGAAAGGTGGCGCAATTTATGTAATTGATCCTGCATCCCTTGAAATCAAAGGCAAAACTTTTCTCCATCTCAACACATGGCCCAAAGTGGGTATCGATCATATCACACTGGAAGAAATCTGTTAATTTTTTTCAGTAAGGGTCTGCATAATAACCTTCAATTAGTAGGGTGTCTACAGGTCTAAGTGTGAAGTAAATCCTTACTTGCACTTCAGGTCAGAATTTCAAGACTGGGCCCCACGTTAGTAGGAGCTTGCTGCCATATGAAAGAGAGGCAGCACGGTCCACTGCAATGTTTTTCAACTGGTGGGTTACATCCACCTGGTGTGTCAGGAAAGGAAATCAGGGAAGTCATGAAGCATTAAAGATTTTATCCCCTTCTAAAGTAAAGAAGATCTTGCACCGTCCTCCCTGTGTAACCTTTCCCTTTCAGGTCAAATGTTCTCTGTCATCAGCCTCTCCAAACATACATAGCTACGTTATATAAGCTTAGTATGGTCATGGATAATTTTTTTTGCTCCTGCTTTTATAGTAAATGTCATGACATTTTTTTTACTTTGAATAAGAGGTTACCACACTGAAAAGGCTGAGAAACACTGGTATAGTGGATGGAGTATATGGCAGAAGCCATTAGCTCCTGAGTTTTAAACATGTCTGATACTAATTCAGGCTTCAGTCCTCCAATTGCATCCATGCTAGTGGATCTGACTAAAGGATCGAGGCTTTATCATCTTCCCTATCTTCCCTTCAGCAAGTTCCCTTAAATCAGGGGATGTAGTTGGGATTTGCAGCAAGGTAACTCAGCTCAAGTTCTCACTTTCGCCTTCTGCAGAATGGGGATATTAGCTTGCCTTCCAGGGGTCTTGGAAGGACGCCTTAGTTAATGTTTGCAGACTGCATCACTGTTTAAGTGCTAAGTCTATTTTAGCCCAGCCCTGCAGTAATTTCATGCACAGAACTCTTTGAAGTGAGTGGACATTTTATGGTCACTAGGCATAAAGGAGTTGTTTACATGGTTATAAAGTGTTTGGTGTTGTCTCCAAAATGGGAGGAGCAGGGAACTGCAGCAAGCAAAATTTGGAAGGATTTAGCCTGTTTTGCAAATGAATTCACACATGATGAATAGTGACATTTATAAACTGTTTCAGAGGCAATTGAAAGTGCCAAAGACTAGGATGGAAGGAGATCATGAGGTGAGATAAGAAGAGGAAACTCCTCCCTGAAATGCAGAAGAGCAATGGAGAAGTCCAAGAACATGCCTATTAAAGAACTTTCAGCTCTGGCCCCTTTCAGAACATTTTATTTAGCTCAGGTCATAGATTTAAAAAAAAAAACCCCAAAACCTGTTGTGACACAGTGCAAAGTGTGTACAATGCACATTGTTGGGATAATGCAGTTGCTTACTAGAGATTATGCTAGTAGCTAAAGGAAAAACCTCCACTATACTCATTCTTTACCCACATTCAATAACATTGGGAACCCTTAGTTTTGTAGCTAAAATTCAGTACCAGCTCCTCCATGCCCAGCCTGTTCTGTTCTGTCTAGACATGGGTGAAAGTCAGTGGTTTAGGCACTAAACCCTAGAAGAGTTAAAGCATGGTTCTACCTTGAGTGTGATTATACAAAAACAGTACTTTTGGTGCTTTGCAGTTCTCCTGTGAGAATTCAGTCACAGACGTTGACTTTAGTAACTACAAAATCGAGTCAGTGAATGCTGAGCAAATGAACTGGATTCTAATCCTCCTCTCTATCAGTAACAGATGTGTTAGTACTATACTGGCATATTAAGAATAATTTACGCATGTACAATCCCTGTTGATGGCAACTGGGCTGCACAGGTGTCACTTAGAGATTCTACAGGATAAATTATACCCTGTTATTTGTTGTGAATGTTATCCACAATGAAAGAAACCCAGCTTGACTTTCAGATCCCCCATGGAATTTATAGTAGTGGCAGTAGGGTTGACGGGAACAAAAAACCCCAAACCTTTTCTTGAATATGTTGATTTAGAAGCTGCTGAGATACAACAAACACAGAACCCTTTGCCTGCGTGTTTACAGAATCACTTTTCAGAGCACAACTGCATTTTAAAAGGGTGAGAATTGAATTCCAGAGATTTTTAAGTTTATATTGAAATTGTCAAGCTCAGAAATAATGGTATTTCAGATCCAGCTTTAACATTTCGTGCTGTGATATTGATTGCACAAGGGAGAGGTTCAGGAAGCAGTGCTATGTAGGTGTATCATTCTTCCCTCTTTGTCTATATTCAACTACTGCCTCATGTTAATGTTATAGGGCACTACATTTGTGGAAGTGCTAAAGCAAAATGTTGAGAACCTGTGGGCATTAGAAGGCCCTCCATATTTTTTATTTGCCAGAGCAGATGTGTCAGCTCTGGAATCTTGGTTAAATTACATTTGGATAATTAAATTCTGCCTTCCTAAATGGTATGTAAGGTCTCAGTAGAACACAATCTTCACTTTCTCTCATGAATTGTTGTGCAGCCTTGCTGTGGGGTGTTAAACAGCTGCTTTCTTTCATTGCAGAGGAGGTTGCATTTCTGATGATTCCTGACTATCTTTTCAAGTGTAGAGCATTACCTAATGTCAGTTATGTATAATAAATGATTATCTTATTAAAGTTTTGAAGAAACCTTGAATTAGTTAAATATCAACTATACACAAAAATAGCTCATTTAGCAGAGGAATCCATCAAGACTTAGTATTTTGGATATCAATTCCCTCTCAGAAGAGTATTCTCCCCAGAATTCTTTTGTTCCCAAGAAAACTCCTTTCCCCTTGAGATTCCATTATAGTTTAAGTGACAGTTTTCTGTAGTTTCCAAGATCTGTAGCACTTTCCTCGCCCTTCTCCCCCATTTAATTTTGACAACTATAGTATGTAACAATTTGCTGTGACTGGGGAACCTTACCGCTCTGTTGTTTGTAAGCACCATAAAGCTCTTTGCTGCCTCGCACAGATGGTAGATCAAGAAGCAGAGGAAATCCAGAGCATATGTCAGGGATCTCTCTTTTGCACAGATAATCTCAAATATGTGGCTAGCCTAACAAAGCAGACTTGTTGAAGGAAAGCACAGAGGTGATTCCAGAGACAATTAGGAAATACAGCAAGCAAATAAGGCTTGATAATCTGAATGACTCAGGTGTTCCGTCCAATTCACATGAAACACCACTTCCTCAGTTACAGACTTACTGCTATTATGGAAGCTAAGCAAAAGCTTTTTGTAATCATGGGGATACTAAAAGAGCTACAGTAGATGCCCATAATAAGGCAGTTGCACTAATAGAAGATGTAAGCTAACAAAAGGAACTAGTGATTTTGGGTTCACAGTGTGAGAAGCCCTTAAAGAAAGTGCTGAATATTCAGCCTCTGAAAAGCAGGATGCTAAAAAGTGTCTCAGGTTGGGCATTCAGGTCACTTTTGAAAACCTTGGCCATGGTGTTTTGGACCATTAGTGAAGGCTAGTGTAGTACTTATTTAGACATATCTAAAACAAGTTTCCCAGCACGTAAGTGTAATGCATGTGGTAACACAATCTATGCACTATGAAAGGAGGAAAAATTCGACACAATCCTTGTCTTGTAGAAATTTATAAATAGAAGCCATGTGGGTTAAAATTAATATATCTTTGGTAGATTTTATTGGTAATTTTATAATGATATAATCTGAAGAATTTATAGTTCTCTTTTTTAAAAAAAAGGAACATTCACTTAGGGAGAAGATGACAATAGATATACAATAAATAAAAGGCAGCTGTATATTATAGAGGTATAATTCCACCAAAGGATTCTTCTGTTGGCAGCGTGAACCAGTAGAGTAAAGCCTGGGTTACTGGAGACCCAAAATGCGATGTCAATGCCAGAATTCAAGATTAATCTGCTTTAAAAAACCCAATCCACTTAATTTTAAATTTCATCCAAAAATTATGTTAAAAGAACATGAAGGTTACAATGAGGCAGGGATCCTGCAGAAGAAAAATAGTGTATGATCATACAATTAAAGATTATCGTATTGCATACCTACAAGGGAACTGACAACATTGCATAGGCAACCTTAATTCTAGCACTTCCTAACTTTTGAGTGCTTGCTTTTGTTCTTTTAATGTAGTTTTTAGATGTAGTTTCCTAGTTTTATTTAAGAAACGAAGAGCAGAAATTCTATCATGTGGTGTCATATTGACACTCACACCACTCATCAGCAGGGTTGGAACATTTCGTTTGTTCCACCTCTGACACTTGATTTAACTGAGCAACTGATAGCAGTAGCAGGTTATTATCCTCTGTCAACCAGCACTAGGGAGGGATGAGACACACACACACTCTGTGGGTTTCAGAGATATTTGCTGAAAGCAGAGGAAACTTGAGTTGCATTTGGGATTCTGGAAGGGAGTTTTCTCCAATGTCCTCTGACTCTTCTATCCCCACTCCCTCCCTTCAAGGCTGAACCCTTCTGCGCCTCTCTTCTCCAGCCTGTCCATCTCCTTCTCCTCCACCATTGGGGAAATACTGAAATGAGGACAAAAGTCCTTGTTCTTATCGCAGTCTTCTCTCCCAGCCAGTTCCAGTTTCCAGCTCTCGGGGCACCTCATCCTATCCACAATTCCTTACCCAGACACATCTAGTATTCCTGAACCCCAGATTTTCCTCCTCTTTCTCCCCCACTCCCTAGTCTCCCTGCTTATATCTATTCCCTCCACTGACACCTATCACCTGCTCTGATCAAATGATTTCTTCTTCCTTGCTGCCTGGGCACCAGCAGAGGAAGAATTGAGAGCACCGGGGAGTTTCCCTACTCTCAGTTCTTCTGTCTGATGCCACAGCAGCCCATAAAAGCCAGAAGCACCAATTCCAGAGAAAGTACCGCTCAAACCCTGCAGCTGTGGGATACAGCATGCTTAATGCAGATAAAATCTTCAGAGGTTAGCTGCCAAATTCTTACAAGTTTCTACTGAGCATGTGCAAACAAATTTTTCCAAAGTTTATATGTGGCAGTTTTTCCACAGGAACAGCAGAAGGCACAATCTTGATACCAGGGCAATCCTGCCAAATTTTAAGTTGCTGCTACAAGGCCTGGAGATTTACAGTTTCTCAATGAAAGGCTTATAAGGATTTTTTTTTAAATGTGCAAAATAATGGATTTCTCCTACAACCTCATTCTGTGAAATGGCTGAACTATTTTTGCTGAGACTTTAGAAAAAAGTGCAGCTGAAGGCAGACAGATCACATGGAAAATTTCATGCCCAAACTATTGAAGGCTGGCAAAGTTATAAGCAACTGAAAACAGTTACTTACAGTGGAAAGCGTCAGGCAACTTTAACTTTAGGCATTGTTTCCTGCTCTGCCAATAATAATGCACAGAATTGAGTGCTAGTTTCAGGCTCCAAGAAGCCATTAATTTTTTCTCTGCAATCTTTTCCCAACAGCTTCTCCCCAAACCTTTACTGATGTTACCCTCTCTGCTTTCTACTGACTGTCATGCTGACTAGCTTAGGAGGGCCCTTGAGGTGTATTCAGGAGCTCCGATTACTTCCTTCTACACCAGTCTCATGTTGGGGGTGTCACAATGGCTTGATTGGTGGGGGAGGCATTCCTTATATTGTTTGACATCAGTATGTCAAAATCATAATGATTCATGTGAGACATGCCATGTCAGGTACTGTTAGAAAGGCTGAAATGTGCTAAGTAAGATGATAATGTTTATGTTCATGTGTTATGTGTGTGATGGAAGTTATGGACATCTTTGATATACTTGTATTTTAAACTGTGCTGTATGAGACACACCCCAGACAGAGAGTCGGCAGGACAATAGCCCGCTTAATGGCCCATCAAGACCTTTACAAAAGCAAAAGGCCCAGGAAGGAACTAAAGGCATACCTGAAGAGTTACCAGGATTGGCCCATGTGACTCCAAACTCCATTTTGGTTCCTGTAAAATTCCACAAGCAGTGAGTCAAGGGCAAGAGGATCTGTAAGGCGGAGCCTTTGGGATCCATTTTGTCTACAGTTCAGCTTTCAGTCACCTATCTACCTCTGGAGCAACCCATCTGCAACTGAACTGAAGCTGTGAAACAAAGGACTGAGACCCATCCAAGTACTGGATGTATACCAGATGGACTATACAAGCCTGCAACTCCACAATTCTTCTAGAAACCTGATGTATATGGACTTTCAAATCATTTGTATGTATCTGATTGCTTTAATCCTTTAACATCTCTCTTATTGTTTGTTTTTCTTTTTATAATAAACCTTTAGTTTTAGTTACTAAAGGATTGGCTGGCAGTGTGGTATTTTGGGTAAGATCTAAACCTTACAGTGATCTGGTACTGTGGCTGGTATTTTGGGATCTGAGGGAACCTTTTTAGTAAAGAGCATAGAGTTTAAATGACTGGTCTCTTTACTGGACCTAGTGGCAGTTTGGGAGCCAGAGACTGAAATGCAGTAAAGGAGGCTGTTTGTATTTGTATAGTGGCTTCTAAATAACCAGTGTGGGGGAATCAGAAGCACTGTTTGTGGCTGGTTGGGAAGTCTGACTTCAGTGTCACCCACCAGTGCTGGGAGAATCTGCTCTCCTTTTACAGCCTGCCCTGACCCTGGCATTATCAGTTGGCTTCCCTGGGCATGGACAGGTCACACTTACATCCATGTTTCTCTCTGATCTTATCCTTTGTCTTTTGCCCTCCTACAAATTTTCCCCCATCTGATGTCTACTCCATCCATATGCTCTTCTTTGATTCTTAAGATCATCCTTTCCTGCCATTCTGGTCCTGTCTCCATCACTGGAAGGCCTGCCAGCCTCTCTCCTGCCAAAAGAGCCATCTTTTTCCTCATTGCTGCAGTAGCTCCTTCCTCCTATAGCAACTTCTTTGTCATTGGAAGGGCTCATAGATTCTAAGGCTAGAAGCGACCATTATGATCATCTAGCCTGACCTCCTGCATAACACAGACCATAGCCCTTCCCCAAATGTCTCTTTCTCATCATATTCAGTTCCTGATTCAAGTTCCAGGATGGGAGAAGCAACTGAACCACATTTGATCAGATCACTTCATTGTGCCCATGATCACATCATTGGTAAGATTCTTTTTTTTTTTTTTGGCAGTCCATGTATTATGTGAAAATGTTTGTATTTTCTACCTGGTTCTGGCTCCACTGTGTCAGCTCTTTTTTCCTGTGTGTACTCTCAATGTATTTGGTGGCAAAGGGACTAATATGCCCTGGCTAGAGCTAGGCAGAGGAATACATTTACCATGGTGTAAGTCAGCAGAGGCAGAAGGTCCATCAGTGTTGTGGTGGTAGAAAATAATTGTATGCTCCTTTCTGCTGCTGAAGGGGGTCCACAGCGCGGATGAAAACTGAATCATTCTGGTTGATGAGAGGATGAGGTCAGGACAGTCAGGGGCTGCAGTAATTCCTATTGGTCCCATCCTGCAAACTAAAGCTGCCCTCCCCCATGAGAAATGCTGCCTGCCACTCAACAGGGGATTGTCTCCCTGGAGCACAGCAAGGGATTGCAATTTGCATAGCTCTGCAACAGATATGGTGTTTCTGGCTCTTACAGCTGACAAATATTGTGGAGGTTTCCTTATGAAGCTCTGCCAGTACATCTCAGTCCTAACACATAATCCTCTTCATTATTTCAGTCCCTATTATTGTTCTTTTCTTAGCAGAAACTGCAAATCATAGCAAAGTGTGCAGAAGTTTGATGACAGGAACTATGCCTCCCAAGGTGTATGGTGAGATCACCAAACCCATTTTAACCTTGGACTTAAGATAGGATTTGAATCCAGGTCTACAGAAGTGACAGGCTAATATATGTAACATTTGCATAGTGCTGGAAGATACTTTAGATACTTTATATATTTATTTTAAACACCACACTTGACCTAGTATCTGCTTAGCTAACACATTTTTCAGATACTTGAAATATCTAGGGCCCAGCCATCCTCTTTAGGAGAGATAAAATGGAAAAAGATGTTCCAATAACTTCTCAAAAACAGGGAAGTGTAAACGGCAACCTATCATCTCATCTAATGCATACAAGTCTGCAGTGTGTGCAGCAGCCAGTAGGCTGGATGTTTCTATGAGGAAGCAGCAGTTACAGCTCTTCAGAACATTTTGGATTTTTGATCAAAAACTGAAAACCCCAAACTGGACATTTTTTGGCAAAAAACAAGTTAGCCACCCCTCCTTCTCCCCATCCCCTCCAGTTTTCAGCTGAATGTTCTGGGGGTTGGGATTGTCCAATTAAAAATAAACATACCTTGGAGGAAGCAGTGGTGTAACTTATTGGGATCCTAGTGGGCCAATGTCCTTGTGCCATCACATGGAGGTGAAGGCCAAAGCAGCTTCCCTTCTAACTCTGTGAGTATTGTGTTAAAGGGCTAGGAAAAAATGCAGTCCCTGATCTTGCGGAGCTCAAGGACTGCTGGCTCTCTGCCCTCTAACCCAGAGGAAGCAGAAAGCAGTCAATGCCATGTTCCCTGTGGAGCTGGTAGAGTGTCCTGGGGAGGAAGGCTGCATTGTCTCAAGGTTGTACACGGTCTCTGCACAATGGGAAGCTAGAGAGAGGATTGCCCCTTTTGAGACACTATGCCTCAGAGTGCCCACAAGCTCGCACAGTTCCAAACTGCCCCCAAAATGCTCCATCCAACCCATTCTTGCAAAGGGGGTGTTTTTAATTAAGCAGATAGAACCCAACCACAAAGCAATTTACCCACTGTAACAATTCTGATAGCACATGAAAGAAAAAATAACATGGCTTAAAAAGCCATAAAAATGAATGCAATTTGGTTAGTACCAAACCAGCGGTATCAACTGGTTTTGCTCATTTAACCTGTCTCCTGATCATAGCACTGCCATCATTTAGCTGCAGGGTGGATGTGTTCATACTGAACTATTAATCTGTTTCAAAATGCCATAACATTTCCATGAAGAACTTCCTAATTTTTTTTTTCAGAAATTAAATGTCTGTTTAAAGTTCATTCCCTCCTGCTGCAACTAATTGAAATGAGATTTGGTTTATCTTTATGACATGAAAATGGGATTGAGTTTCATAATAATAACAATAATGATAACTCTATAGATTTTAGGACTAGTAGTTAATAATTATAGTAATATGCGGAGCTTGGACAAGAGTAATGCAGCATAAACAGACCATCATTATTTGTTGAGCTGTGCGATTGGGTGTCACTTAGTTAACGCCAGCTTTCTAGTTTTTTTGTATTTGTTTTCAGTTCTTATTGAATTTCAGTTGAGTGCATTAATTTAGCCACTGAATATGATAGTTTCAGGAACCTTTTTCAAACCAGTGCACACATTAACACTCAAAGCAGTAGATTTTTTAAATACAAAACTCTTGACATGCAAAAAGCCAGGGAAGACCAAATTAACTCACCCCTTGTGCCTAGTCACTCCCTAAGTATGCATAGCGTTAGTCCTCTAGGGAAAGTCATAGTGACACTAGCCGTAGATCTGCAGCTCTCTAGTTCAGACTGTTGATAATCCCTGTGGAGCTTCTTGAATGTCAAAATGGTCTATTGGATAGTATACTAGATGCAGAGCCAAAAATCACGTGTCTGACTGGTGAGTCTTGCCCACATGCTTAGTGCTTAGCTGTTTGCCATATCTGGGGTTGGGAACCAGGGCCTATGCCAATCTGCCCTGCGGGTTTTTTCGCCTTCCTCTGTAGCACTGGGCGTGGGTTACTTGCTGGTGGATTCTCTGTACCTTGAAGTCTTTAAATCATTATTTGAGGACTTCAGTAACTCAGTCTTAGGTTGGGAGTCTATTACAGGAGTTGGGTGGGTGAAGTTCTGTGGCCTGTGTTGTGCAGGAAGTCAGAATAGATGGTCATAACGGTCCCTTCTGACCTTATAGTCTATGAGTCTATGTTCTATTTCCAGCTGTCCCACTGACCTGCTATGTGACCTTGGACAAGTCATTTCATCTCTCTGCCTTTTATCCGTCTAATCTATTTAGATTGTAAACTCTTTGGAGCAGGGAGTGTCATACTGTAAAGGTCCTACTTGAATTGCAGGATGATTATTGCCATTATTACTTTTCTGTGATTTTCCACTGTCAGCCGCCTAGTGCCGGGAGCAGGAACATGGGGCTCAGAGCCGGGGCTCCCACTGTCAGCTGTGGGGCAGCCAGAGTTTCCACTATCAGCCCCATAAATGTTGGGGTTCCCCTGTCAAAATTGCGGTGGAAGTGTAACATTGCGGAATTTTCAGTTTTCACAATAACACAAGTAAGAAGGGCCTTACTTATTTTATATTTTTACAAAATGTCCTGCACAGTGCCGTCCCAGTCTAGGTTAGGGCCTCTAGATAATACTGAGGGCAGAATTAGATCCAATGTATTTAAAATCCCCTGCTGCCCCTACTCTTGTAATATGCTGATCACAGACTTGAACTAGGGTACCAGTGACATTGGCTTTTGCGGGAGTCGATAGCTGTTGGAAACTTTTCACTTTGACTAAAAAAATCAGGAATTTTTTGACCAAATTTTTTCAGAGATATATGCTGTCTTTTGATGAACTTGAGTAGCTGCATAACTGGTATGACTTTATATTGTAGGAATATCTGAGAAGTCTGCTTGTTGGTAGGGGCAGCTGCTGTTTTGGAAAGGAAAGTAGATGCAACATGTTAGAGGAAGAGAGATATGCACTGTGTTCTTTCAGGAACATTTCCTTTTTGTTCCATCTTATTCCATTTATTCTCTTTATCGAAACAAAAAGCCATGCAGTCTTCATGTATGGGAACAGCCTTACCTTGGAATTTCTTTTCATTGTTCATTTGTTTTACAAATTTAAAGCTAGATTCTAATCTCTTTATTCATGCTAAACGTCACCTGACCCATAAATAGCCCCTTTGACATCAATGGGATTATTTGTGGAGTAAGGTGCTGCTTGGTATAAGGAGATGAGAATCTGGCCCTTAGTTCTTTGGGTCATAATGCTATGGATGTATTTATTTAAATGGTAGATTCTAAAATAAAGAAATAGATGGTACATAGCATAGGAAGATGTGGCAGGGCCAGCTGTTTAGTTGCCTCTTACCTTCCCTACCCCTCACTGTTTTCCTGACCCCTGTCCGGCCAGTGAGGAAGGCAGCCCTAGGTCCCTGTTAAATCCACAAGCAATCAGCTGAAAAGGCAGCCGAACAACAACCCCATCTGCCCCTTCTTCATACTATGATGGCATCTAGAGGGCCCAGCAACCCTGGAGCATGTGGGGAAGGCAGCCAAATCCTCCCAGGGAGGCCTGGTTCTTAAATGGATAGGCCTCTAGGACCTCTCTGAGGAGCATTTCTCCCCCTTCACCCTCCGACTCAGGGAATAGGGGAGGGAGGGAGGAAACGCAGCACATCTTCCGGGCAGCTGGCAAGGCAGTAGAAGAACTGGCCAGGTGGTAACCCTTCCCTCCTGCCAGATCACACTTTAGCCCCACCCTTCCAGGGTAACAGAAGTCTCGACAAATAACAGTTCATTGTACTTTGGCCCCAATTCTGGTCCCCCATAATCCTTTCACCTTCTTACCTCAGGGCTCTCAAAAGGCCATATCCCTTCAGGTCAGGGCCTTCATGTTACCTTCCCCAGCAGCTGGTATGGGAACCCAGGCCCTGCCACCATACTGAACTCTAGTCTAGGGACCCTATAGGTAACATCTAAAGTCTGCTTTTTCCTATTCCTTCCTGCTACCTCCCGCCATTTCTTCTTCAGACCCTGTCAGCAGGCCTTTTCTACAGCCTTTCTAAGATCACCCTATCTTCAGAGGCAAGGCTCACAGGGCCCCCTCCAACAACCCCTCCCCCCACAAAATCCCTGACCAAAGAATACAAACAAGCCAACTTTTTCCCTCCTCAGGCTTGACTTTCAGTTCTTCTTAAGCTTCCCTTGTACAAGGCTTATCTACATGGGGTGGTAATGCACACTGGTAACATGTTGTGCACAGATTGGTGCATGTAGACCCTACTCACACACACTAGAAGCTCCCTAGTGTGCTTTGCTGGACTGTATAGATAAACCTCATGTTCCACATCTGAACATCGCATTTGGCTCTTTTCCTAGAAGTCCAGTTCCAGCCCTTTTATTAGGCTTTCCATTCTCAGGAGGCAGAAAGGGGATTCTTTCCCCCTACAACCCCTTTCTGCTCCAGACATCCTGCCTTTCTAGTGACCACCCAGCTTCTTCCCCACCTGGACTTCATCTTTAATTAAGCCTGCTCCACCCTCCAGGTGCAGTCTGGTAGTATAATTGGCTTCTCAGGCCCTCATTAATTCTTTTGTTACTGGGGAGGGGAAAGGTGGTAATACACTCTTCTATCACACAGTGTCTGGAAATTTTGATTCTAGACCAAATCCAAGGCTTGACTTTGCTGCTTGAGAGCATGTATGCTTTGTGGCAGGTCCTGTGTCTGATTCAGCTGACTGGTGGGGGGCAAAAACTCAAAATGTAATCAGGAAAGAAGATATGTTCTTTTCCTCTTTGGCCTGGAGGGAAAAGTGCTGTGAAGCAAGGGCCTTGAAAATGGGAGTAGGAAGGGATTTACTCTGAAAAACAAGGTCTTCAAGCAGGGTTTAGCAGACCTCTCAAGGGGGAGTGGAAGAGGAAGAATTAGTTGACACAATACACAATTGACTGTAATGGCTCTTTCAGATGGTTACATTTTATTGTGTAAATATGTGTTTATGGGCTTTTTAAAATGCAGATCAGACATCAATGTTCTGTATTTGGGAGGCTTAGGAGAAAGAATATAATTGACTTGACAGAGCACAACCTCTTCTTTTGAGCTTTTATGGTCCATAAGGTTAAAATGTGTTTGGAGAATGTTTAAGGTGTGTACTGCTTAGAGACAGTGCTGATGGGTGCTATGGAAAAAACTGAGCGAAACAGATAAGGAGAAATTGCCATGTACAGCAAAAATCCTATGAAAAGCTACTTCTCAGAATTTATGGCAGTACTTGCCTTCTGTAAGACTGTTCTCGGTAGCGAAGGCTTGTCCATGTTGTAGGGCGTGTGTATTAGGAAAAGAGTATTCACGTGCTTCAACTGAGTTGGAAACCAGTGGACTATTTACCCTGAAGTGTTGTCTTATCCAGAGTCTCAGTTGGGGGTAATAAACTGGAGTAGTTCTGTTGACCTCAGTGGAGCTAGGCTGCTTTACACCAGCTGAGGGTCTGGACCCAGGAGTCTTAAACATAGGGAATACTGTCTCCTGGGGCCTGATTCTCTTCTCCAGTTTACACCTCTAGTGACTCCAGCACAGCTATTCCTGATTTAAAGCAGCATAAGTGAGGGAAGAATCAGGCCCTTGGCCTTTTAACTACCCCATGATTAGATCATATTAAGGACATACTGCATGTGATTTTCCTCTCATGCTGATGTAAATCAGGAGTAACTCCATAAGGTCACTAGAGAGACACCCACTTAAATGTGGTATAAGTAAGAGGTGAATCAGGCCGACTGCTTGCCAAATATCATTCTTTTGAATGGACTCCACTTGGGGACTGTAGAAGTGAAGGGAGACTTGTAAATGGGTTAACAATTATGTAGTTTCTCTGCTCTCATTTAATTTCTAAACTACCAAATGGATTTATTCTTAAATTAAAAAATTGGGCTTTCCCCATGCTACACAAACAGCCTACTTCTCCACTCTGTTACATCTGTTGTAGGCTGGTGTAGTTCTATTGATCTAATGGACTGGAGAACCCAGAACCAAATATTCTCATCCTGGTGAGCATCCACAATTCCAGCAGACTCAATGGGAGCTGTGGATGCTCAGGACCAGTCCGAATATGGCTCAGCATTTCAACCCAGAGAATTTTCTTTGCAGTGTGTGACTGGGAGCTGTACATCCTTGCTGTTGGTTGGAGGATAGCTCCATTCTTCCTCCCTGTACACCTTTGAGGCCCCATACCAGCACCACCACTGCATGAGATGACACTATACATTTCATAGCCTGCTAGTACTGTTCCATCTGTGACCAGAAGGGGTTCTGTTGAGTAATACACAGCACTTGCTCTGCGCAGAATATCGTGTCTGCCTAAGGCACTTCCAAGTCCCTGCTGGGCAGAGGAATGGGATAACCCAGCACTTGAGCCAAGCCTCTTATGTTGCAGAGCAGTGCATAATCACTAGGCAACAGAGACAGGCCCAGAGTAAATTTTTAAAGGGCATGTTCTAACTGCCTTTTGAATGGGACTTATAAGGGCAGCACTGACATAAAACCACTCTAGCACATGCTTCTATAATAGGGCTAGTTGACATTTTTTGTCTAAACTGGCTTTCAATGGAAAATTGGGGTTTTGACTAAATGAAATGTTTCTTAAAAAGGGTCTGCTTTCCTCTGAAAATGTAGTTGAAAAACCAAACACCCCCAAACCCAAAATATTTATTCCAAAACCCAATTTTTTTTTAGTTTTTATGCCAGACCATTTCAATTTTTGATAGTTAGACAGTCAGAATTTTCCATGGAAGATGCAAATGAAAACAACAAAATATGGATTTTTGTCAAAACTTTTCTGTGGGAAACAAATACCCCTGTTTTTTGACCAGTTCTTCTTTATAATTAAACTTCTCTTGTCATGTTAAATGTTAAATCATTACTTGGACTGTGAGCTCTTGGGGGAAGAGATGGTGTGATTTTTATCTGGCTGCAAAGTGGTTATCACATTTTGGGCTCTGAATAAATAATATGTCCTGAAAAACAAACTATATATTAGTCATCTTAAGATACCACAGAAATTGGCAGAACCAACCATAAAGTTTGTTCAGAGTCAAAGTTGTGGCTCACACTATGTGTAACTGAAATCAGAATGTGGCCCAGATGAAACCCAGTCCCAACTCCAGAGAAACCATTGGTTCCATGGGAGTTAGTGGGATAAGAATCTAGTTGTCTTCTGTAGTTTGTTCTTTCTTATACTGTTATACTAGGAACGGATGGAGTCTCAGATTAGGGCATTACATGCCGTATGTGCTGCAATAGAAGGCACAATGGGACACTGATGAGAATGTATGATGAGATACTGTGTTATGACTATGAGAATGCCAACCTGGACCTTGAATTTCTTTGCTTGTGTCACTTTTTTTATTCTAAGTGTAGTTTTAGTGTTAACTATCTTGCCCTTAATTTTGTTTTCTAAGAAAGAAAATCTGATGGACGAGAGATCAATCTGCTTTATGACACATAAGAATAACAGCTATAATCTATACTCTGAGATGAAGCCTATCTGTACTCTGAGATTTGGCCCATCTGCACATTGATTATTAACAAAAATGTTTATGGGAATGTACTGCGAATTAAAGTTGGTGGGCAAACTTTTCAAATAATGCTGAAACATAGAAAATGTTAATCTTCATTATCTTCCAAACCTGACTTGCTCATGCGGTGTGGTAATGTCGATCACATTTTTGATAGATTTAGACATGTTAAAGCTGTAGGTACTTTAAGGAAAAGAAATATCTTGAAAAGTATTGCAAACACACATCCAGTAAACCATTGCATTTGACACACGTTTAATAAGCCTTTGAGCAAAATTCCCTGGATTCACTTAGAATTTCCTAAAGGACAAATTCTCTGTAAATAATTAACTTTTTATTGCTTTGTTTCCCAGATAAACCTTTGGTGTCATTTATCTCCTGGTCAAATCATCATAATTATTTTTTAAAGAAAGATGCACCATACACATTAGTACCCATTAATTTATCTGACTTTTTAAGTAGAGTAGAGGCCTTATTATTACCTGTTTGTTGTGAGCAGAATGATTTGTGCTTTCTGACCTATAATTTGCTGCTATAAGGCATCGTAGAGCCAATTAAATCTACACGGTGGGTTTTCTTAGATGAATACGACATTTATTTCTACTCAGTAAACCATGTCCAGGATTGGTGGCAACTAGCACAAGCTGAGTGACAAGGGTAAGGCTTTTGATGTGTCGGATGAAGGTAGTCTTCCCAGGCTTATTGTTTTACTGTCACTGCACCACTATCCTCCACAGTATGTGGTAATGTCCAGAGGAGTCGCAGCGTCCACACCAAACCCTTCGCTATGGCAGCAGCCACTTCAAACGTACTTTCATGAATAGGAGCTCATTTGACCCTTGACCACAACCAGCCTCTAAATTGGCAGACAGAGCATCGGAGTAATTTGTATCATTTCAATTAGTTACTAGCTACATAACAGGGAGGTCATGACTTTTTTGGGATGATTATTGCCCATGGCAACCAAACTTCAATGTACCATCAGTTTCCAAATACTTTCACTTAATAAATGTAAGTTCATAAACAAGGACCAATTGTTGGGGGTACACAACAAAGCTAATTATCTGTGCTGCTACCAAGCGAGAGGAAGATGACATAACTTTGTCGGCAAAATCTTTTTTATTAGCAACATACAAAAAAAGTCCCTGATAAATGGCTTTAATAATGTTGTCTGAATGGATGGTATTGATCTTTGACTATGTAAAATGGTGAGGAAAGGCAAGTTTATGTAAGAGCATGGTTGTTATACTATTGAGAGCAGGCAGTTTTTGTTTCACAGTTTGTTCTGTGCACCAAAATTCAAAAATTCTAAAATCAATGTTGCCATTGTTGGGCCAAAACAGCACACCCTTACCATAGACAATGCAAAGAATTTCAAAATATAGATAGCTCCCTGATACATACAGATTGGCTTGTAAGAAACATTGGGTTGTTTTTCCTTCTTGAAGAAAGGGCAGCTTGTTCCAGGGCCTAGACAATGGTGTGTCTACATGCCTGTGAAACTTCATGAACCCAGTGCAATAATTCAAGCCTTTGATTTGAAAAATGTTTTGTATGTCTTCCTCCACATCTGCAAATACCTCGACTTTCCCTTGATGCCAGCCAAGAGTTGTTAGCAAGTGAATGTTTTCCACTTGAGGAAGAAAAAAAAAAAGTTAGGCACGTACATAAGTTTTGCTATTTGGCTTTTGTTTTTTGAATTAAAATAAAGGTTTCCTTCTCTTATGTCACAATCTATTAGCCACTGGGAAACCTGGTATTACAGTTCTTTCCTCTTCACCCCTGCATTTGTAGCAGATTTGACGGTGTGTGGAAACCAACACAGGCACTGCGCTGTGACTGCGTCACCTGCAATCAGCCTGTGCTTCTGCTAAGATTAATCATGACAGTAGGCAATATTTCCAACATTATTAGAAGAGAAACCTAATATTTTGGGACATCAGGGATCTCTGAGCTGTTGTCCATCAAACTGAGAACCTTCATTTTCTACTTCTTGGATGGGTAACCTTAAGTTTTAACCATTTCATGCACACACATCCAAGTTTCATGCACACACACACAAAAGGAGAGAATAATGTGCCAGGTGCAAAAAGTTAATCTTGGATGCTCTTTGTTATTTACACCAAATGCTTTTACATTATTGCACTTTGGGACACATTGGCAGGTTCTCGAATCTGCCTTGACTGCATGTTTCAGTGTGTCTCAGCTCGATCCCTTAACTCCTCATCCATTTGATAATTTGTTTATAAATGTGTGAACATTTGCAAGACATAAAGCCCAATATTAGTGTTTGGCTAACATCTGTCCCTTCTACTGTATATAATGCAAAGGGGAATTTGCTTGCCTTGCCAATGATATCTCAAGTGCAAATTTAATGGATCACATTTAAGGCATGTTTAAATTTGGAGACGTTATATTATACAGTAGGGCAATTATGATGTCAAATTTAATGAGATTCTATTTGAACCGTTCGGACAGCACCATTTCACAGAGATAAAGTTAATGCAATTTTTGTCTAAAGCTTGAGTGTGCTTTTATCATGTATCTGGATAAATAGTGGTACATCCATGTTAATGAACTGGAAATTTTCCTAGCAATTTTAATTTTTCTTCCAACTCTTGAATGTAGCTTGGTGAGTTAAAATATTTAGTTAGGGCCTGATTCAGCAAACCCTTACTAGAGGGAATAGTGATTACTAACAATGGAACCGCTCAGGCAGAAAGCGCCACCCTCAGTAGTGAGGGCTTTTAGGGGCAGGCCCTGGGACTACGCACAGGAGCAAGCAGTACCCTTCGTTTTAAGTATTTGCAGGCTCTGGCCCTTAAACATTAGAAGATTCCCTGAGGTTTTTCACAGTGCTGGGCACCCTCAATTCTCATTGAGTTCGACGGGAGTTGAGGGCAATCAGCACCTCACGAGGGTGAACCCAAAACAATTATTTTCAATGGAAACAAAGTCTCTGAACTTTATTTTTAAAGAAACTGTGGCCCTTACTCGGAGCAAAAGGCTTATATTGTTGTGAGGCAAAACAGGGATTTTGTCTTCACGCCGCACAATTGGCCTTTGATTTATAAAGAAGGCTCAGTGTACCAGGGATCTGGAAACCGCTGATTGAAGATAGACATGCACATTTATTCTCCGACCATGCATGGACACGAGTGAAGAAGAGCCTCATTTTAATCCCAGCGCTCCCCAGGCAGAATTGCCCTGTGAAATGTTTCAGGACCTCCAGTCAGACTGCACTGTGTTCCTCTAAACGTGCATGCAGGTAAAGGCATCTCCAGCAGAGCTAGAAACTGCATTGGGGCGCTGCCAGTGTATACAAGTCTGACTGGGCTGGCAATTTTTCAGAGGTGTATTCTTACTGGGCCTCATCCTGCAAGGTACTGAGCACCCCGAGTGCCCTCAGATTCAGTGGGCCAAATCCTGAGGTGCTTCTTCAGTTTATATTCCACCCTGTGTTAGGCAAACTCTTATTAACTTTCCTGGGAATTTGCCTGAATAAGGCCAGAGTAAAAAATAAATGGCACCTTTGGATTTGGCCCAGTGCGAGCTGAGGGAACTCAGCACCTCCTAAGAGGCACTGAACATCTTGCAGGATTGAACCCTGAATACGCTCTGAGTTTTCACATTGAGTGACCTGGTATAAAGCCATTAACAAAATTACTGTTAAGACAGCAAATAAAATACAATTGTTCATGCTCTACATGCCTCCCAGACTCAAACAAAAACAAAGGCGCACCCACCCTCCCCCTTCTTGCAAAAAAGGCAGGGTCTTTTTCTAGATGTTTCCAGAACCTCTCAGCATTATGTTGGCTGCTGATCCTACCTGCCTTATCCATCATCGTAGCAGCTTTGAGAGGTGATTCATTTATCTCGTTGCTTTAACTCTGTCACACAGAGCTTTGGATACATAGACCCAATTTCTTGGATTTGGTCTTTCATGTGGCCTCTTCCCTGCTGGCATCCACTCAATCATTCCCTTTGCCATCTGATCTTCTTCTAAGCTCCCCATATGTCATACACTTCCCAACCACCTGGTGGTTAGACTCGTAGTGCCTACTTTTAGATCTGTCTTCCTGCTCCTCCTTCCCCTCTTTCTTTACCATCTTATGTTTGGGTATTCACCTTTTCGGATCAGTGTGTCTTTGGGAGACTGCTGGCTTTATATTCTCTCTTCTTTATATTCCAGAATATTTCTCCTTTTAGAGGATCCTTTGCAAATCCTATGAAATGCCATTTTCTCCCATCTTATTCCCATCTTGTAGCCTGGATCCTAAACAAATCACTCATAGTTAAAAATATATGGTTCTCCTCCCCACACCCTTCCCACCAGAACTCTGCTGCTTGGTTCTACTAGGATTTTTTTCTAGTACCACTCCTAACTTTCACACACCAGCAGCTCTAACTTTGTTATGGGAGAAAGTGCCATTCAGGTCCCATTATTTTCATCTGCTCTCATTTCTGCCAGCTATAGTACTACCACAATTAGTATTTTTTGCTGCAAGGTAGCATCTTCTGCATATTCCAGCTAACCATCTTTTGTTTTCTGACCGTAACTCCTGTATAATTCTTGATATAAGAAGTACTGACCAGAGAGAACCTCGTTACTAGAGATGTACTGAATAATCCTGCATTTATGAGACGCCATGGATATTTCACTAATGGGAAATCCGCTTTCTATTTAAGATTAATTTTACTTATGACCTTTAGCTGGAATTGATACCTGTAAATTCTTATGTGCATTAATTTCTTGCTTTTTCTCGTCACATACCTGTATGTATATTTTGCAGTTTCTTCAAAGCAGTTTAAGAGCAGTCCTTGTAATACACCCTCCATTGGAACTGGATGTTATCTAAATAAATTCAACTTAATTGGGCTAAAATATATTAAGTTCTGTATTGTACTTAGAAATATATTATATAAGAAAGGGATAAATTCTAGTATAGATTTTCCTATTACTTCTGCACCCAAAATTCTTTTAACCTCTTATTACTGTTAGAATGTGGATGATACTCCGCTACAGTACTAAATACACTGTGGATGACATCCACAAAGATATTTAGGTGCTGAAATCCCAGATTTCATCACCTAAGTCCAAATTTTGGCTCCACGGCAAACAACAAAATTCTACCAAACCCTGCAGGCACCTGAACCCACTTGGCACCCAAGTTTTACAGAGTAAAAATTCCTTAGGCACCTATATTCCTATCTCCAGGCAAGAGCACTGCTCCCTCCCTGTAGGGGTCCAGATATCTATCTCCCATTTAAGCTCCAGAGCAATTCATGAACCAGGGGAAAATAGACATTCAGATGCATAAGACATGTGCAGGGTCTAATCCAGTAGGCGTACTCAGAGGGAGTACAGAGCTATGAGCTAGTCTGATGTGAGGCTTCCTCAATTTCCCTTGTTGACGCTGTTGCACTGTATATAAATAATGAACAAGTGATTGGAGCAGGGATACTGGATCCCAGAGGCATTCTCATTCCCCCTCTCTTCCCCCCCAGCCCAATAACTATTCCAGTTCAGAGAAACACTTTATTAGGCCTGAGAGAGAGAGAATGGGAATAATGCTGTAGTCCAGTGGAAAGGGCAGCCACCTGGGAGGTGTGTGACCCAGGGTCCAGGTCCCCTGCTCCAACCACTCTCTTTCATTAGTGAGCCGCAGTACAGCCACCTCAACAGCAGAGACTGAAGAAGCCCCACATCAGAATATCCTGTAGCTCTGTGGTCAGAGCACATGCCTGAAAGAGGGGAGGCCCTTTGTTCAATTCTTTCCTTCTCTTGGCCTGAAAAGGGGAATTAAGCCTGGGTCTCCCACATCCCAGGCAAGTGCTCTAACCACTGGGCTAAAAGTTATGAGGGACAGAAGGCACCAGTTGCCATTTTGTGTGGAGTGAGGCAGGCACCTAACTCGGTCCCTCAAAATTGGCTGAGGAGTCGAAGCTGCCTGACTCCAGGCAGTGGGTTCCTACTTGTGGAGCACTAAACTGACATAGGCGCCTCCCTGTAGCCTGGATTTAGGCACCTGTCTCAGAGAGAGGAGCCCAGCCCTCTTGTCTGCATCTCCCATTGGCTAATTCATGTGAGCTGGCTTCCGTGGGTTCACGTTCTCATGTTCTTAGGCACTTGTCTCTCCCCATTCATTGTAAAGGCAGCCTCAGTGCCTAACTTGGCTTTGTGGAACATTGATTTTATGGTTTTCAAGGTGTTGGGCACCACGATGCTCAGCATTGCAGCATCTAAATCCCTTTGTGGATCCCAACCAATCTGAGGTTTAATAAAGTATTATTGACTGTTAACATACTGTATAAATTAAGATTTAAAGGTCCAGTGTCTTGAGGCACCTTCTCTACAGAATATTTCAGATTCCATATTCCTGATTCTTATATAATTTGTGGTTATTCTTGCTAAGTATATGTTCCTTCATTGTATTAACTGTATTCATTAATTCTAAATCAAGATGGGATATTTAAATCAAGACTGGATGTCTTCCTAAAAGATAGGCTGTAGCTCAAACAGAAGTTATAGGTTTAATACAGAAATTACTGGATAGGGTCCTAGGGCCCGTGTTATACAGGAACTCAGACTACATGATATTTCTTTAAACTGAAATTTACTCTCCTGACCCTATATGACCTATATGCAGTTAATGTATACAGGTTATGTATTATTGTCCATAAATAAGAGAAGAGATACATTATAAAATGTACATTGACACATCCCCATTTCTTGACCACTGAAATAATAGCTATCATAAGTTGAAAGGTGCTGTTAATGAAAGAAATAACCTTTCCCTGTCTCCTGCCTTCTATTACAATACAATATCTATTTGCCTTAACTGTTATTTTACCCAGGACAATCCCAGTGCTTTTGTAAACTTTTTCTTGAAATATCCAACTTGTTCTTTACAGTTCTGAGAACAACTGTCCGATAGACTAGGTAGATACAATAATGGAATGCTCCAATAGCTTGTCATCTATCCATCTTTGAAAAGAAGGTAGAAAACCTCCCAGTTCAAATATCATCACCTTGGCTTCAAACAGCCAGCTCTGTGAGACAGCTATTGTTGCATGCACAAATACTCTGCAAGATGGTCAAAGAGAATATCTTCACAGGTTAGGCATCTAGTTTGATGACTATATTCAGTTCTCCTCACAAAACACTCTAGGTATCAAAAGCTACAGAAACACTCCAATGACTTGAGAAGGAAGTCCTGATTCCCTTGTACGCTAAGGTCCCTTCCACCTTAGTACACTTGACAGTGTCAGAGTGTAAAGGGGCCTTAATTTAAATTAGGATCAGGACCGGAAGTTTGGTGTCTCTTCACATTTTTGCTTATATACCATCTTTTTCTAATGCAAAACTGCACAGGGCCCATCCCTTAAAATGCAGTGTCTGATCCATCTGTCCCATGTGCTATGGCTATATTAACCATCAGAAAGACCTAAGTGTTCTTGTGCACACTCAATGAAAACATCTCAATAACAATGAGAGTCCTGTAGCACCTTAAAGACTAACAAATTTCTGTGGGCAAAAGCTTTCATGGGCTGCAACCCACTTCATCAGATGCCCGCAGAAATTTGTTACAGGACTCCTTGTTTTTACAGTATACAGACTAACACGGCTACCCCTCTGGAACAACTTCTCAATGTATAACAATGGTCAGAAAAGCAAACAGGATGTATTTAGAAAGGGATAGAGAATTATACTAAAAATTGTATCCATGCTAGGAATACTCACACCTCGGGTATTGTGTTCACTTCTGGCCAGCTTATTTCAATAGAGATATAGCAGAAATATAAAAAATCTTGAGAAGGACAATATTGTTTATTGGAGCATAAACACCTTGCTTATCAAAGCTGATTAAAAAAGTGGCGAGTTCTCTACGTAATTCACGGAGAAGGCTAATAAGAGTTGGTAGGCTAGAAGAATATACTATAAAATGATGAAGGGTGTAGAACCAAGTCAGTGTGACACTCCTGTTTACCTTTTCTCATAATGCCAACATGAGGGCACATTCAATGCAATGGAATGTAACTCTTTTAAAACAAAATGGAAATGCTTTTTCATACAGTATATAATTAGCTTGTAGAATTCACTGCCACTAGATATCCTGGTAAAAAGCTTAGTAGGATTGGAAAAAAAAATTAGACAATGATACGATCAACAAGAATATCTGCAGATATACCAGTTAGAATAAAAATGCATTAGTCCACATGCACAAACCAATCACTGACTGCCTGGCATTAGCAAGAAACTTCTCCAGTGGGCACAATATTGCATCACTGTCTGTTGTGGAGGTTTTACAACAGGTACTAGATGGATCACTGGTCTAAGCTAGTGTGGCAAGTCGTCTCTTACCATTATTCTTTCTCAAGGAATTCTCCCTAACCACAGAACATCCTACTTTGCAGTGCAGTTTGAGTTAATAATTTTTCACTTCCTTCATTCCCTTATCCACCTACCCTCTTTCTACTATTCTCCCAAGTTATATTTTCTTCAAGATCCAATGTATTAATGGATAGCATGGGAAACTTCAGTCCCATTCTGTACTGAGAGACTTGTTTGGTCAATATCTGCCTTTTTTCTTGCACAGTGTGGGCCCCAGTAGATACCAAAAGATATGTGGGTTCCCTTCTCTTTTAAATTGTGTCAGTTAAATCTTGAAAATGTGTGTTATACAGACATGACACAGTGACTCAGCATGGGGCAATAAGCAACACTTTTCTAAGCTATAGATATGATTTATTACTATCTTTATGACCTAGTAGCAACACGAGTGTCATGCAAGAAATTTCTTTTCAAGTTGCCAGAATCAGACTTGTAATCTCATGCTACAAGTAGCTTGCAACACAGCAGTGGTTGCACATTCCTCCTTAAAAAACAGGAGTGTGTGTGTGTGAGAGACAGAGACAGAGAGCGTGAGCGAGCACAGGTGTCAGAATCAAGGGAGCTGCATTCTTTGCCCTGGACTCTGTGCCTCAGTTTTTCTGTCTGTACAATGGTAATAATAATAATCATCCACCTTTATAAAGGGGCTTTGATATCCTAGAAGAATAGCACTATGAAAATAGAAAGGTTTAGTATATCTACTGAAAGAGACAGACCTGAGCTTAATACACATTTCTTTACAAATGCAAAAGATTCCCCAGATTCATGCAGGCATAACCTGCCAGCAGAGTGGATCTAAAATTACAGTAATATAAGCCAAGATTTTCAAAAGTAACTAATGATTTGGGTGCCTCAGTTTTTGGATCCCCAACCTGAGATGCCTTGAAGAGGGTCCTGATTTTCGGAGCATGCCAAGCATCCATCTTTTGACAATCAGGCCCCTTTAAGGTGTCTCAAATCGGTCACCCCAAAATTGACGACAATCAAATCACAAGTTACTTTTGAAACTTTTATCCATAATGATCCAAATGTCCTATGCTATGATAAGTGTGTCTGTTTCCTTCCTGAGAGCTAGGGATTGTTTTCACTGTATGGTTACTTCAGGTTAGTACATATGAGGTGATTTACTTAAGCTAGCCTGTTTAGAAGGTACTTTGAGCCATCCTTGAGTCCCCGCATGAACTCTGTTGCAGTGCTGACTGTCGTGGAGGCACTTGCCTTCTAGGGGCATATCTCTTGTTCTTGGCACTGCAGTATTCTGAGCTGCTCCTTCCAAACTTTCAGGGTGTATGTCAGAAAAAGTTTTCTGGGTACATAGGTGTAAATGGGGTTTCCCCAGCAACTTATTACAACACCCCACTTCCTCTGGTGTTCGTTGGCTGCATGCTGGTGGGAAACCATGGATCCCACTCTGAACAATGAGCTTTGTGAAATGCTGATATTAATACAACTGTCATTTTAGACAAAGAGGCCAAGTACAGGGAGCAAGACACAGTGAAGAGCCTTTCGGCAGCCGTTTGTCATCCGGAGAAGCCGACAACATGCTTTCCTGAGGCGATCATGCAAGCTGTTTGAGGATATGATGGAGGAGCGGAGACATGTAACAGACGTTCAGTGCTATGCAATCTCCCTATATAGACTGCCTGACCTGAACCACAAAAACTGAACACCAGGTGACTACACTTGTTACACAGCCCTGGGATGACCAGCTGTGGAAACAGAATTTCCCTATGAAGAAGGCCAGCTTCCTGGAATTGTGTGGGAAACTGGCCCCTGTCCTTCAATGCTAGGACACACAGATGAGACCAGAAGTCTGTAGCTATTGCCCAACTAAAGCTGGTTACCCCTGACTGTTACAGGTCAGTGACTAATCAGTCTGGTGTCAACAAATCAGCAGTCGGTGCTGTGGTGACGGACGTCTATGAGGCAGTAATTACTGTGATTCAACCCTTGGGGTGGAAATCTGCAGGCCTTGGTGGACCACTGATGGAGGTAGTACAAGACGCCAGGGCATTTTGAAGATTAGGCCCTTTTAAATTGGGACAATTGAAACTTTATTCCTCCTAATAATATGGATGTAAACTGGGTGCCTGTGCCCACTGTTAATTTTGAGGTCCAACCTATCCTCTACTGCTGTGGTCATGAAGCTGAACCCTGATAGCAGACCCCCCTTGAAGAGGAAGATTCAGTTACATCCTAAGCAAGTGTAGGATGATGGTGGTTGTCTCCCCAGAAGATACAAAGGCCACCTTCCTGGGTCTGGGGAAAGGGAGGGACAGATGGATGCTGAGGCTGTGTGTGGAGACCAGAGGCAGGGGGAATGGTGTTTGCCACACCCTGAAGGCAACATAAAAGCAACATTACCTAAAGCCCTCCCCCTCTGCATACTATGAGGGGGAGAGCTGGATGCCAGGACACAAGGGGGCAATGATGATTTCCATACCCAGAAGGGAAGCGACAAGTGGCTTTCTTAAAACCTATCCTCCACCCCACCGCATTCCTTTGTACACTCTGGTCCCACACAGGCAATGTGAGGGCCCTTACGTCATATCCCCCCCAACCAGAACAACAACGGTGACTCACATCCTTATGTGACTGAACTGGTGCTCGTTCTGGTACTACTTCCTCCCTGTCCCATCTGATCCTCCATCTCCTCCCGGAGTCCTGGGTGAGGGTGGAGTAGCTGTGACCCACAGTGGTGAGTGCTTGCTTTGCATCAACCAAAATTGCTGTGACTGGCACTCGCCTTGATGCTGGGTCCTCCTCAGTCTCCTCCACATTCAGTCACCCATGAACTTCCCCAGGGGGGCCTTGAACTGGCCAGGATGTAGATAGCCTTCATACTTGGGGCCCTGGAGCGCAGCCAATCAAACTGCTGGTAGTCTAATGAGTTCTTCAGATTTTTACCAGTCTGGGAATTGGGGACCTTTGCCTGGCAGTACAGTGTCTTCAGAGGTTTGATCTTGTTCTAGTACTGGTGACCAGTCCAGTGGATCCCATCTTCAGGCAGTTTGGATGATACATCATCATATGCCTCCCCAAGCAGTTTGTCTGTCTGAGCCCAGGAAGCCACACCCTGGGAAGAAGGTCTCCCTTCAAATATCATCTGACTGAACAAATATAGCAGAGCGATGGATTCCACAGTTACAGAGAGCCACGTGCTAAGATGAGGCCCAAATGTTGAAGTGGGGTATTTATACGGGGTGGAGATGACTTCTGGTCAGGAAGAAGTGGGGAGATGGACACAAGGAATATCCCTACGAGGGAATTTGGGGACAGTCAGCATGATAGCTGTCCCCACTGCGTTACTAGCTCAAGCTTCAGTGGCATTTGAACTTCAGCCCATGCCCTTTGACAGCCCAGCTAGCTTGACCTTAAAGCACCATTTAACTCAAGCAAGAGTTTTTGTGTGTGTGTGAGACAAGAACTCAGTGTCAGAGCAACACTTAGATTATACCTCCAGCTAACACGGCAGTGAAAACAAATCCCTAGTCTCTGTGTTAGTGTATTCTTTTTCGAAAGGGAACACCCTCTTACGGGTCTAGACAAGTTGAGAAGAATCTGAGCACAGACACACCCTTTCTAAATTGAGATACATCGTCAAGCACATGCTCATGTATCTTGTTATATGTGGCCTTCAATGCTGCATTTCCTGCTCTGCCGTTTTTTCTGCATTCCTGTCTTTGCCTGTTGTCACTGTGGTCTCTAACCTGATGTTGTCCTTTATTTGCTTTTTCCTTCATTGATCTCCAAAGTCCCTCATGGCTTTTTCCATGTTTCTCATGCCATTTGAGCATTCTGTTTATCATTCAGTTCTTGAGGTGGGATAAAAACCATAGTCAAAGAACCACTGTAAGCTTTTCTTTTCTTTTTTTCTTAAGCCTCCAGGAATGTTTAGCCTTTCGTCACATTGCTTTTGCTTAATCATTCCCGCCACCTTCATTCTGAGACTACGAGATGATGGTCAGATCCAATTTAACCTCTCTGGAAGACTCTTGCTTTGTACAGTGATGCTGAGAATTCCTCCCTTACTATCACACAGCCAATTAGAGCCATCATCTGGTGAAGTCCAGATGCGTTTGTGCAGTGGTTGTTGCCACTGATGTATAGTTCATAAAGCTGCATGTTTACTGCCCAGATGCTGCCGTCTTTTTAACCTGAGACGTTACAATAAATATTTGGTGTTCTTGAAGCAAAATTGTGGCACTGAGTCTTTCTGTTTTTACACCCACTACTGTCTCCATCTGTTTTACTTCATTCTACATCTGTTTCTGACTCCCTCTGCTCACCCATACCCACTCTTATTTGCCTCTTTGGGCTTGAGTTTCCTCTCCTACCTGGTTTACATTAGTGTAACACTGTTGCCCTCATTGGAGTTACTCCTGATTTACATCAGTGTCAGTGACAGGCAACCAGGCCCTTTGTTTTCCTCTCCCCCTCACATATTCTCCCCTTCTTCATGCCTCCTACACTTGGAACGTCTCCCAATTACTGATGTGCTGAGCACCAAAATCCTTCTCCGCCATCTAACACCTTAACACTCCGTCGTACCCAAAACTGTCCTGTGTTAAAGTCCTCACCACAATGTTGCTGTACTGTCTTGCACCCTGTACGGTATTTGTCTATTATAAATTGTATGCTCTGCCGAGGAGGGACCAGTGTGTTACATATTCTGTAAAGTGCAGTGTCTATTGACAGTGTGCTGTTCAGTTCAGTCTTCTCTCTCAAGGATCAATGGGATTCAACATGAACCAGTGAAGTGTTATGTTAAAATATAACGTCTGGGATGATTGGAAATAGAGGACCTATCTGTCTTTGTTGCAACCTGACTTTTTAGGCTGAGATTTTCTAAGCCACCTTTTCCTATACTTCTGCCTTCCTTTATGGACGCCAGGAGTCCGGTTTTACAATCAAGTTGACTAGGTTTTGTTTTCTCAGACAATGCCTGCCACTGATCCATCATAAGGCTGCAAAGGATGACGTGCATGGTGTCCCAGCCTACCGGGATCCCCTTGAAAGAGAGCGGTCTGGTCTAAACTACAGACCTCTGTTGGTATAACCATGTCACTCAGGGGTGTGAAATACGCACACCCTTGAGCAACATAGTTTTACCAGTCCCCATGTAGACAGTACTATGTCGACGGCAGAGCTTCTCCCGTCAACATAGCTACTGCCTCGTAGGGAGGTGGTTTAGGCAGTTAGGCGCCTAAGCCTTACTGAAAGTCATTGGCGTGTAAGCTCTTACGGCTCAGCTTTTTAGAGGCGTTTAGGTGTTGCTGCGCTGAGTGTTGCAATGTCTAACTGACATATCCAAATCCCTTTGAAAATGAGATTTAAGATCCTAAATCCACTACCATTGCTACACTGAATGCAGCAATGCCTAAATACCGAAGTTATGTTTGAAAATGGGACTTTGGGTAGAATTTTCAAAATTCCCATGTGTCTTTCAAGGGGATGTAAGGTCCTAAGTCCCATAGGTGCTCTTGAAAAATTTTGCTCCATATTTACAGTGTATGAATATCTACTAAAGCTTTGAATCTTCAGCCACTGAAGCCTGTGTAACTGAATTCACATGACCAGTCACACGTGAACAATTATGAACGGACTCAAGTGTTTGCACGAGTGCGGTCAGAGGGCCAGATCCTGCAAGGGCTGTTAGTTGTGGTACTTAGTCACGAGTGGTTTCATTGGTTTATAACGAATAATAAGCATTTGCAGGCTCTGGACAGAAGCCTGAGCCCAGTGACGTCACAGGTAAAGGTCCTATTAACTTCAGTGAGACAGGATTGGGCCCTCTGTCCTTAAACTCCCAAAGTCCTGTCCTATCAGGTATGGACCCTGTGTAAAATTTGGATAAAAATGAGTAGAAATATATTTGCATGTTCTTTACATAAACATAGGCTTGATAAATCACTGGCCCCTTACAAATGATATTTCCACAGAGTATTCCCGTGTGCTTTTTGTGTATTTATAATGCGGTAACAGGAAAAACAACAAGAAACATAAGTTAAAAAATGAAATGAGAAACTGGTACTAAAGTGTAAAATTTGATCTATTAGCAAAAGCCGTGGATGAAGGAAGGCTAATCTTTGTCACGGGATAGGCTAAAATTTTCTTAACTCTAGTCATGATCAGACACAATGCTACCTAAAATTCTGACATTTTCTCGTTAACACAAAACAAAGGAGAGCAATAAGTACTTGAAGGCAGTAGAAAGCCCAGAGCTATTAGCATGTCATTGTCAAAGACAGAAATAAAAAACACAAAAGTTAAAGGATTCTGGAGTGTAGCAGAGACCTCCAGACATGAGTCAGACACTAAAAATGCCCAAACTCATTTAAAAAGCTCTTTGTCATGGTCCAAAAAAACAACATTTTTAGTGTTTTTCCTTTTACTTTACATCCCGCTATTACAAGTACATGGCTAATTATGATCTGAATGATATCTATTATCCCTGTGTCCTTCTAGATTAAGCCGGATGTGTTCCAAATATGGCCACAAGTATAGTATAGTGTGCAGTGAAATCAAAAGAATAAGATAATTCTGTTTTAAGGGTTAATGGTATTCACTCCCACTCAGTTTGAATCACTGGACAAAAGCACTAGTGTTGCCTATTCTCGGCAGCTGTGCTGAATAGTAAAGATTTGGAGTCCTTTGTAGGAAGGAGAAAAATTAAGTCTTTGTAAACTTTTTATTTAGTATATTCTCCCAAACACCCATGCGTAACAGTTAAGACATTTGAAGTTGCAACAGGCTAAGGAAAGTTTGCACAGATAAACAGAGTTATTCTAAATTTTGTGCCTACTAAGGTCTGAATCACAAAGTGCCATTGCATTTCATTTAAAATGTATGTGCAAGAAATCATTTTTCTGACCAGGCCCCTTGTGTTCTGTGGGCTTTATTTAATCACATGAAAAATGATAATATAGATAATGATAATATAAATAGCAAAATGCGTAGAAATGATTACCTCACCACTCTGGTCTAAACTACCATGCCCTTACAGAAACTTGGGAGTGATTTGACTTTATGAGAGTATTTTTACATATACGAAGCCTGATTCTTGACTCATATACACCAATTATACTGGTATAATTCCATAGATTTCATTTGTTACTCCTGATTAACAGCAGTGTGAGTGGAAGGAGACTGAAGCCCATACCCATTAAATTATGCACAAGGGTACTGCTAAACCATCTGGATATATTCTTGTAAAACAAAAGTAGCTTTTAGAATACCCACCCAGGTCTTGACACTCCTTGGTGCTGCTCCGGGCTTCGGTGATGAAGGCATATAAATACTTAAATAGAGAAAACTCCTAGCAGCGATTACAGAAACCCTCTGGATTGTACGGGAAAAGTGGCTTGGTGCATTGCACATCTGCTCTAACCCCTGTAGAGTACATGGAACTATCAGTTCAAAATCCTGCAAATTTGATTCAGCCTTTCTTTCAGACATCGATAAGGTGACTTCCATTTAGATATTGCATGTGTGTGTCCTTTAAGTCTTAGAAACCAGCATCTTCATTGCTCTGCTTGGATAGTCAATGTCCATTTAAGCCCATGGTTCAGTCTTATTGACTTAATAATGTGCAGAAGAGTTTTGTGGAATGTCTTGGCCCTCTGTTATCTCTAGCTGAATGTCTCTCAAACATTTCAAAACTTACATTATACTATGTTCTAAATCTGAGGTTTAGAATCAAAGCTGATTTTGAGTTGAATGCAACAAACAAACAAAAAAAGCTCTATATTTTAAAGGAGAAAACATGTGTTCCCCATCCCAAACCCAGTGTTTCTCAGAGCACTGAATAATGTCCATGTGGCAGAGAGCTTTTCCTGTCTTTCCTGGTGTGTAGCTCTTGTTTCTTCTAGATATTTCAGTCAATACCTCATGTCATTCTTCAGTTGGTTTATTCCAAGCACTGAAGACAAAGACACTTTCCATTAAAAATAAACACCTGCTGTTTTAAAATATAAAAATATGTTAGGCTAGCTGTAATTATTTTAGAAGGAGGAGTGACTGTATTTTCTTTATGAACTGAGTTTGAAGTACAGATTTGCCAAACCATGGACACTTTAGCATTCATGACACTATTATTCACTATCATAAATCTAGATCAGATATGTGCTGTCTAATTTGATAGCGGGTATTCTGTCTGAGAAAAATGTGCACCCCTTTAACATTTAGCAGTGACATTACTTATGTTACATCACTTTTGCATGTTACTATGCTTCATGTTGGCCCAGATTTCATTATCTATAGCAGTATGTTATGCCACTATAATTAAGATTTTATTAGGGTTTATATTCTAAAACCCTATTTCCAGGAGCTTATACCGTAACTCCATTACCCAATTCATTTTTGCCTCTGAGGCTTTCAGTCTGGGGGAATAAGTTTTTCAAAAGAAGCTTAACAATCTCAACATAGGACTGAGAACCACAGACTCCTGTTTTCCAGATTATGCCACTGACACCCTCTGTGGTCTTTTGTTGGTGTTATTTTCTCTTTAACATAAATGCTGACTAACAATAGAATTCATACATTAGGGGCTACTGACGTTGTGAGTTCTTGGTTTTCAGTCTTACTCTTAAAACTAAACAAGCAAGAAAAAAGCCTTTGGTTCACACAGTGAATCTGTGTAACTGTATGTTCCCGTCATTGGTACCATCATGCCCCCTGACCCGTTCCCACTATTTGTTTGTTACAGCCGTTTGTCCTAATGTTTGTTTCTGCAAACTACTCAGTGTGAACAGAGCCCTAGTGGAGCCCTTTAGAAATCAGTGGAGCTGTGTGGGTGCAGACCCGGGGCCCACCAAATGGAGCAGTTTGCAGGACCAGGGCCTTAGATGATAAACACTTTGGGTCACAGATTGTCTCTAACTCTATCTTGGAACAGTACTTACCACAATGGAGAACTGATCCTGCCTATAATACACACAAAAATGAAGGATAGTAGATATATCTGCCCCATCTAAAGTACTATAGGACATAAATGGGCCAAATCAAATTGGGTACAAGTGAATGCAACTCTTCTGTGAGGTGGACTTCCTTGGTGCTTGTAATTTGAATGAGAAATCTGTATATGACTATAACAAGTTCACTTGGACCGAATTTAATGATGAATACTCAAAGTAAGAACCCCAGGCCAGATTCTCAGCCTGTGTAAATCAGCACGAATGCTGACGGAATGGAGCTTCACCAATTTGTGCCTGACAGAAAGATGTTTTTACAATAAGAAATGGTAGCCGCCATCACTACCAATAATATCAGCCTCCAAATTTGGGTTGATTCAGCACAAATTGGATATTTATAAGACGTCTTAACTGTGTGGACTAAAAAGCTCAAATATTTTCATTACAGACTAAATTTAAAGCCAACTTTTGAGTAATACATTTTATTGGACTAACTGTACAATATTGACAAACAAGCTCTTTGGGTATAGGAATCCATTCTTCAGAGTCAATCCCATCCTGACCTGAAGGGGAGTTTTCTACATCCCTAAAGCTTGACTGTCAATATTGCAGCATTAGTCCAATAAAAGGTATTATTCGCAACTTGACTCTACATTTTATCTCACCAATAAAGTCAAGTAATTAAAAATATTGAGTTCAGTAACAGGACACACAGTATCGCAATGCACTAGTAACCATGTTCTTTAGAAATATTTACTATTTTGCCTCCAAAATACACAGTGAGTGAAAACAAGCAAGAAATGGAGGCTTAAAAAAACAAAAAGCCAGTTTCCACGTGATGTTAGCCAAGTCAAATATGCAGAGGAGCACAGTGAGGTGAACTAAACTGTCATCCCTCACCTCAAAATGCAGATAGGTCAGTGACATTCCCAGAAAGCATTGAGGACCAGATTCTGACACCCAAACTCCCATTAGGTAGTACCATACCCTACAAGCAGTTCCCTTGGCATCTGTGGGACTACTCGTATAGTAAGGTGCTACTCAACACAATTAAGCATGCTGCAGCATGGCCCTTAACATGCTCTAGATTAGATTCTGGCATTTAACCACAGCCCTGAGGAAGGGACAGTGCAGAGCCACTACCAATGGTAGAGACCACTATTGTCCCCAGCGGCTTGGCCCTTGAGTGGGATGTGCAAGGGATTGGAAGGATCTTTGTGCCCTGCCCCCCTTTCCTTGTACACCCTCATCAGGTCTAGGGAAACCTGTCCTTTGTTCTGAAAGGAAATATCACATCTAGAACTGTAATTTTTTCATAAGTACATAACAGTTGATCTGCTAAAGCCAATGACCTGTTTCAGTGTCATCTCAATGTTTCCTTGTACTTCCTCTGTATTCACCTGTTGTGTCAGGTCTTATACTTAGGGTATGTCTACCTTGCAGCGGGGATTCTGCTTCCCAGCTCAGGTAGACAGACGTGCTAGCTCTACGTGAACCGGCGTGCTAAAAATAGCAGTGTAGCTGGGGGGTAGTGGCCGCGGCTGGTAGGCTAACCACATAAGTACAAACCTGTTCAGCCCCCCTGGATATATACTGGAGAGCTAGCCCAAGCCGCCACCTAGTTACGCTGCTATTTTTAGTGCACTGGCGTGAGCACATATCTGAGTTGGGAAGCAAACTCCCTGCTGCAAAGGTACTCTTAGATTATAAGTAACCTTTAGTTGTTCTCAAAACTCCTGTGAGTCAGCTCTCTAAATCCTACCAGGTAGACAACATGAAAACTTTTCTAGATTCCGAACACAGACCAAAATCATACAGATTTTATTTTTAAAGAAATGGGCCAAATTATAGCCCAGGATATAATCCTTGCAAAATGTGGAGCCATTGGACTCCAAATTCAGATTTTGTACTGAACATTATGCCCTGGGACTGTCTGTAGGATGGGTTTGGAACCAGAACCTGGAATCTAAACACTGCCAAACTGTGGGAAAGTTTGGATTCAGAGCTGAACTCCACAACTTAAGCCTTTTTTCTAGAATTTTCCCCAAATCCACAAAAGAAGAAGCTGCTTCTGCCAACCTTGCTCACTTGAAGTTGCATCTCATGCCACGACTCGTCCCATTGAATGATGATTTCTGGAGGCCTGACTCGTGAGTTTTGAGCATTTGGTGTTGGCAGTACTTCAGTAGTCGGACACTGTCTGATTTACAACGGGGAGCATTAGCATTCATGCTCTGTGGTGATTTTCTGCTTGAAATGGGCACACAATATTTGTTTTGCATTTAATAAAATGAAAGAGTGCCAGTCTATTTGCTTCCTTTTCGCCTTATGCTATCTCCTTTGGTTTCTGGTAGCAAAATGGATCTAAATCTTTTTACACCATGCTTTACTTATTGGAATCCAGATACTAAGCTGTCACAGATTCTTTCCTATGGCAGCTTTTGGCTTCTTTCTTCTTTAAGCTATTTAGACCTTTGTCCTGCTGCCATTACAGCTGCCTTTGGGCCTGTCGTGTGGTGGTTGAATTGTGCTTTTGAATTTGCCTGGTTCTCTGGAACACTTTCATTCTTAAGTACTGTACATAATCCAGTATCTTTGTTTTGAATGAAGTGTTATGCTACACTGAAAAAGGAAGTTATGCTTTTAATGGTGGAAAGATAGGGGCTTCCAGCACTTGGATTTGCATTACAACATTATTAACACTGATGCTGAATATTTATGTTCCAGTGGCAACCCAGTCAAAATGGGGGTTCTGTTGTGCTAGGTGCTGTAGGTACACATATGAAGGCACAGAAGAGCCAACGGACTAAGTCTCTAATCCTGTACTTACGCATGTGCTTAACTTTACACATGAATAGTCTCATTGACTTCAAGATGTAAAGTTAAGCATGTGCATGTTGAGAGGATCATGGCCTACAGAGTATGTTCTTCCATAGACAAGTTAGATTATGAGCAAATTTAATGATACTTTTATCTAGAGATAAATGAAACCTAAAAAAGATCACTTGATCCGTAATGCTTACTTATTAACGTCTTAATTTAGGTTATTATTATTCCAAACTTTTATAAGATAGCCATCATCCTAGTATCTGGGCCCAGTTTCCATAGAAGAAAATAAGGCAAAAATATTTCCTTTGTGTAATGAGTAAAAACATAATGACAATACCACAACCAGTCAGCATTACCACAACTTTAAAAGACAGAACTGGGAAAACTGTTATTATTGATACGTTTGCATGGTGCTAGAATTCTTGCCTGTAGACTAAAAATTTCATATTTTTAGAAAAATTCAGAAATAAGACCTGATCTTTTCTACAAGAACCACATTAAAAGAATAAGATATGCCTGTCAGATTCTATTTTCTTATGGTGTTTGGCTTTGCAAATGGAACTGAATGATACTGAGGGAGTACAGTTAGGATCCTTACCACTAACGTTGGAAAATGCATGATGGGTTTTAAAATCATTCAAACAGGGCAACAAAAGAATAGAAGATGCTTTGTATCTTTTTTTACTTTATTTTCAAGCAAAGCGAAACATCCAAATATTAGAATACATGCACAAAAACTCATTGTTACTAAAACTAATTAGTGTTCTGCTGCTTAATGCAAAAACCTACATGATGTCTTGACCTTTTTACACGTTGTGTCTAAGGTTGTGCCATAAAACAGAGGGAAGCACAAAATGCCTCCAGTTAGCCTAAAGGTTTTCTTCTTTAAGTAGTTCAATTGATTGTAACAATGCAGGCTATGTATGGGACTTGCATAAAGGTACGGTTTATTAGATCTTGTCGTCATGTTAAAGTAGTCATGCTAGTAAACAATTTTCACTAGAATCACTGCCATTCTATTTTTGGGTAAACCTACTTGTTTTAAAATATATATAATAGAGATTAAAAAGATAACTTTGAAAATTAGTTGCTTCAGGTCCTGTTCCCACAAACTCTTCCCCACATAAGTAGTCCTTACTCATGCAGCTACTTACTAAAAGGATCAGGACCTCTATGAGATTAGCAGGTAAATATATTTCAAATTGATCCGATTTTGCAAACATCAGTTATTCGGTGATGCTTAGTGACAGGCTAGTTTAGTTCCATGTCAGATAGACAACAGTACTAAAAAGAAACCTTTTACATGTCACTGGAAAATACAACTTACTTTTACCTCTTGTATTTCCTAGAACAAAACAAAAGTAGGGCCCAATCTCAGCTCCCGCCAAAATCAGTGGGGATTTTGAATGTTCAACACCTCTCAGGATCAGACCCCAAAAGTATACATATAAACAGGATTACCTAGTCAAACCACAGTGAATCAAATAAGATTAGGGTAGGATTTTCAACAGTGCTCAGCTTTGGCCTGACTGATTCTACTGAAGTCAACAGTAAAATTCCCATTGACTTGAATGGAAGCAGAGTTAGACCAACATTGAGCATGTTTGAAAAATCGTACTCAATGTATAACAAAACAAAAAATAAATCAAACAAACAGAAACCAACTGAAATAAAATACTTAGGAATAAAAATAAGAAAACATGGAAAAGGTTTACTTTAAATTTTCACTCACAAGCTTAGAGAGATATTGGAAATGTTTTATAGAGCTGAGAATATGTTTCTTGTGCTAACATAAGATTTGTTCCAAGGCTTTTACTGGAGAAAGAAATCAGAGACGTACGGCAGAGGCCAACTCTTCAAAATGGAGCTGGCAAATTTCACATTTATTTGAAAGACACTTTAGAAATTCTGTCAGAAGGACCGTAAGTCAAGCTGGTAAAAGCACATGAATTTCTCCTCGTGTAGGCTACTGAAAGGAACTAGAAGGTTTAGTTGGATGTTCTTTTAGAATCTAACCTTGCATTGGGGGCATGTAAAAATTTCTTGGGGAAGTTGGGAAGTCAGTATTGGGCCCATAGAAACAAGCCATTTGACTTTCATAGCCTGGTACAATAACAACATGGCACTCAAGGCACAGACTATAAGATGTGTAATGATTAGAGTGATGCAAAATATTCAAATGCGAAACTACTCAAAATTCAAGGGATTTTTGTATCTTGTTCCATACTTGTCACATACTCTTCACACCATGATGCAATGTGCAGCATACCTAGGGGAGACTGTGCCCTGCCACCATATTCTCTGTGCATGGACTGAAAGGAAAGACTGTGTTAGGGTTCTGTGATCAACAACATAAACAGAGCACCCCTCATTATTGAACAGTAACAGAGCTCACTGTTCTTGCTATTATTCAGACAATCTGTATTTATGAATGTGATGTATGCCAAATATTTCCATTGAAATAGATTTATGGACATAAAACAAGGTATGGATTGATAATTGACTAAATATGTACAAGTGCAGTGACATATTTCATTCTTTGAACAATAGGAGCCCAATTTTAAATCTTAGACACCTAACTTATGTCCAAGTCCTGCACTGGTGTGCTCAAAGCAGCATCAGATTTTTAAGGACCAGAAGGCCAAGTTTGGAGGTGCCTTCCGTACCTATAGAAAGGAGAAGGGTAGCTTAAAACAGTGGGTCTGCTGTATGGGTTACAAAAGCTGCAGAATCCTTGTACAGCTGGTGTGCACACACATACATAGACACATGTGATTGTTACCCCCACACTAGTACACCACATCTTTACCCCAGTCCGTAGGGCTCAAGGCATAACCCAGTTAAGGCACCCCCACCCTTTCCCAATCTGTAGGGCTCTCGGGGAAAGGCATCTACCCTTACCCAATTCACACTTTAGGGCTCAGGGTCACAGCCGTAACCTGTTAATTTAAGTACCCACCCTTTCCCAATTTGTAGTGCTTTGGGTGTAATTATCTGCAGACCTGCAGAGTCTTACCAGTGAAGGAGTCTTACACAGTAATATCCTTATTCTCTACTTATTAACAATTACCAAAACAGAATACATACTCCCAAGAAGGTAGACAAATTCTCCTGGTGGCCAATCAGGATTAGATCATCCGGGGACTCCAGCTTTTGTAAAAACAGTTGGCAGGGTGTTGATATCTGGTAGCTCTGATCTTTGGCTATGTCTTGGAGTTAGGTTCCAAAGAACTTCCTTTTGGACTTCAGCTTATATAGTTAAAACTTGGGTCCTGCTTAGCTATACCATAATCCATCATTTTACATGAAAGTACTACAAAACACCAATCCTAGCACATTTCAAAACAGTTCTTTAACCAATCATATGCCACCATCTTAGCTGATTTAAATTTTGCACACTTAGTTATGCAACAGACAGAAACAATCAAAGAACCAGACAGAAATCATTCAGATAACAATAGAGAAGTGGGTACCATGAAGACAACACAAAAAGAAGTGTAGATTTTACAACCACAAGTATTGCTGATAAGTGATTCTTTGCCTGACAAAATGCTATCAATCCAAGTTTTCTTTAAAGATATTAAAATGTTTCTTTATCTGGTGGTGGCAAGCCATGGAAAGCGGGGTGAAAGCTTCCCTTTAGGGACTCTAGCTCATCATCCTGCCTCTTCTGCCTATGGCTCTGCCCACAGTCCACTCTCACTCAGCCCTAGGCCTCGCCCCCCTCCCTCCCCACCAGTTCACCTCCCCACTTGGGCCACCTCCCCTCTTCCACACCCTCCTATCCCCACTTGGCCTCCCCACAGTCGCGTTCCTTCTCCTCGCTCAGTCCCTCCACCATCACTCACTGCATCCTTCCCGCCATCACTCGCCACGTGCATCCCTCCTCTCCTTTCCCATGTGCCCCCTCTGTTGCTACTTGCCACATCCCTATTCCCCCACCACTGCTCAGCCCCAGCCGCCTGGGGAAGATGGAGTGTGGAAGAGAGGAGGGGGACTGAGAAATGGTGGGGGGGGGGGCATGGCAGTGAGTGGGCCAAGCAGGGGAGGGGATGGGGCGTGGGGTGGAGTGGGGGCAGGGCCGCAGGCGAAAGAGGTGGGGCAGGACTGTTCTGCCCTGTAGCCCGGAATTCCTGTCAGTGGACCTGGGTGGTGGTAGGTACTATTAGGATAGTATGGCTGCTGTCTCTCCTAATACGGCTGCTACTGCTTAGTCAAAAAAATGGCCTCAGACCGTATATGATCTCCCATGGCAAATCTATACAGCACCATTTAGAGCTGAAAAATTCAGGGATGTGGCTAGAGCAAGGGTGGGCAATATGTTTTGCAAAGGGGGCACTCCACAAATTCTGGTAAGTCTTGTGGGCCATATGAGGCTGGAGCATCAGGCAGCTTTCGGCCAGCCGCTATCCGAACTTCTGGTTTCAGGTCCCATGACCAGAAGCAGGAAGTTTGGGTAGCAACTGGCCGAGCAACTAAGCTGCCCAATGCTCGAGTTATCTTGGCAACTGAAGATTCAGGCAGCATAGTGATTCTCGGCCGGTCGCTTCCCGAACTTCCTGCTTTCAGACAGGATTGCCAACTGTCCATAAATTTATGGGCAGTCAGTAAAAAAAATGTACAATTTTAACACTGTCTGTAAATCAGTAAATAAATGAAAATGTCCATGAAATTGGGTAGAAATAAAACATACTGTATTTTGACATTGATTGTCATTGTTCAGAATCACTTCTTATATCATAAAACTACACTGACCATGACTTTATCAATTTCCTGTTTTCTATTATTGCACACGCTCAAAGAACCCAATCGATCAATCAGCTGCCGCTAAAACAGTTGCGTAATTCCAAATTCCTGTGTACAAAATATTGCACATGAGTACTCACTTTTGTGACATTATTGTATTGTTTATAGTATTTTTAGTGATGTCAGTAAAAAGTTTACTGCATCAGTAAAAAAAAAAAAAAAAAAAAGAAAAAAAAAACAACTTCAGATCTTAATGTCAGTAAAAACTAAAATGCAAGATTGGCAACCCTCAGGCCGCATGGCTGGAAACAGGAAGTTCAGGCAGCGACTGGCCGAAAGCTGCCTAACGCTCCAGCGCAGCATTCCTGTATGGTGGGGCAAGACAGAAAAGTTAGATGGGCCGGATCTGGCCCATGGCCGTATGTTGCCCACCCCTGGGCTAGACGGTCAAAGCACTGTGAGTATGCACATAGCCAGAAAGCTCTGGAAATAGGAGAGGGAGCAATGGACTTAATCTACTACTCATTCTAACACCTTTAAATTGTACCTGTGACTTGGTTATGCGGTCACTTTGGCCTACTTTGATCTTGGGGTTAAAAGATCATTTCCCCCACTCCCTTGTTGTTTCCCATCAGCAAAGTCTTTTTACTTGAAATTGCATGCAATCTCAGGATTTGAGCCCATGTGTGGGATTCAAATGGCAAGCTGAGCCACCTAGGTTTGAAAATTGGCCCCAAGCTAGAATTTTATAGACTGATTATGCAGCTTTGAGCTTTCCTTTCTCAGAATTAACCTCTCTGATCAAAGAGCCTAAAACTGACCAAAACAGAAGGTAATATTTGCAATTTTGTAATGCAATGGGTTGAAATTAAATGTTTGTTAATGAAAAAGGTACTGCAAGCCATGCCAAAACCCTTCTTTTTTTTTGTTGTCTGGAAAGATATAACAATCCTTTTCTGGCAGTTAGTTTTAAGATCATTAAATGATCCTCATTTGCAATATATTTGCAGAAGATTACAGCCCATCTAAATTGACCCTGAAGGAAGACTTATTTCATTAATAAGCTGTCCTGTGCTAATGCATAAAGCTAGAAAAATATATCTATTAAATTCTTAATGTGTAAATGATGTTTCTGGCTTTCTTCTTAATTACAAAGCAAAATGAGCCTGACGTGCACTACGTCTAGGAAAAAATGATCAATTTAATCCATCTTCTAGGAGAAAACTTTTTTTAGTGAGTTCCAAAATTCCAGATATTCTCGGTTGAAGACTGGAGTCTTATTGCTATGTTCGGTAAAATGTGCCAACACAATTTATTTTTTCCCTGGATTCCAATGAACAGAACCTCTTGACATCAACCTGGTTTACTCAGTATCAGCTGGGTTATCTAGGAAATATTATTCAGGAGGTTTATGTGCTAATGCAAAACATGGATGAGCAGAGATTTAAAAATGAATGATGCCATGCTATTACTGGCTGATAGGGTATATGCAGAATATTAATACAGTGTATAGAAAGAGATTTACTCTACATATATATTTTCAATGTACTGTCTGCACAGAACCACCTAACTATGCACAGGCTATCACCACAATGTAATTCCCAGACAAAAAACTTCATTAAACTGGAGGTAAGGTGGTAAATACATATCAATAACTTAAGTAGAGAAAGAAAAGTAATAGACTGTAGTTTTGAAAGTAAGTATCTGAATATCAGGAAATTCAAAGATAATGTTACACTTAAAACACCCAAACAATGGAAAACATGGAAATGCATCTTAGGTACCTCAAATAATCTATTCTCTTCCCCATTCTTTCTACTTTGGGTGCCTTTGAGTGCAAAGAAGATGAGGTCTCTGATAAGTAATCCCAGCTAGCTGACATGTTAAATCCAGGATATATATCTTGTTTAGCCAGGAACCCTGGTGGCTGAAGACCTTTTAAACTCCACTGACATTTAAAACCATTTCCAGTTTACACAGAAGAGTAATCGTACGAGTATGAAGGGTTTAAGATATCTGCAGATGCAAGTCTCATCGCTGCAGATAGTATAAAATGGCAGTAAGATTTCCAGTGCTTGCCCTGAAGAAAGTTCATTATTATTTCTTCAGATTTATACAAAATCTTTATGGTTGCTCATCCTGTGCTCTGAACACCTATCCATAAAGTAATGCACACAATACCAAAAGCCTTCACGTGCATAACCATCCACCAAACCCTTCAAGCCTTGTTCAAAAGCCTGAACCCCCCCCCCAACACTGTGGACATTGCAGTGGGTTAACAAATCTGGGATCTAGAGTGATACAGGGGGAGCAAGTTCCAAATGCAAGGGTCTTTCTTGGACAATGCTTTGCTGGCCAATCCCTGTTGCTTACATGAGGTGGCTCCAGTTGGCATGCCTTTTCTGATCTCAACTGCACAGCATGAAGGCTCACAGTCCAACCTACTTCTGTTTAACCGAATTCCAGAAGACAGGGGACCACCTGTGGGGTATGCATCTATGCTAGCAAAAATAGGACCCATAATTCACCACTCATACCAGGAGTGATGGTCTACCAGTGGCAGGACTCATAGTGTAAACAGTAGTAAAAACATCTGAGTTCTGTCTATATCGCGGCTTCCACCTTTGCTACTACTGATGGAGCTTCATCAGTAGGAACAGGGATCCCAGTTTTGCCCAGATAGATAAGACTTTAATTCATTCTCTGAAAGTAGCTGGTTCAGGAAGTCACTATTTATTCTTTCCATCAAGTATTGATATGGAGAAATTCTGTGCAATCATGCAATACTAAACCAAAGTCCTATCCTTTTAGTAGACAAAACCTATTTCAAGCTTTAAATCCAAACATCCTGAAGTCTCTTTTTTCCCCCTAATTTCTCATTTTCAATTACCCCACTTACTAAAATTAACCACCACCCTACTTCATTAAATAGTATATTTGGTATTTTAATTGCATATTTTACTCTTGCACAGATTCCAGAGAAACAGTTCTCTCTAACTTTCCAGCAAGTTCATTCCCCTGCATTTTTCATGTCTTTTAAAAACACTGTATGTCTTTTTAATACAATATATTGGGCTATATTTAAATTAGTCTTTTCACTTCTATCTACTGGGAAAACAAAAATGGTGTGAGAACATCTTTAGAGTTTATGCCCTTGATAGGTCAACCAGAGTGTGGTTGAAACTAAAGAAGTCCTACTATAAGCATGCCAGCGGAAATGAAAATTATACCACTTGTACTAACAAGTACATTTCCAAAGGGACTAGAGGTATTAGAAGACTCTAAACAGATGCCTCTGAACTTAAAATACACTTAATTCCAGAGGCTTGTCTTGTAATTAATTTACCCAGTATAGAACCTATGAAGAGAATGTGAGGCATAACACTGCGTCGCTCAGCAGTTTGCAAACTTCAAGGAGCATAAAGATAAATAATTTAATTAAAAAAACATTCACAATCATTTTTCACATTCATTTCTGTCAGGATCATGAGTCCATAGTGGTGAACGTCAAGGAAAACATTCTCCAATTTATCGTTTAATCTCCTGCAAGAAAAATATCCATCAGCTATAAAAGGAAAGTGCACACATAACCCACATCAAAAGGATATCACTCATACTTTAGTTTCAGTTTTTATTCACATTAACTTGGACTTGTGGTATGTAGGTCTGTAAACAGCCTATTGAACATGTGAAGCTTACGACTGACTGTTTTAGTAACACATATTTGAACCAACAGCTTTAACATGCCTCGTGCTAACGCAGCTTGTATTTCATTAAGAACTACCGAATCTCAGCTGTTATGTGAGAACTGACAGCTGTATTTTTCTAGTATTAACTAATGCTGTGGAAAAAAATGCTAAGGTTCCCTGAGCTTCTGTTGCAAGTTTGTTTTAAACAGTCTCTCTGCTTTAAAAAATGATAAACATTGATATGGCAAACTGCATACCGCACACAATAATAAGAGGTAGATGCTGATTCCCCTACGTACATTCCCCACTCTTACTTCTGTTGTTTGGTTTTGTAGTGTGATGAGTCAACCCTGCTCAATCTGACCTCATCCAAATGACACCACATACAAGCTGGCCTCATCCTGCAAAGCCCTGCATGAAAAAGAGAGAGAAAGAGAGTGTAACTGTCTCCAGTGGAAGTTCCATGCATAGAAGTTGTGCAGAACAGGGGACCATGGTTTTAAATAATATTGAGACTCTTCTAAAGCTGGTAGAACTAAGAGCTGCAATAGTTAGTTGCCAGGATTGCACAGAAGAATATAAAAAACTGACCCTCAGGTAAAGGAATAATGGGCACAATTTTCAAATTTAGATGCCTAAAATTAGGCACATAAGGCTAGGATTTTCAAAGAGGCCCAAGATACTTAGGCACCCAATGTCCATTAAATGTCAAAAGGGTTGAGTGCCTAACTTCCTTAGGCAGGTTCAAAAATCTCACCCATAATAGGCACTTAAATAAGTTCTCAGAGATGATTTTCAGAGATGACATTGAGGGAGATTTTCAAAGGTACAAATGGCAGATAAGTGTTCAATCTTCTTTGATTTTCAATGGGCGTTGGGCACCTAACGGTCATTTGGTGTTTTTGAAAATCTTCCTAATTAAGTCAGACTCATGCCACGGGACCCTGGAGTTATATGACAAAACCCTGTTACTGCCCCCAGTCCAATCCAGTTTTATTTGATTTGATATTAAATTAAATTTACATTATTCTGATTCCATATTTTCAAACTGCCACAGTGCCTTTTATGGAGGTGTAGTAGAAGTCACCAGGAGAAATGTTGGAGTTGTCAGCTGGGGACATAATGGGGATATTTGGTCCCCCAAAGGCAGCTGAAGTGTGTGGTATTTGGGAGGCGATGCATCCATCATCTTTTGGTCAGGAGCAAAAATTTGGGGAGATTGGGTTTTAATTCCTACTTCCCTAATCACAAGAACAATTGACAACAACTAGGTGACCTCACTGCATCCTGCCTCAATATCTGAAAACAATGCACACTGGTTTCTATTGAGCAGTAGTGAAATACTTAACAGTATTGATATTTGCCTAGCAATTGCTAGGTTTCAGAGTTAATAGTTTATTAAGATGAATAGGATCAATTCACATTTCTGCAAAGACATTGTTTCAGGCTTTCTTCAGACTCAGACAGGCTTCGTTACATTGATTAGATTCAGGGCGCACCTTGAAGGTTTCTCCACAACTTTTTTTTTTTTCAGAGTGAAAGCATAGATTCCACAGCACAAAAAATGGGAAATAATGTGGCCATTTCGGCTTTTTCTTCACTGAAAAAAAAATGTCAATGTAGCTAGTTGAGGTTAAACCTATGTGGTGTTTATAGCGGCTAGTTACATCTTGTAAGTTCTATAATGCCTTGACTCCACTAGGATTTTACATCAAAATAGCTATCTCAGTGTAAAAATGCAACTAGGCTTCATTATATTTTGTATTTTATCTTTCTAACAATGGAAATATAAGAAACAAATAACAAAATGCATAGAATTATTTAAAATTCAGTATTTGCAATTCTGTGTTTTAACATACAAATTTTGGGACCTACCAAATAGGTATAGTGTGCTGAACAATGTAGGTTGTTGTTTCTAGGCTTACTATCAGTGCAACAACAAATTTGGTGTGTTCCAAGATATGTGATCAGGTTCCTGGATATTTATGATTGATGAATTCTTAGTAGCAGCCAAAACATAGTTTAAGTATTTGACCTTCTTTCCAATCACATGTGCAGGTGCATTGGGCCAAATACTGTGCAGCCTTAGGGTGAGATCCAACTCCACTGATGTCACCTGGAGCTTTTCCATTGAAGTTAATGGGAGATGGATCAAGTTGTTACATCCCAGATAACTATAAAAAAACCAATACAGTTACACAGGTGTAAAATAGTGACAGAATGTGATTCATTCCATTTAGTTACAGAATAATATAGTTTGCAAGCCACATTTTGAAACCAGCATTGAAATTTGCATAGCAAATCTTTACATATGCATGAGTTAGCTCTACTTGTAATTATGCAGTTTGATTTTTCATGAACAAACAAGTGTAAAGGTAAAATTTAGGAGGTTGTGTCTTGGTGACATGAAGGAGTACTATGTCCTATATGTGTTGAATTTCCCTTTGTCATCTACATTGCTTTATCTTTGCCATTCTACTTTTTAAATTGCTTATCTTTCTTATTTTACAAATTCAAAATTGACAATTTTTCATTTAAATTTTGAGCAAAATAAAGGCAAAATATTCATGAAAATTTCATCCCAACTTTTGACCAACTGTGCTTAGAATCTATATTCTTTACTTGTCTCTCTAAAATAATTAATTTAATTTGTGTTTGCTTCTCCTTCTGAAAGGCTTCCACCCTAAAGTTCTGATCCTAGAAACAAACATTTTGGGGAAGGAATATTCAGGCATTCAGATAAATTCTCCAGTGATAAAGATGGAGGTATTTAGATACCATGGTGATGAATAGATAGCTCTATGAAAATTCCCTGGTAGAGATCTCCTGTGATGTATATACCATCATCTCTGAAGCAGAGATGAAATGGTGCCCTTTGATATTAGATACTTCTAAAATTCATTAAAACTAGCACCCCATTTAGTCTCCAGATTAAAACTTAACTCTGTTCGGATGATACAAAAGCACTCTCTGAACTACTCTTTTGACATCTACTGTTCAAAAATAGTAAGCAAGCTAAATATGAGGTCTGAGTCAGCTGTATATCAGATAATTTAGATTATACCTCACTATAACTGGGGATAGGAACTACAACCATTGAAATATCTGAGTTTCATGCCTTTAGTAACATTACGAGGAGCAATACAATCTCTAGTAAAGATCTCTAGTAAAACCTGGAATAGTTTTTTTTTTTCCTTCAGAGCTCCAAATGATTGTGTTTAAAAGAACCTTGTTTATAATTATCCTAATCTGTGAGATGCGATGTAGTGGCTGTGGGTTTAGGTTGGTGTATATGTAAATCTCTCTGTTTTAATAGTGTGTATAATCTACAGAATTCTACACTCTATGAAGGGGAATTTCACAGAGATTTTTCACAGGATTTTTACTCAAGTGATGGTAAATCATCTTATGCTACTGGCTCTTGAAGTTAGCAGATGAAATAGCATTTATGATGAGAATATTGGGAAATTAAATTGATTGATAAACATGGTCAGGGTTATTATTTTATTTTTCCTTACCAGGTATTTTGTAAGAAAATATACGTTTTGTATTTACTTCTGTTTGTTAATGCTTTGATAAATCAGACATTTTTAGTATTCAATCAATGGCAAAAATCTAATTGCCTTATTGTATTCTGATTTATTTCTTTTCTTACTTTCTTTGCATCTGCAGCCCAACAAATGAGTCTCCAAAGAGATATATGTTATGATACAGTGTCAGTAAAATTAATCCTGATCAATTTTAAAGTTCACATTTTTATTTGATGACTTTCCAGGGAATCACTAAAACTGAGATTGACTCGGTCTCTTCTTTTGTTGGTTAAATATTGTTGTTTGAAAGCAGTGGATACAGCAGAAGAAACAGATCTCTTATTTCAGATCTTACACAGTTGTGCATCTATATAAGAAAAAGCAATATGAACTCATGGTGTTTTATTAATTTATAAATAGATACCAAGTATTCATAGCTGTCACCAACTCAGGCTTCTAAATACAGGCCTATTCTTGAAAACTATTACAATAGAAATCCTTCCTCATGTGAGTAGCTACATTTGGCATGGGGCCCATCTGTATAGTTCACTTGGCATGATAAATAAACATGGCTCTTTAAAATACAAACATGCAGAAAAAGAAGTTCTCTGCCTCAAAGAGTTTACATTTAACATTCCAGTCCTGCGTTTTATGTGCATCCAAATCTGCCACTGAAGTCATTCAGAGCTCTGTCCAAAAGAATAACCTTGATTGGTGGGATAACAAAGCCCAGGTATAACCATTCAAGAGCATAAATCACAGAACATAAGTCTGACGTGTGCTTGTACTTAGATAGCCTTTTTTTTTTTAATTTGTCAAAAGAATTCTGGTTTCTTTCAGGTACTCACTGTAAGTGGTGATATTGACCCAAAAGAAACTAAGGACTTATTGTTTTGGTTTCTCTATTCCTGCCTTCTCTAAATCAAAGAAGATGGGAAATACAGGAGTTATTGCTATAAAAAAGGAAATAATTATATTGTCTGAAGTGCACAACAAATCAAATCTTAAGCATTTCACCACCACCCCCACGCCCTCCCTCCCACACCCAATCACTTCCTGGCTTGCTAAAGTTTAAATAGCATGAGCAGTTTCTGCGGTGAACTCAGATTTTTATTTTTTTATTGTTAATGTCAAACAAACATTTATTTCAGGTGCAAAGCCTGAGGATACGTTAGTGAAAACAGTGGCACTGCTGTTCTATAGCTTACTGCCCACTAAGTGGGTGGGAAAAGGGTACTGTGACCCTTTTACCCTTCCCACCAGTCTCCCTAACAGCTTTGGCCTTCAGGTCAGCTCAATTTCCCCTCCACTGAGTGGCCATTACTGTGCTATGCCGTGATAAATGCTTTTTTGTAAGAGACTGCATTGCCGGCAGCAAGCGCTAGGGAAGTAGGTAGCCTGGGCCAGACAGACTAAGCCAAGAGACAGATAAACTAACATGCCTGCGCACTAAGTGTCTGTTACCTAGCAACATGATGGAGATCACAAAAAATGAATAGACCCAGAAACAAAAATGAAAAGGAGCTAAAAAGAGTAAAAGTCTATGGGGCTCAAAGGTTAATATTCCTCTATCTAATTACTTAGTTTCAGAAAATTGCATTTTAACCTTTTCGAAGCTTTCAGGATAGAGAGATTTTGAAATTAAAGGAGATCACATTTGCATGAAATGGGGGCCAGGGGCGGAATTATATGCAGAATTATTTCTTTCTGTCCAACATCACCCCAATATTTTTGCCTTCCCTTGTTTTTTCTGCTTGTTACCAGTACTTCCATCACCCCATATCTAGCTAATAGGGTGGTCCAGAGCTAAGATGACGCCCAGAGAGTTGACCAGTATAAGACACTATTTGTAATAATATTATTTGCATTTTTGGTAGCATCTTCCATCAGAAAGTCAAAGCACTTTACATCTACTAAGTCTCACCTCAGCCCTTTGGGGTAGTTATTGCCCTCATTTTACAGATCACAAAAAGAAATAGCAGCAATACGGACAGTCACCTGCAGAGTTGAGAGTAAAATCTAGAAGGGCTGGATATCAGTCTCGGGGCCTAACCACTAGACTAAACTCAACCCTCTGTGCAGTGTCTTCTCTCATCATCTGCATACAACCACGATAGGTTTCTAGCTCCTGGCATTCCAGCCTTGCTCCCAAATCAGCCAGACACCACAGTGAGCAGAAGAGCCAATCTAAAAATTGAAAGGCAATTTGGATGGACTGAAAATGGAGAATTGTGCAGTATGCTGCTAACGCATCACAGGAGCATCTGCTTTAATTAGGTGTTTTGTTTATGCTGCTCTGTGTTCACTTTTTAAAAACATACCCTTCATATAAATACACTTGGAGAGGCTGAGCATTTAAATACATCACTGATGCAAGCACTGAGCTCTTTACTCTCCTTCAAACTCCACTGGGAACCATTATAAATTCCCCTTTTATTACAGAAGCCTTAAAACACATAGGAGCAAATTCCTCTTTGAGATACACTGGTGTAGATCTGGAGTAACTCCACAGTAGCTCTGGATTTACACCAGTGTCACTGAGAGCAGAATCTGGCCTATGAATTCCTTAGCTGCCAGGGAAATCCCTGTAAAGTGATTGTTCTATTTGTTTCATGGCTGTTATATTTAACTTCACAACAGAATGCCTTTAAACTTTACTGCCATCTTTAAATCAATGAACTTTATGTTTAACTAATTTTCTTGTGCACTGTATAATATAGAATCAATAATGCAGTTCTCACATAATATATGTGCTTGCTGTCTCTTATTCTATTCATACACATAGTATAACGATAAATACCAGTGTTATGAAGTATATTAAATCATGCTGTAAATACAGGAGACAATTGGAGGTGGGACTATTTTACATATTCCAATCAACATCTTCCAACAGAGACAAAAAAATCCCTACAAATAACTAAACATCCTCATTCTGTATTCCAATTAAAAGGCTGCTGTCAATGTACAAATCACACTTATCTCTACAAACTTTTGAACTGTCATTGTTACATGGAACAAATGAGAGTACTACAAGTGAAAGACAGTTTTGAGAAGCCTTTTTCAGTTTGTTTACTTCGTGCATTTGCCAGCCCTTTTTGTACCATGTGCTTTACAAGACAGTTTCCTGTGCTTAGGAGGAACTTTCACGCACCAACAGAAGAGAGATTTTTTTAAAAAAAACACAAAAACTTTAGTTGTAAAACCACATATGCACACAGAAAAGGCAGGAAAATGTAAGGCAAGGTGTAATATCTGAAACTACTTTTAACTCATTTTCTCAGATTGATTGGATTTGACGCTGACTAGGTCTGTTAAATGAAGAGAGAAGCACTGTAGTTTCAGAATCTTTGAATGCAGATTATGTCACAATTAGGCTTTAATTGCTCCAGCTGAAGACTTTTGGCCAATGATGTTACTCCAGGGATAAATATGGATATATTTGTAGCTTTTCCACATTTTCACTCCTAGATATTTCTGTATTGGAGCTAGCTGCAGGCACATTTACTAACTTCTTGGGAAGCTGAAGAAGGTCTGAGCTTTGCAGGCAGAAACATTGGACCAGATCCAGCTGTGGTGTTGAGGAGGAAGCACAGATGGTTCTAAGCCACCTTTCCACCTTACCTCATCCCAGCCAGGTGCCACACTGCATAAGTCAGAGCTGTCACAAGGCTGCTTTGACCACACCAATGGGAATAGTCTCCTAGAGACCATTCTGCTCACCAGAGTGCTGTATACGCCAGCCCCCATTGACCTGAATCCCCAAACGCTGCTCGGGTGTGTGCAGGGAGGCTGAGAGTGGTCATTTAAACCACTGAGGGTTCTCCGGTGTCAGGGGAATCTCTAGCTGGCCTTTTAGGGTGGTTTTAAGTCTCATTGCATAGCTGGAACCATGCAAAGGCAACTTACCTAGGACTGAGGTGCTAGCTCACTGGGCTAAGGAGAACTTTCAGTTTGCATTGCCATAAAAGTCATCTAGATTTAAATTACTAGCTGTTAACGTCTTTTTTTCCGAGAGAGGTAACCAAAAAACTTTTATTTTAGCTGTTTCCTCGTTTCCCTCTTTGTAATAATATAGATGGTAATGAATGGGCTAGTGCTAATTAAAAGGCTATAATTCCATGAAGGGGTGGTGATGATAATGAGGCAATAAACTGCAAGAACAAAGCTTGAGGGGTTTAATGACTCATCAACCCCTTGATGGAAATTTAGCCTTACAATCACTATCCATTCATTATTATCGGTGATATATGTTACTTAAAAAAAGAAATGCACATTGAAAGTAATGCCTGTCATTATGGTCTCCCATAATGTTGCTTAAATGGCCACTAGGCCTAGTATATCCAGATTGCTTCTGGACCTGGAGTTTACCATTGTATTCCAAGAGAGTTCTAACCACTTGATATATTGAAACAGAAGCAGATTTATAGTTTTGGTAGCATGACCTTTAGACCTGCAAGTGGCAAAGCTTATGTAAGTTGCATCTGAATATAAATTGTGACAGACAGGAAGAAAGGGGCCCAATCTTGACTGTTTAAGTCAATGACAAACCTCCGATTAACAAGGGAATCAGGATCAGGCCTTATATATTTTAATAGTATAGGATGCTGTCCTACAATGGGATACTAAGGCTGTTCTGTGAAGGTCCACTGAAGTCCCATTGGGAACTCACATGGGCATACAAGGTCCACCTGGTGGATCTCATTGCAGGCTGCATGCGTGGATATGAGGATTTAGTTAGATTAAGTTTATTTAGATTGTAAACTCCTAGGCACAGGGATCTGGCTTCCTTAGGGTCTTTCACAGTGCTGAGCACACCATGGGTCATTAGCTAATAATGTCAGTAGTGGTACTAGCAACAATCCTACTTTCTCATCTGCGTTATGCTGTCGTGTCACTTTGGGAGTGCAAGTTGCCTATTGTAATGGGAGTCAAGGAGTTTGGAAGCTATACAGAGTCACAGCGAGGCCCAGAAAAGCAGCGCTCCGGCCATATACACTGAAGGGAGCATTGCTGTCCATTCAGAATAAAATGAAAGGTGCAGGGAGAGGAAGCAGGATGTGAAGTGTTCGAATCTGAAGTCTGAAGAGTGGGGTGATCCAGGAGCTCTTGACAGGAATGGCTTTAGAGGCAGATGTAACCAAAAGCATTTTAGTGCCCAAAGAATTAAGACCCTTTCCTCCACCATATGCTATTTGACTCTTTTCTCTCATTCCTGCACTCCCCACTGCTTGAAAGGTGCATTTGTGAAAGTGCAAGGCACATTTTGACCTTGCCTTCTCTAACATAAATGCATAGCAACATCTACATTCAAGAAAACCACTCTACCAAAACAAGACAATTCACTGCACACACTTCTAGGAGAAGATGAGAGCAAACAGCACATGACAGATGTTAATCACATTGCTTAATGCACTACTAGAAGGTGCTCAGATACTACAGTGATGAGCACAGTATAAGAAACTGTATAGAATAGAAATCTACTTATGGCAGTATCTCTTGTCTATGATTAACAGGCACCTTTTTTGGCAGGATGGACTTTATCTATTTGACTTTTGCATCTATTGTTCTTTTAGAGGTGTGGTAGCTACACTGCGTGTGCGTGTTAGAGAGAGAGAGAGACTTATGCCTTTCTAGAATTTTGTCACAGCTCTGTCTCATATATTCTATGTCTGTCTAGTCCTTCATGGTGCATCCCAGTAACTACCTGGAGTGAATTTAGTTTTCTACAACTTCCACTGGTTTCTATAACCAATGTTGAGTTTTAAGCCTCTCCCTGTGGCTGCCAGGGGATTTTAGCTATTAGTCCCTGCAAGATGCCAAAGACTGAAGGAGCAGATGTGATCTAAGGAAAGGATCAGGGGCAGGATGTTATGAGATCTCCTTATAGTTGGTCAACTATGAAAACGTTTGGAAGATTTTGAATAGTATCCACCATGGCAATTTTGAGGTAGGGAGATGGGTCCTTCCATGTGCCAGGTACATCAATGGCATGGTGAGAGGGGAAAAGACCTGCTGGCAGAGGATATTCATATTATAGCTGTTCAGATCTGAACATTCCCCTAGTCTAAAACAAGTATAATAGCAGCCTCTGGGTATAGCCATATCTGTATAAAATTGGAGACACTGTGGTCAGTCCTGCTCACCCAAAAGCACACAGGAGTGTGATCCCAGGATCTTATAAAACTTCCATGCATGAACAAATGCACTAGTTTGATTTACAAGCTACCATTGGCTGCAATTTGCACCTTCATTTTGAAAGGTGGGGTTGATTGTGCCCTTTGTAAAGAGCACTATCTCCATTTGACATACTGGGGCTTGATTTTGTTCTGGTAGAAGTAAATAGTCATTGAAAACTAAGCACTGGCATTAAATAGATGCTGGCCCCCTTTGTAAGATTAAAATATACTTGTCTTGTTTGCATATATAAAGAGGGCATATGAGTAAATTAATGTTCCTCCTTGGTTATTTCATTAAGTTACATTTTTCTTTTTTACCAAGAAAAGAAAGAGATTCTAAACTGGATGCCCATGTTGCCTCTCATTGTCATTCATAATTTGTCATTGATATAATTCACATCTCTTCACAAAACAGCAACATATTCACTAGAGCTTTTAATTAAAGCCCCAACACCTGCAGGTGAGAAAACACAGATGGATGCTCTCCTCCATGGAAGCGCTCAGTTGCATGTGAACTGGCCGCAGAGTCAAAGAGAGAATAGGTGTTAGAATAACACTCTGCTCCTCACAGTGACTCTATTCATTCCTACAGAAACAAACATACCTTGCATGTGTACACAGCTTGTCCCACAGATTTAACTATTTTGCTGCTGGCTTTGTCAGCCACAATGTTCTGTCTTTGGGTTGGTTTTTTAAAACAGACGTCATGAAAGCACAGTCCTGGTTTGGGTTTGGGAGCTGGATTTGGAGCCAAGTGGAAGATGGAGAATTTTACACCTTTCAAGTTGACCCTCCTTCCCTATGACTCTCCTGCTGGCCTTTCCTCCTTTTCTCACCCTGCTACTCTAGGGCGATTAGCAGAACTAAAATTCAAACCGGGCAAACCCCAGGCTTAGCACTGCAAAATGACACAGAAGAGGATGCAGTAAACCAGCCTGACCATTTCAGCGTATGTGTGGACATGCAGCAAACCTGCATGTAGACATGCAGCATGACTGAACAGTTAGGGAGTGAAGACAAAATGAACTCTTTATCCAGTTTAAATTTCAGTTTATCCAGCAGAATTTCAGTAGGTAAAATGTCATTAACATGTTGGCCACCCCTTTCTTGTAAAAGGGGATGTGATTTTATTTTTTTCTATTTAAAATATGTTAATGTTTCTCTTAAAGGAGGAAAGACAAGAAAAAGGAAATTTGTACATATTACATTTTACAAGCTGAGTTAAAATAATATTATTTTGGTTGCAAAGTCAAGCACTCAAAAGCTAGGAATAATACATGTAGGATGGGGTATATGTTGTCACTGAGAATCTTTCCACTCACTCAAATAAATTTGGATCAGGCCCAATCTGTAGGATTTATTTGCAAATCCTACCACCAACTGTTATAACCTAGATAACAGTACATTTATTACACTGGTCTCATAAACCCTAGAAAAAGGTTCAATTCCATGAAAAACAGTCTTCTCTCTCAAGTAGTATAAGATACTCTCCAAATTCACCAATGCACTCATTTCATCATTCACCTCTACACGGTATTTTAGTAGGATGCAGACTTTCATCTTCTCAATCCAATGTACTCTTCCCTTCTCAACAAGAATTGTCTTTGTATCATATTAGTGGTGAAACTCTATCGCGGTCATGTAATACAAAACTCCATGTGTTCCTTGGGCTATCATTGTATAGTATCATATTAAGCCTGGCATTAACCTCTTCCGAAAATATTTGAACTACTAGGCACAGTCCAAGGAGATAGGTTAAGTTCCCCACTTCCCAAAGTGTCACAAACGGGTGTCATTACCTCTGATCCCAGCTTTACATATTCACCTGGGTGTCCAGTAGACCCTGAAAATAACTTTCTGTTGGATTAATTGAAGCTGTCCATCCTCTATTAACTTTGCAATTTCCCTCCAGCTTTTGATATCAGTTCGTTTGCTGGCTTCTCTCTTGTGCTATGGGATATTAATGATCGTGAGAGGTCAGAACTTCTATTTTACATCTCAGCCAAAACTAACGCAGCCTGTGGAAAAGAGGACTCACCATGGGTGCACATCCCTCAGAGCTAGGTGAAGTGAAGCAGCTTTGTCTTCTCTTGTGCTTCTTGGCAATGGTCACTCCAGACTTGTAATGATCCACCTCTTCTTGTGGCTTGACCCTCTGGCCAGGCGACAGCTTCGTTCAACATGCCTTTTGGAGCACTACAATCCCAAGTCCACATAAAATAATACCTACAGTTCAGTATCTTTAGCTCCTCTTGCTCCCCATTTCCAAGACCTCTGGGTCCTTAGTTGGGATCTTCAATATAAACCACTCAGAGAAACCTCAACTCAAGTATTTTAGGCCCACTTAACTTCCAGCACTTTTCTGAAACCTGTCCTGGCCTTACCACTGTGAGACCCTCTCATCTCCTGCCATTTCAGTATTTCCTGACTCCCAGTTCCATATTGAACCCTCTTTTGGCTCACTGCCCAAATCACTATTTCCTGGAGCCTTTACCTTTACTCTGGGTTTCTTTGCCTCTAGTTGCATTCCTTGACATCCTCAGCTTTATGGGCTTCCTTTCCAGGTCCCAAACCCACCTTCTCCTGGGCTTTTTGCTGTTGCTCAGCCTAATGCCTACAAATTCATTTCTTGCTCTTATTTCAGAGCACAGCTTCTCAGGCTTCTTCCTGGCTCAGGCCCCTCTGGGTCTAGTTCCAAGCCTTCCAGACTTTTCTCAGCCTTTAGCACAAGAGAGGAAATGTCTAGCTGACTCTCACCTGAGTCTCTTCTTTGGCCTCCACTCCATTGCCAAGAGCTTCTTCCCTTAATGAATACCCAACTCCAGTCCAGCTGGCTTTGATTATCAATTATGCATCCCTCCAAGTGCCACCCAGTGGCCTAATTGGGTTCAGGTTCCTGTTAACCCATGGTTAACCAGCATGGGGTTTATACACCCCATCACGTTGCTCTTCTAGCACCACCGTGCCTCTAATCCCACGCAGTGGTATTGTTCCACTGGTTACATGGAGTCAACAGCAGCACCACTTTAGTGCTGACTCTGAAAGCCACCTGCATCACTACCTACAGCATCTTCTTTCACCACTTGTGTCCTTGGCTCGTGAGAATCTAACAAGATCACGCCATTAGATGGTATAGCTGCATGAAGGTCTGCTATTCTTTGGACATATTACAAAGCTCAGAGGTTCTCTAATTGCATGAATGCTCTTTTAGTTGTTTATAAATATTAATCAATTAATTAAATCTATTCTGGGAATTTCAGAGGGCCCTAAAATGCCCAAATTCCTTAGGGGCCTTTGAAAATCCAACCTTAAGTATATACAATCAGCCAATAGTTTCTTGTGTCAATATCCTAATTAAAATAAAGGATTCTTTTTACTCAATTATGATAATGCTACATGGTTTATAATCCTCTCTCTCTCATTATTACATTTCATTTATTTATGGTTGTGCCCACTATGTGTTCGGTGCTTTCCAAAGACTCAGGAAGGAAAGTCTCCGCTCCAAGGCATTTATAGTTTTAGGCTCTAATCATTACTTGAATTGCTCTTCATTTTACTTCATTGAGCATACAAAGAATTAGAAAACATTTACAGAAATCTTTCAGATGAAATGAATTTTTCAAAAAAATTGTAGCATAACTACTGGCCAATAAAAACTAGGATTTTTTTTTCATTATGGAAACAATTCCTGCATTTCCATGAAACATTTTAACACCTCCAAAGAAAGCCATACATTATTAGGAATAAGTGCACACTTTTTATGTCAAGAATATGAAAAACATCTGGCATTTGCATTTTTTGCACATAGCAAAGCATAACTAAATGGTATTATGCAATGGATTAGGACATGTGAAAGAGAAGCGAACATAGGCAGATTAGTCATATCATTCTGTGAAGCAGCATCCTAAATTTGTGAGACAGCCTCAGCAGGGACTCCTTTCTCTGAGTCCAGCATCCTGAGAGGGTTTTCCTGTTTCCTTTGCATATTCATAGGGTCCTTCAGAGTCACAACGAATTTCTGGAGTTGGATTTATTCCTGGACTATACTAGGTGAAAAGCAGGTACTCGCCAATGACTGTCTCTGAAATAAATGGCAAAACGAAAACTCTTGCTGAGATGCCAGTGCACTGCATACCTATGCAGTCTGCATATCAAAAGGGCAGAACACTACACCAGCTGAGTCACAGAGAAGACCCCTGTGGGGACTAAGGGCCCAGTTCAACTCCCATTAAAGTCAACGAGTGTCTTTCCATTAAGTTTAATGGGAGACGAATCAGGAGGTATGGGATAGATTTTGGGTGCGTGTGTGTTTAAGCACAAACACCAGAACAGGTACCCAATACATCTCACATAAACAAGTAATTCTCCCTGAGTAAGCCTGATGGAGCAGGCTTACGTAGCAGCTGATCTGCAGCCCCAGCCAAAGAGTTCTTCATCAGATCAGTCTCCAAACACAGAACTTGCCACTCTAGCGAATACTGAGAATCTGTGCCAATCGAACTTAAAACACTCAGTAACGTAAGGGGCTGATTTCTCCTCTATTTATACTAGTGCAAATCAGGATAACTGCATGGAAGTCAATAAAGTTATACACCATTGGAAGGAGAACCAGACGTTTTCTCTTCCTCTTTATTAGGCAGTGGTTAAAGATGGACAAGCAAATACTTCTACAAATCCTTTTACTTAACAGCCAAGCAAAGGGGAAAGCAAAAATACTGTACTAAATTGTTACAGTTCATCTGGCTCAATTTAGGTGCAGTTTACACATTCTGCCCATACCAAAACATCTTCATCGGTGCTACACATCATTACATAACGAAAGCCCCTAGATTCAAATTCTTTTTTGTCAACTCTAATTTGATGGCAAAATTACTAAAATTCCAATGTGATTTCTATCTTAATCTATTTTCTAACCCAACTAATATGGCTAAAGACATCCTAAATAGCACACCAGCTCCCACGGTAATGAGACCTCAAACCAAGGTCCCTTCCACCCATCACTAGGTCTTTGAGAGCTTTATTTATATGAAGATATGCACCTGCTGCTGACAGTGGGCGTCTGCAAGGGAGGCAGCTGAACTGATGCTGAAAATGAGTCAATTGCAAGCATAGACAGGACTAAACAGTCTTCAGCATTATTTCAGGAACTAGAGTTGAGCTGTTCTCTGAATCTCCCCCTCCATAGCCACTTTGCACCATAACTCACTTTGCAGGAACTAGGTGGAAGATTCCTTGCCCATTAAAGGAGAAATGTGATTTACAACTTGGATGTGCAATGCTTTCTAGTGTCCGCTCCATAATGATGTACTTATGGTTGCTTGAAGACTCCTTGCAGATTTCCTTTACTGGAGACCAGCAGTTCATAGTGCAGTCACGTGGCACATCCATTCCAGCCATACATTTGAGAACTTTAGAAGTATAAACTAAGCCATAAATAGACCTTGCTGCAAACCAAGGCTTGAAATCTGGGCAAGTTCTACCTATCCTGCCTATTGTGCTTTATTTCAGAGTCTTGTGTTACACTTAAAAAAACCCAATATGGCTAGATACTCTATCTGTGCACTGAAGTTTACCCAAAAATATATAAATGGAGGACCATCATGTAATTTTTGGGGAACTTTCTGCTAGACTTCCTGGAATTTTATCATCTTTGATCCCTGTTGTAAGTTGATTCTGTCTATCCCCATCCTATAAAGGAAACATGCACAATTTGTTTAAGCCTGCCCAAAGCAAGGTTGTTAAAGTTCCTTAGTTCCTGATTTAATCTATTTAAACACACACACAAAGTCACTGGAAAAATCTTATTTTAGGAACCCAACCAAAAAGACCTGCAAAAATTGATCATGTAGAAAAAGTGGGTTTTAGATTTTTAACTCTACATTAGATCAAATAAAATTGTATTGATATATTGGGAATAATTTCAAGTGGTTGTTTAAGACGTGGAGAGGTGGTCCTTAGTCAGGTTTCAGGACCAAACATATATTCACCAATTGGGCTACTTGCCTAGTGTAATAATCTATATAGAATAGAATAGAAAGTGCTCACCAATGTAAATAAGGGGAATACTGTGAGGTTATTCCAGGCTGATATCAGTGTGACGTACAAGAATCTGCTATTGTTTTAGACACTGATCATATTGTACACTCTCCTAAGCTTTGGAGGATTTTCCAGAAGGCCAGTCTACACATAAGACTTCCAGGATTTCTCTTTTCTTTAATATTACTTCCCCTTCCCTTTAAGACTAACCATGCAATTGGCTCCCCTGGCCTGTTTAGCAAGTAACTCAAGCCCTATCCTGAGCTTAGGTCACTGAGCCGGCTAATAATATCACATATCAGACCAGATCCTCAGACGGTGCAAATCAGCATAGCTCCATTAGTCACTAGAGCTGTGCTGAGTTATACCTACCTTTTTTTGTCTGGGAGATTTTCATCCTGGTTCTCCCTATGATGATGACGATTACACTAGTGCCTGCCGTGTGCTAGGCGCTGTCCACACAGAGGAATACGCAGGCCATGGTCTGAAGAGTTTATGCGACAGGGCTGGCAATTTATTTGATCTTTTCATATGAACTGCAAACTCTTTTATTAGATAATGAGACATCACGTTTGGTGTCTGAAACAGGAAATGAGGTAAGATCAGCACATGCATTGGGAGGGGGTGTAAATCACTGCCAAGGATTTGGCCCACTATATCCCAGAACTGACAAACTCAATACATAGTTGCACCCAAAGAAACCAAACCCAAACCGACTACCCTGGTATTCCGCTGTCATCTTGCATTCATAGGCTTCCCTAATTACCTTAAATTCCACAGGAAATGCTTCCAGGAAAGAATGAAAGCGTTCCGTCTGTGCAAGGCATTCTGAAACAGCAGTGTTAAGGGTGAACTCTGTGGGCTGCTCAGTCTATTTAGCAAGCTCTGAGATGTGTAAGTGCATTATCTGCAAGGCTGGTAAAGAGCGCTTGGGGAGGATTTGTGGGTCTGTGGGAAGGACAAAGAAAAATGTTTTCTAATAAATTATTCACAATCTCACAATCCCTTTTGGGCAGATAGTTGCTGGGTTTGCCCCAATGCTTCGCATCCTTTCTCTCTGCATTCACATGCACACAGTTTCTCACCTCCAGAGAGCAGCAGAGATCTCAGGCAGGCTGCTGCAGCTAATGGTGGCAATTAATAACTTGTCATAATCCTAAGGATGAACGGGAAGGCTCACCATCAGCAGTCGGGTCATGGCGCTTCTGTAAAGCAAATGAGGTGCAGGTGTTGTCCAGATTTAAGAGCTTTGCTAGACTGTCAGGACACTGCAGTGCCAAGCCACAGACAGAGTATCACCCTACTGGTACATAACTTACTGTGTGAGTTTTCATGCACCAGGTGCACACACATCATACAGCCTTTCCCACCCCGCACCATTGTTCATTAGTGCTGAAGAGAAATCCTGAGAACGCTTAAATAAATCATAACACAGCACAGCTAATTCCACACATGTAACTGCAGTATTTGCATACACAGGACAGGCTGTTGAAGAATTATTTTGCATTTGTAAACAGGAATGTGTTTGGAACCGAATGTGTAATCTTTTTCTTTTAATTAAACGTTGCCGATAAGCAGCAGCTTGGGTACCTAATAGCATTTTGGGTCCATGTTCTCTGGTCCAGCTTGAGAAAATGAAACCTTGTTATGCTTTTTGTTAAACAGCAAACCACAGAACCACTTATTTTTAGACATATCAGTTGCCTTTTCCATTCCTGAGGGTCAGTTCTGCTTGAAATGAACCAAGTTTACAAATCTCTACTGGTTTGTACACTCCTATTATGCATACTAGGTTATGCATTTGTAACTGTCACACAAGTCAGAGTGATACAGCACTCTCATCTGACCCTATTCATTTAAATGGGAGCGTCTTGTTGACATTGATTCATGTTATAAGTTATATCAATGCATTATAATCTTTTTGTGTCACCCCACTGGTTATTTCTACTCAAATGTTGTGAATAAATGCTGGCAATATTGGTCAGTAGGATTTGAAACTGTGTTAAGGGATGTGGAGTCCATCTAAAGTCCTTGGTCAGTGTATTATGTGTCCCTTTACTCCAGAAGACAATTAACATGCAAAGTATTCTGTTCCTGTGTGTATGTGTGTTAAAGATTCTGCTTACCAGCTTATTAATTATTTGAAGCTATGCATTGCAAATGTATAGTGTGCTAAACTAAAGGGATAAGTAAACATGATTATGCATGCATGTAGGTCTTTATCAAGGTGTGGTTGATAATGTTTTAAAGCAGAACTATTTCTCATGAAAATAGCTCTTCTTAATAGCCTCTGTCTCTTTATTGTGCTTCTTAGTGAAACATAAATCACTAATATGTTTTCAGCAGCAAACTACTCTCTTTTTCCATTGTATTCACAGATTTAGTGGCATTTCAAATAGATAAACACAAGCAACATCTATCAGCACTACAAAAAGGGGGCCTTAATCAAAGCTCCAGGTCCCAGGTCTCAGCATCTCCATTTACCTTGAGATAAATCCATTGGTGTGACCACCACTGCACAGGGTGACAAATCACCCTAGTCAGCTGAGCAGTGCAAGGGCTTATTGGCCTTTCTTTAAGTGGTCTTACCCTTCAATGAAAAGGATGGTGCTTGTCAAGCAGGGCCAGATTAAAGTTAGACAAAAAGAAATGATCTGTTATTAGAAAACTCCAATTGAGAATCACAAAAGAAGAAATATGAATAAGAATTTACAGTCAGTGTGCCTGACCTCAAACAGAAATTAACTTTAATTACTCGCATGGCTCAACACATTAAGATTGCTGAGATAACAAGGCATTAACATTAAATAAATAAATGGCTAGAGTCCTGGTGGCTGCAGTGGGTACCGCCGTGGTGGCGCTCAGATGTGGCTTTGGGTGTTATGCTGTTCAGGCTGGTGTAGTTCATGGAGGTGATCTGATTCAAGTGCAGGAAAGAGGGTGGTGGCCAGTGATTGTATAAGAACCTCCAGGCACTCAATGTCATTTGCCTCGGACTCCCAAGAGGTCTCATACCATTCACCTAGTTCGAAGTATGTGTGCTGCATGAATGGGAATCTGGAAAGGAGGGTTAGGGCTTCAAGAAGGAAAGGTCCAGGTTCCCAGGGTAAGTAGGTTGGGAAATACTTAGCCAGGGCTGACTAGCCTTGATGCTTCATGAGCATTTTAGCTGGTTTTTAAAAACAAAAACAAACTACAGGCCCATATATCTAGATTTAGATATGCATGTATATGTACATACACACACATAAACATACATATACCCAGGGTATGTCTGCACTCACAGCAGCACTGTCGGTGTCGCTGGATCGATTCTTCGGGATCGATTGAGCCCAATTGGCCCTGAAGTCGACTCAATAAATCCATCCCTGCAAAAAGATTAGTGCTGCGTTGGCGGGAGGGTGTTTCTTGTCGGCACAACGTAGTGGAGATGCCACGCTAATAAGAATTTAAGAAGTCAACGGGAGATACGCAAACTACTCTACATAGCATGCGTATCTCCTGTCGACTGCTGCCGAATTTCGCTGTGATTTCACCCCAGATATATAGACAGATAGAACTTTTAACAGTAAATTAGCCAAATCCCACAAAACATCAGTGAATTATCTCTCTAAACAATGGGCCAATTCATCATCATAACACCACTGAAATAATTATATCAGGAATGAATCTGGCCCATTATATCTTTGTTGATTCATGTGAAGATGGACTGAGTTTTAAAGACATCAGTGAAAAATACAGAAAGAATTCTATTTACTTAAAAAAAAAAAAAAAAAGGAAATGACTGAGCAAACACCAGCTAAAAAAAATTCAGACCAAACATACTTGGAAAGCTGGGCAAATATTTGCCCATCCACTTGATCTGTTTGCTGAAGAAATTCACAATGAGGGTCTAGTGAGACAATAAGAGAAAGAAAGAAGAAACAGTTCATATTTAGGGCTATTCATGGAGCCAAAGTGAAAGTTTCTTTCTTGCTAACAGTAAGATCCAGGCATTTTAAACATAGCCAATTTTTTTCTGGTTTGATTTTGAAAGTGCAACCTCATCATTGTAAACTATTTCGAAAAACTACCGTGGAAAAAGTAATCATTTAATTTTAAAAATGCCCGTACAGGGGAGCACAAGTATATTTTCAACTTGTCCAGATTTCTGAGATTAATTACTAACACTACTCAAGGGAAACACTGGGTTAATTATAGTGTCCTGACAATAAATAGATTTTTAAAACTGTAATAATGTAAAATGATTATTATATTTCACATCACAACATGGAATTCCACTGGCATATACACGCAAAGGCAAATGTATATATTACTTCCATTTAAAGATCTATATGCATAGCACAGAGCATTTGTATCCAAAGATCTCAAAGCACTATACGATGGTGGGTAAGTTTAATCATTTCTTGTTCATAAAGATGGAGTAAGGAATAGAGAAGCTAACGGACTGGCCCAAATTCACAGTGCAAATCAGTGGCAGAGTCTAAGTTAGACCCAAGTCTCCTGTTTCCTAAACCTGTGCTTAATTCCTCAGCTCAATTATGCTGATCCAGTTTGTATGTATGAAGTGTTACAAACCTAATATTTATACTGAATTTTCACTAGTGTTTTAAGGGTCAGATCCAAAGCCCAAGGAAGTAATGGGTGCCTTTCCATTGATTTCAGTGGGGTTTCAATCATGCCTTAAGATCCCTATCCTGCATACACATATACATAGACCTCAGGAAGAGGTAGTCGGATTTATCAGCTCGGGCCTCAGATGCACAAGAGGAGAAATTCCCTTCTCTCCAGCACACTTACCTGGGAGGTGGCTCTCACATGTGTGTGAGCAGTGGAAGCTGGCTAGTGCTCCGTATTGTCCCTGACACAATGCTTCGCTCCACCAACACTGGAGCACAAGGAGCGCTTCCTTTACGTTACAGCCTTGTAGAGGTGCACAGGGCCATAATTTGGTTACTACCCTGCTCCGAAGAGATAATGTGCTATGGAAGGGCTAAAAAATCATTGGCCCAGATTTATAGTGGTGGCCCAGGAATACACAACACAATTCAGCAAAGTGGTTGTGCAAAGATGTCTTTAAACCAGATTATCACTCCTTAAATCCTGGGCTGGCTTTGTGCCCAGTCAAGGCCCTCAAGTAAATTAGAGCCTCAAGGCTACTCTAATTTATGCCAGTGACCAATGGCTCCAGTGACAGATGGGGCTTGCCAAGGTGCGGGGAAGCTTTTGCCAGGTCTCATAAGCCCCAGTTACGTCCCCTATGCTGACAGTCAGGACTGGGGTTGGCATAGGAGCCACTATGTCAGCTGTGTGCCACCAGAGAATCCCCCTACGCCGGCGAGAGGCTCTGTCGCTAGTTATGCTCGTTTCAAGGCTGCTTTGAGCCAGCAGTGTGTAGCACAGCAGTTGACCTACAGTGCAGAATCCAGTGCATTGTCTTATTATTCTTATAAAGATTCCATATTAATGACTAATGAATTATTAAGATCATATTTATTGAGATATTTCAAACTTATAATACAGGTTTACCAATAAATATCTAGTGTTGAGACATAAAATCCCAAATAATGCTTTTAAGTACCTGTAATATAGTCATGTGATATGCATTAAACATGTCACATACATATGGGCACACCTAGGCAGTAATGCTTATTGTATGGTAATTGAGTATCCACTGATCAATGACATTTTTACTAGGAAATAATGGTTAACTATCATTTGGTATTTAATATACACAGCACTAAGTCTAAATGAAATCCTTAGGACACAGTATTTAAGGTGTGACTGATTAGTTGGTGCATTAGGTTGAAAACAATTATTAGACCTCTGATATTCATTGGGAAGACTATCATAACTTCTCTTTTTTCCCCCCACAGAGGAAAATTCTTCTGTGTAACAGTACTATTATTGATAGGTTTTAAGCACCCTAGGTTTTGAGCATTGAAGCGCTCTCATCTGAGCCATGGAGAATCAATGATGGATAACATAGGCGAGAATGAATGATCCCTGATTGAATGTGAGGCTATAATTCAGTCTCGGGGTTCAGTTTACATCATAAAGTGTGAGAAAACAGCTCATGTGCCTTAGGTACCCTAAGACTGAATCACTGTCATTGTATTCATTCTTGGACGAAGGCCAGCTGGGTGGATCAGACATCACATTCTACTTACACCCAGGCATGACTCTCTGTCTTAGAAGCGACCTCAGGGCTCTAATTCCCCAGGTAGATGCTAGCTGTGTCACATAGATGACATACTTGGTCTCTGAGAGGCGAGTGTTTGGCAGCCATGCTGCTCCTACAGCACCAAGTTAATTCACACTGAGTAGCATCAATCATGTTACATTAGATGAGTCTCAAAAACTGGATTGTTAAAAAGTTGGGTGGACTGAAATTCAGATCTAGCCAATCCCTGACAAGTGGAATTCTCTTTGAAAAATGTATATTTATTCTTTCTGAGCATGGGACAAGTATTGTGGAATGAGTGAGTTCTGGAACAGATAAGAATGAGAAATGCTTTAAATAATTAAATAAAAAGTGAAACTAAAAAGGCATATAGCAGACATCGCTTTGATTACTTTGCTTTCATTTTACTTCTGTTTAGCCTATCCTTTGGTTAAAGCATTTGTGTACACACAACCAGTTGTGTGCAATCCTTTAGCTCAAGCAGCTCATGCTATCAGCTCTGGAGGTCCGCAGTTCAATCCCTGGTATATCAGCCAATATGGTAGCTATTACATAAACTCAGGGATCATGTCTTCCTTCATGTCTAAAAAGTACCTAGCCCACTTTGGATGTTAAATAATAGAAGGGTTTTTTTTGAAAGGAAGCCAATTAATTCCACCCTCTAGCCAAAAGGAATGACCCACCTTTGTCCCTGTCTTTAGTAAAAGAAATGAAGCAAAACAACCACCAATACAAATAGAGGGAGAATCTTCAAATATCCCATTCATGAAAAAAGGGTGGGAAGAAATCTTTTGCCTTATGGGATGATTAAAGGCAATGACACATTTTGGAGCACAGAAATTTTGGAATAAAGATAGCTGCAATTTGTTTCTCCCAGAATGTAACAAAATCTTTCCTAACTACTAATAACTATAGTACCAGAACAGCTAGCAAATTTCCTGGATTATTTCATATTCTGAAAATGGCATTGTTATTGGTACTAAAAATGTAACTATAAATATTTATGCTGATAGAGAAACCACTATCATTTTTATTATACCTTAAAATAGATGTCAAGCAATTGCAAAATGTAATAGGTCTTTGAAGGTAGGGAAGGATTTTCCTTGGAGCCTTGAATTCATTGAATACAAACATACAAGTGAATTTACAAGAGCTAATTCTATTCTGAAAAGCCACCACTTAATCCTCCTTTAAATCCCCCCTTAAAAGTTATCTCTGCTGTGATGCCTCCACGTCATTACCATTTCACACTAGTTTGCCAAATGGAGAGTGTAGACTTCCAGTTTCCTCATGAACAATTTTCATTTTGTTACCAAATCCTCTCACCCACCCCATTTGTCTGTCTTTCCACCAGGTGCATGCTGTCTGACCTCTAGAATGTAAATACTCTGGGACATGGACTGTCCTCTTTTATGTGTGTCTGTGCAGAGCCTAGCACAAGGGGACCCTGATCTTTGATTGGAGGTCCTGAAAGCTACCATAAAACAAATTAATAATTATAATTCCAAACCCTGGAAACCAAGATTGAAGGTTTGATTCACAAATCCCTCCAAGAACTAAACCCTAGAGGGTTCTGATAGCCGTACTGCAACACATTTGTGCATCCACAATCCACTGCACACACAAAATGTGAACAAGCGACAGCAGAAGCAGGGCTGCAGAAACAGCCTTTAGATTTTGAGTGTTTTAGTGCCATGGAAAAGTCAGTGCTGCTCCAAAGGAAAAGCCTCAAATTTCAAGAATGCTGACTGGATGGAGTATGTCAGGTTTTTAAAGTTTATTGGTACAATAAATGTTCACTTTCTATATAAATCCTGAAGAAGGCCAGTTTCTCTAAACATTGACTCTTCTGTTTCACACAGCTGCTTTAAAACAGAACAAAAAGCATTAGGTAGTTACAGTAACATAACTTGTTAGTAACAGTTATATTTTCCTCTGTTTATTTAGGTAATTTTAGGAGATTAACTTGATAGTGTTCTTTCTGTCATAGTCAAACCATCATTGTTAAACACATACATGTATTACTACTGTACAGTTTATACACTATCTATTTTAGAATGGATTGGGTAAAAGGATCAGGGCTAACAAATATCCCCAAAGGCTAGAAAATTTTCTTGCAAATGTACAAGATTAGACAAAGAATGGTTATGCCAGGTTTGATCTGAGATAAAAAGGTTTGCAGTACATGTTTGCTTTGGAAATTCAAGAGAAGCAGCACAATGCAACATTTAATGTCGCAGCAATGATCAAACACCATGTTGCAGAAGGATAAAAGATGTAAAATATGCTGGAATAGATGGTTTGTTATGCATAATGTAACAAAAGTACTATAGTGCATATGATGTAAAACCAGGATGTGATGGTGGTGAGCTTGTCCAAAAATGTGGGTCAAATATGATACTAAATATTGGTGTATGTATGATGCAAGTGAAGAAGGCTTATGCCATATAAAACATGCACATAGAAAAGGAAATTAGATGATAAACTTTTTAGGTCAGGGATACTCATTTTCAGTATGTTTGTACAGCACCGTGAACAACGGATCCCCAACTTGATTGGCCAATAGGTGCTATTGCACTGTAAATAATAATCAGTATGGTGATGATAAAGTGAATGTGGTATATATGATGGAAAAAGGGACTGTGCGGGAGATGAAGCATGAGAGTGAGGGTTAAATATTGTGGGAGGCAGGGGGAGAGGATAGGTGACGTGTACATATGTGAGAGAAGGTTACAATACAATAGTATTGCAAAAGGTATCTGAGAAATAAAAATCCAAGGGTTATGCCTGGAATATGCAAGGGTTTTAACTAGGCACGGTCCCTATACATTCTTTGCATAACTGACCTTTGCATACCAAGCTTCTTTCATAAATGGTCCTTGCCAGAATGAGTTTGCAGCTCACCAGATATAATCAAGAAACGATGAATATGTCTTATACCATCCAGCAAATCACAAGAAATAATGTTTAACACAGCTGAATTGTTCCGTCAAAGAAAAACAGGCCAAATTCAGTGTAGTTACCCCAGAGATGACTTTGGCCACAGGTGTCTTGGGCCTATAAAGTCCCTTACTTTTTGAGTAATCCATAGAAATGATAGGTAATGTTGTTATAAAATGAACGGCTCAGAGGAACCAACTGATTGCTTTCATTTGTTCTGGTTTAAAGAAATCCTGTAATAAGGGTGAGTTTTATTTGGTACCCAACATTTCAGTGATCTTCCTGAGCAGGCATATATTTTTCCAGACAGACAATAGCTAAAACTTGCTGCATGCTTCAGGGATTTGTTTAACCTTTCAGAACTTAGAACCACTCAAGAACTAAAGTAAAAGCTGTTTTTCTTCAGACACATGCTCGTTTGCTGTTGCTCCAAGGCTAGTGAAATATTTTTATTTACTTATTTATGTGGCATGTTATGCTTTGAAATTATTCCAGGAATGGGGAAAATATAAATGTAATATTATCTCAAGTAAAACTATCCAAGGAAGAAAGATGGTCTTGTGGTGAAGACATAAGACTGGGAGATAGGAGATCTAAATCCATACTTTAGAGTCTAACTTTAGTCACTAAAGTTTGAAATTTTTGGCCTAAATCTTTCTGTGTGTCACATTCTTCCTCTGCAAAATGAGGTTAAAAACATATCTATATACAAAGTGTTTAATTAATTAAAGTTTGTGAAGTGATTTGATATCATCAGATAGAAGGTGCAATGAGTATTACAAAATATGATTATAAGTGATTAAATAATCTGGGACATTTCCAAAGTTAACCTATCTTTTTGCTTGCCCTGAAAAATTCTTCTCTAAATCTGAGAGTTACCTGAACTCTGATAGTCTGATCTGCCCCAGAACTGGAGACCTCCCACTTTCCCCAGGACTAGGAGTAACGCACACCTGGTTCTAAGCTCTTTGCATGGTAGTGAATTTTACAAGGGGAGGATCAGAGTTGATGTCCTGAATTGCTCCCATCTTTTTTACAAAAGGCCCTAATACAGAATTTTTTACTCTTATGATTTCTTCACCCCGGTATCCCATCCCCAGACATGGTAACAACTCCAGCTGGTTCAGATTTAGCTGAGTCACTGCTTTTTCGGAAGAGGAGTTCCTCACAATTCAAGCAACAAACTAAAGGGAAATCAATATGCCTTTACCCAGGCTATCAAAAGTGCTGAAGATATTTAGGTAATTAAATAGCAGCAGGCACAGATAAAAAGCCAGTGTCTCACATCCTTAGCAGTAAAGATGCTGTTTAGTTTTATTTCCTAAATCACATGATGTAAATAAACTGCATGGGACATTATTTGTCCGAGATGTGGAAAACTCTGTCTCAGCGAAAACGCAGTGAGGTGGAAAAGTCAAAGAATGGCCAGATTCCTGTGACATCACAACTCACTGCAGACTTAGCTTATTGAATTTTACTTTTATATGCCGTATTAACACTTCATTTGCATACAAATTGCACTAGGTTGTATGGATTTAGAGTAACTATCTTCCTTACCAGACATAGGTGTGGTTCAACAACAATTTAAAGCACTCTTGAAAGTGTACAGAAAGATGCATAACTTTCTGGTGAGTCTGCTTTCACAGTGATCCCACAAAGTCATCTTCTTCCTCACAACGCATTGGGTCAGGGTTTTTTTACATGACTTAAGTGTTCCAAGATAAAGCGTAAGAGCTTGGATGCTGCAGCTACCCTGTGCATGGAACTCCCATTAAACTCAATGGCTTGGCTTACACCAACCCCTTTCCCCCATAAATTCCCTCCATTGATGATGCTGTTTCCAGTGGAGAGAGAACTATTCTAGCCAAAACATTGCCACTATGTCATCTTTAAGCACGGTTAGGTACTGTCTCATGCTACTGCTGCCACTGGTGGAACTAAACTGGCAGCAGCAAAAGAGGGAAATTTGGTGAGGAAAAAAAATTAGGGTAGACACAAATTGAAAATTTGCAATGGAGTGGCTGTACAACAGGGCCAGATGGCATCATCTAGCATGTTCCCTGTGAATCCCAGGACAGCTGTCAGCCAGGTTTTATGCACCAAATTTTAATTTATTTTAAATTCAACTAACTTTCTTTTGATGTTAAATAAAGTAAATACACATAACAAGACATTAGAGGACATGATAGAAATAATATAATATTAATATAACTATTAACATAATATTAAGACAATGTAATAAGTAAAGTATATAAAATGACCATTACTCGGTGGTTGGTTGCATCATCATCCAAATTTGTCTCTATACAGAGAGAGTTGCCATATTTTGTGAAGAGGTTAGACTTGCTGGATGTTATAATTGTTCATGTCAGTAGCCATTTTTGAGATTCTTCATAGAGCTTCAGCTGGCCACCTGTGGGGCTCAGGAGAGGACCCCCCCTCCCTATACATTTGAGGTTGTCAGTTGTCTTCTTCCTCTGATGCATCAGAAATGGCCACAGCTTGAGATGGGACATTGGGTGGAGTGGGCCAGGGCTCTGAGGTGACACCGAGCATTTTCTCTCTCTCAGCAGCTTGGCTGGCTGGTCCTTGCCCACGTGCTCAGGGTCTAACTGATCACCATATATTGGGTACGGAAGGAATTTTGCCCCAGGTCAACTTGGCAGTGAGCTTGGGGATTTTTCACCTTCCTCTGCAGAGTGTGGGTGCTGGTCACTTGGCAGGATTATCTGGGTATGTCTCACTTAATAATTTCCCTGCCATTGTGGGGGGTCCCAGACATTAGTGTACCTCAGTCCCTCCTTTTCTCTGCCTGTAACACAGAATAGTCTAGTCTCTAGTGGGCTGTAGTACTTCGTTTTCATTTCAGTTGTTGGTTTTGATGTGAGGGTGCTGGATGGTTTTGGTGACCTGTGATGTGCAGGAGGGCAGACTAGATGACCTGGTGGGCCCTTCTGGCCTTAAATTTTATATCCAGAAATGATTCTGCCAAGAAGTGCTCCAGAGATCATGGCCCTGAAAGCCCTGATGATAAGAGAAGCAAAACAGTAGAAGCAATTAGTGAAAGTGACCACTCCAAAACCTGTGTATCAGATCATTTATATTTATTGTTTCTTACACATTGTACATGCATCTGGGGCCTAACACGAGTGAATTTTATAAATGGAAGATAGAAATAAAATATGTGTATTTATTTATCAGGCCCTCATTTTGGGTATATCAGAACTGTTCTCCTGAGCCTGAATCCTTTTGATCTTGCTCAGAATATCCTCCTGATAGCATTAGGAGGGGAAGCGATAACAGCTGAGAAGATAACATCAGGTACCTGTATTGTAGAGACATTTAAGATGTCAATGGGAGTTTTGCCTGAGAAATGCCTTTCCTCAACACAAAAGTTGCACTGATTTAACTAAATTGATTTGTACCCTGTATACACAGAAAGTTTGACCAGTAATACAGGCATAGGTATAGTAGTATAACACACATAGCCCCCAAGGAGGATACTTTCATACTAGAATAAGAGTGGCTTTTTTCAGTTTTGCTTAAAACCCTTCCCAAGCAACATAAGATAAACTGTGAAAAGACACTCTTAGACCAGAATATATTAATAGATTCCAAGGCCAGAAGGACCACTGTGATCATCTAATCTGCCTTCCTGTATAGCACAGGCCATAGAATGTCCCCAAAATAATTCCTAGAGCCTAATTTTTAGAAAAACTTCCATTCTTGATTTTAAAATGGTCATTGATATCCATCAGGACCCTTGGTAAATTGTTCCAGAGGCTAGCTACACTCACCATTAAAAATGTATGGCTTATTTCCAGTCTGAGAATATGAGCGTCCACACAGATTTTACCAATAAAACAATATCAGTTCAAATTCACACTTAAAGTTATAGCAAAAAAAACCCTTTCTTGTGTAAAAGGTCCTAGAAATCAGACCAGACGAGACCAGAGGTGGAAATACATTAATACTCCATTCAAGTGCAATCTACAATCCCGGAATAGCTGGCTAGTTTTGCTAAAACAATCAGCACTTAATAGCTGGTGACATTTACATTGTCCTCGTTAGGCTTCAGAGTTAGGGGGCGAGTGGACAGCTGAGGGCTCTCTTAGAAATATTTATTTCATTTCTCTCACTTCAGGTTCATGAACACAGCACGGCAATGGGTCTCATTCAGAAAGGTTACACGCACAATCCTATAGGCTAGATTTATTTATTTTTAAACTGAGAGCTTAAATTGTGCAGAACGTGAGGGTGAGGGAAGGGGACACTGAAGAAATGGCAGTATTGCATGCCACCATGCATTCCCCAACCATACAGAAAGGAGAATAATGGGATGTGACTAAGACGTGAGGAGTAATACTACACTAGTCCTAGTGAGGGTGAGAGAGAGAGAAAAGGAAATTTAGGACTTCTCTACACTACAGCAGCAGAGCTGCAGCTCTGTAGTATAGCCACTTCCTAGAGCAACGGAAGGCCAGCAGGGTAATTGACCCATCTCTCTGAAAGGTGGTAGCTAGGTCTACAGAAGAATTCTTCCATCAACCTAGCCCTGTCTCCACTGGGGGCGGGTTAGGTTGATCTAACTACAGCACTCAGGCCACAACATTTTTCACAACCCTGAGCAACGTAACTCAGCCAGTCTAATTTTTTAAGTGTAGGTCAGACTAAAGATGAGGGAATTCGGATAAGAATAATATCAAACGGAAGATTGAAAATAAAATGGTAGAAGCAGGAGATGAACAAACAAGAGTAGGCCAGTATTAGGGCTACTAGTTTTACCTCCGTATCCCCAAAATCTGTACATCCAGGGGAGCAACCCTCCTACCCCTTTAACATAACTAACACAATGCTGGCTTAACGCCACACCTGTGCCATTGAACTCACAATGTGGCATTACTATACCACATACAGGACAACAAAACAACTGTTAATGGTAGTAGTTAAGAGTCCTGGGGTGATTTATACCTTTTGTGACTGTCCAAGTAGTGTAAGTGCTGTTTCCAAAGACAACAATTATAATGATACAGGTGATGATATTCTAATCAACAGGCCCAGCCGTGAGCCACAGCATTTGATATTTAGCCTTCAAAATTCTTCATTGGGTTTAATGGAAATTTTGCAGATGAGGATTTCTTACAGGGACTCAACATATCCAAGTCTTTGTTTGAAAAATACCAAATCTAAAAAATGACACAATGCTGGGAACATGAAGCAGATGAGCCAGATATGCAGGTTGTAACTTTGTATTGCTGATTCTCTGCAAAAATTTAAGTAAAACAGCATGATCATTTATTGGCTAATCAAGATGACATAATACTAGTTTAGCACTTACCTTCCATACCATTTTTGGTATTGAATTATTCCGATGTAAACACTAAATTGCTTCCCTGCCTTAAAATCTGTAGGACAGGAATGTTGTAGGGCTTAACCGATATTTGCCTATGGCCCGGCTCAGATTTGAACTCAGCTCATCTGAATCTTAGGTTAGATCTACACTACTGTAGTGCTGCAACACTGTAGCAGAGACACTTTAAGCTGATGGGAGAGAGCTCTCCTGTTGGCTTAATAACTTCTGCCTCTGCAAGAGGCAGTAACTATGCTGGCGGGAGAAGCTCTCTCACCAATATAGCACTTTCTGCACCGGTGCTTAGGTCAGTGTAATTTATATCACTCAGGGGTGTGGATTATTCGCACCCCTGACGACATAAGATATACCGAAGTAACCTGTAGTGTAGACAAGGTCCTAATAAAGTGTTTTAACTACAGGCTGTGCCTTCCTCTGTTGAATCCTGATCCTGTCAGCACATATGTGTGGGTGGCCCCAGAACCCATGGTGAGCACTGTGGACTTCAGTGAGTCTCAGTGTAGGCCCATGAATCTGCTCATGCACATGAGCTTGCAGAATCAGGGCCTAAGTTTATAAATTTGTTGAGATCCTTGGACGGAAGGAGGTAGAGAGGTGTCCGGCAAAGTGCCATTATAATAATAGTAGAATATATGGAGTGTCCTTGAGTTCTTTTGGAGAATTATTGTGCAGTCAAAATGAATTGTCCACTTCAGTCCTACATAAACGATAACTTCTATACATAGTGCCAAAAACGAACTCATTTGCTTATCACATTTATGAATGTTAAGAAATGAAAGCAAAAAACCTAATGTTAAAACATTTATAAATACAGTGTGTGTGTGTGTGAGAGAGAGAGAGACAAAATGCCCTCCAGGAAAAAGAACAGGATGTATTTTAGAAAAGGGAGGACAAGTGATAGTCTGGAAGCTGTGCGTGCAAGATGCAATCTCTCTCCATGGCTGGCAAGAGCATGTCAGACTTAATGGAATTTTAAGAGAAGGAGCCTCTTGCAGGCTCAAGGGACCCCAGAAAGGTAGCATTAAAAACTTTACTGCCATTAAATCTTGAGAAGCTGTACATGATTTTGCTTGAAAAGAACGTGGCTGCTGGTGTGGTTAAAACGATATAGAAAAACCCACTGAGGAGGAATCCCTCAATAAAACTGAAACAATTGGGGCGACATTGGAAGCGCTTGCTAAGGAAAACATCATTTGGAAGAGAAGATTGGAGAGGCTGAAGAGTGACGGGAATAGCAGAATTTTAGGATTGCTAACAGCTGCTGAGGGAAATGCGGGAAGGACTATTGAGACTTTATTAACTGCTACATTGGGGAGCAGAAATAACCCCCCCCCCCGCAGGTAGAGAAAATGCCTTTCAAAGACCAACTAAAGGTTCTGCATTAGCTGATATACCAAAGAAGATAAGTAAATCCTTTCCTCTCAAGGTCTAAGTTTCAGAGTTTAGAAGAAACAAAACAAATGGATTTTGTAGAAACAGAAGCCTAAGCAGAAGTACATAATACAACCCAGCCCACTGTAGAATCCCCAGAACACTAACAAAGTGGCATTTGCTGACTTTCCTCTGGGAGTATGTCTTTACGACGCAGGAAACCCAGCCTCTTACTCAGGCCATGTCTACATTGCCAACTTTGGTCAAGCTACGCTGATGTAAAGCTGCTGCAGTTAGTGTATCGCTCATGCATCCATATACTTGGCTGGTTGGGACGGTGCTGCTCATACACACCAGGGGTGGTTGTATCAATGTGGTGCACTATCAGTAGGTATCCCTGTGTGCCACACACCACCCTCCTGTACAATACCTTTTGGGGAACTTTTGCAACATGCTGTGGGGCCTGGACAAGTTGCACATCCCATAGTTTTCATTCCTTTTTTTACAAACGTCTCACAAACCCGCCCGGTACTTTCTGTTGCCCATTAGCTCTGACAAAAGCATGGAACCTGCACAGCTCTGCGCTCTTGTCATGAACGTTGCAAAATCAAGCCAAACGTTCCTCTGCGATTTGCAGAGCCCCAGGAAGCAACGTAAGACGTGACGATTTCTTTGAGGGCAGTTTGCTGAGGGATGCTGGGAAAACTTCAAGGCTGCTGGCATTCAGAGAGCAGTTGCAGGGAGTGGAGTGCTGCTTCTGGGTCCAAGAGGCAAGCATTGCGTCATAACGCAGGTTTAGGGTAATGAGCAACGGCTGCCGAACTTTCCCAGGCCAAAGGCCGCATTCCTGGATCTGTGTGCCAAGCTTACGCAGGCCCTCCAGTGCACAGACACCAGAAGTGAGGCAATAGATGGCACACACATCCCTATTGTGGCCCCAGCCCACCTTGCCGTAGAATACATCAACAGAAACGGCTACTTGTCTATGATTATGTAAGCACGGGTGGATCCCTGGAGACGCTTCACTGATATCAGTGTGGGCTGATCAGGGAAGGCGCATCATGCTTGCGTCTTTAATAACACAGGGCTGTGCAGGAAGCTGCAAGCAAGGATATTTTACCAACCAGTAGATGACCACTGCCGATGCTGAAATGCCCATAGTGATTCCGGGGGACCCAGCCTACCCTTTGCTCTACACTGGCCCCCTTGACAGCCCCAAGGAAAGATTCAGCTACCAGCTCAGCAGGTGCAGAAGGACCGATGAATGTACTTTCAGCAGATTGAAGGGACTCTGGTGGTGAGATCTGATCTAGTGCTTAGATCTCAGTGACAAAAATATGCGTACGGGTATAGCCAATTGTTTCTTCCTGCCCAGGGCTCCACTTTCTAAAAGTGGGAGGGCCACAGGTGCCAGAACCGGGAGCGCCAGGGGCCCCCACTTTTTAACATGGGTGTACGTTCGAGGGCAGGAGGCGGCATTGCTCCCACAAACTGCAAACCTCGGGCAAGCGTGGAGCGGTGCTGGCAGGGGTTGTGCTTCGTGACAGGGGAGCAGATAATGGGGATTTTTTAATGTGTACTTTTTAAAAGTAGCCAGCGTGGTTGATTGGCAGTTGCGTATAACAAGGGAAAACTCCTAGGGGTGCTTGTCAAGCTAGGCAACCAGGAAAAGGCATTTCCAAAATACCTGGGTGTTTTAAAGAGGGGTAGCTTCTGGTATCTGCAACCCTTAGCTGTGGAATTCACAATTGTCTCCAGGGAGCAGGTCACTGTCAGGCCTTGTGGGACAGCTGCAGGTGGATGTTTAGGGTTGGTGTAGGTCATGTAGTGTCTACACTGACACTACGTCGACCACAGGATGTGAGCCATGGCTCAGCACCATTTGGGGAGGTGGTGTTATTGCGTTGCTGTAATGAGGCGTTAATGTGGCCTGGAGACACATTTGAACATAGACACGCACAAATAAGTCGGCACAAGGCAACTTAACGTCGGTCTAACTTTGTAGTGTAGACCAAATCTGAGGCCAGAGGCTAAAATGCTTTGTGAATGTAACTATGCTGGTACAGCTATATCAGTAGAGCCCCCTAATGCAGATGCAGCTTATGGAGACAGTATGAGTTTTTCTGTCAGCCTAGCAATACCACCTCCCCGAATGATATTAGCTATGTCAACAGAAGCACTCATCTTTTGACATAGCTGCATCTAAATTGGGGGAGTTCCTGGCATACCTATGTCAGATCAGGACTGTTTTTTTCACACCCCGACCAACATAGCCATGCCAACAAAACTCTGTAATGTAGACCTGGCTTTAGCCCAAACATCCCCTACCACCCACACAGAAAACTCTCTGACCCAGGCTTGGAGTGATTTAAGCCCAGGCTAGCTTACTCAGTCGGGGGGAGGGGGAAGTTAGAACCCAAACTCTGCTTAAAATCAGGCTAGACCCTGATGACATGGCAGTGAGCATACGGGCAAAATCATGCAACGCGCACACAAAAATCACACAACGCACAAAATTCTCCAATGCTCTGTCCACAATTCCTCCTGCAGGACAGTCAAGTTATTCTGCAATTGACAACTTGACTGGGAAAGAATCCTACAGTGTCTCAGCATAAAGAACCATGGGATATTCCTCAGGCGTACTCAGGCAAGTGCAGAAGAATTGAGGACACCTAGGCTAACCCAGGGGCAAACAATCAAGTAATCTGCAGTGAACACATATCCCAGGTCCCAGGCTGTTAGTCACCAGTCCTACTTTATTATTCCATCTTGTACACATATAGCAGATATGAGCAAGTCTTCTCTATCATCATCTTCCTCACCAAATGTAATTAGCACAGGTGGAAGAAGAGATCTATTTAAAATCTGTGGAGGTAACAGGAAATGCCACAGATGCGGCTAGAATAAAAAATGGAAGATGTCACTGAAGAGATGAGATTTTCTTTGTCCCATATGTGAGTGGTACCAATAAATGTGTGTCTTTCTTCAAAAGACAATTAAGAATATGAATGCCTAAAACTGCCATGTCTGTTTGTTTTTATTTGAACACGCATAGATGCAATAGCATAGCGTAGATTACGGAATGATCCGGACATACGCAGCACAGGGATAACTAGGCATGCTGCGCTACTGAGTGTCAGGGACTAAATGTTCTGTTATCACACCAAATGTGGACAAGTCGGTCGGGAAAGAAGATCACCATGTCAAGATGGTATAAATGACAAAACACCACTGCTCTTTGCTCTGCATAGTTGAGGGCACTCCTGAAGAGGACAAAGGTTCCAATTTATAATTTGGACGAGGCCAACGTGTTCCTTGAATTCTCATAAACCATAAGATATTCTGAAGACTGGTGCTGAACTGGGGCCAAATGCTGGAGGAGAAGGAACTGCCTTCCGGCCTTCTAAGTTTATTAACATGTCTCCTCGCTCTTTGCGATGGAACTTCAATAGCTGTTCAGATCCGAGTTATTTGTCAATGACCAGGAAAGGGAATTAGAATATTTTATATGGATTAAAAGTGAGAAGCTCTCCACACCACCAAAAGTAAGGCAACGAGAAGGCTAAGATTCTGACAGCACTGCTAGATTTATAACAGTATTCAGGAAAATCCTCCATTAATCCTCCATTAATTTGCTAAAATTAATAATGCACTCAAATGAAAAGTGAACCCAGCAGTTACTCCATACTCAAGCGCCAAAACTAACAAAACCATCGCAAAAATGAAATCGAACCATATGCCCCTCCCTCACAGAAACAACAGCCCCACCGCGTGGCTCTACCCAAACACCTGGGTACATAGGTAGGGTTTGCAGCGGGCCCTGAAGAGCACCAAATTTGGGCAGTTTGCGACCCAAGATGGATGCAGGCCTCCTGGACAGCTTCCTGCCTCTCTATTTTATATGTAAGAGGAGGTGCCAGCTCCAGCACTTCCCCTGACTGTGGCTGTGGTGGTACAGCCTGGGGAAAGGAGCAGATTTTCAAATAGGCAAATCACAGATTACTCAGTGCTTTCTAAGCCAAGATTGACCCTTTAAGCTCCACTCCTTCACACACCCTGTATGTTCTACGTCTGTGGCATATGCATTACCGCCTGAGAAGCAAAAGGTGAAGCTACACACATAAGCTTCAGTTGCTCATTTAAGGCTCACTTGTGTGCCCCTCTAAGTCACCCTCTCATTAAGAGCTCCAAAAGGTGGAGAATGCTTCTGGGAGTCAAACTGTTGATGGTCCCTCCATAGAGTATAGGATTCTTGAAACGCCTGCACCCACCTTCTCCATTAGGCATCTGTTCTGGGGCTGGCTACAATCCAACCCTAACAGGAATAGAACAGGAAAAACAGAACAGAAAACACCACGTATCTGCAATGCAGTTGAACCACTGTTGCAACCAGGGTTTGCGCGCACCCTTCCTCTGTAACTCTAACTGTGCAACCTTTTTTGCATTAATATCGCATTTTGGTTTTAATATCCTTGGTTTTTTAAAGAACAGAAAAGAAATATTTTAAACAAAAGCATTTAAATGGTCCCAGCTAGATTTCAAAGTTCATTCCATACTGGAGTAAATGGGGCTGAGGAGTGGGAGAATTCTCATCTTTGCCACTGTGGTTGTTTGGCAGGAGACAGGTTTTGTGCAGGGTTGACAAGGAAGCAGCAGCAAATCTTTTCCCACTAGGACAGCCCCCTCCTTACTGAAGTGTGCCGGAGCCTTTCCCCTAGGAGAGGCATTGCACATCATGAGAAAATTCTCTGTCCCAATACAAAGTATTCCCTGAAATTCTCCTTTCCCCAGGCAAAACTGCTGAGGGAGAGGGAAGGAGCAACTGAAACCATTTCTGGAGGAAAACCACGGAAAGAACTCAGCAGCCTCTCGTCCCGGTGGTGCAGGCACTCCTGTTAGGGGCGGGGAGACAAAACCAAACCAATGAAAGTTTCCACAGCACAGACTGTGCCTGGAATCTGATCCACTCGAGCTGGCCAGACAAGGAGTGATCCCCTATTTGGACTATGCATTTGGGAGTCTCTCTCACATACAGAGTCCTGTTGCTGCCAGACATTTGGGGGCAAGGGGCCAGAGATGGACAAGTAGACTGTTCTTCTGAAAATGTTTTCTGTGGATGGGGAGAGATGGAAGGGAGGCAGAGGGGACAGCGTGTGTGCATCCCTTGCTTGACCACTGCAGACCATCTATGACAGGAGACAAGCCAGCCTTCTCCTGAAGACAGGGGAAGGGAGTTAGCTGGCTGCACCCCCAAAAGACAGCTAGAGAGAGAAGTTCAAAGGTCACTAACAGAAAATCAAAGAGGGTATCTTTGCAGGTGGGGATTCTGGGACAGGGAGAGGGGAAGGAGGTTCCAGTTTATAGTTTTGAGTGGAAAGCACAGAATATTCTTTTGAACCCCAAACTTCAAAATGCCACAGGAAGTAGTACTAGAAATTCAGAAGCTGGCACTCTTTCCTGTCAGTCAATATTGAACAAAAGTTCAGCCTGGTGTTTGCTACTGGAGGTACTATCTATGGAATGAAACAGAGAAACAAAAAATTGACCCCTTCAATTTGTTTTTGGAGGTGCCAGTTAATGTTGTGTGCTCTATTTGAGATATAGTTTTCTCTAGCTGGGCATCCAAAGATGAAGGCACCCAATATTACCGGAGACTTCCAAAAATGTCTTTGCCCAGGGCCACACAGCCACTGAGTGACAGAACCACCACTGAATCCTAGTTCTCCCAAATTATTCTGAGACCTATGCTCTAGCCTCTCTTCTAAAACAAGACATTCTTTTACCTCACGAGAAGAGTTAAGATTTGAACAGTACTTCCAATAGTACCCCTTCTAGCTGGGGCAGGTGGTTCTGAGGTGACAGTCAACTCAAATCTGGAGTCAATGGGAAGAAAGTGATGAGAGTGGGAGTTAATAAAACCTCTGCCATGGACTCAGTGTGTAATCTCTGGCTAGTCACACAACTACTCTTTGCTTTGTTTTGCCCCTGCAGTAAAACAATATTTATCTAGCTCCCTAAGGGTGTATTGTGATGGTTATTACATATCATTTATACTGTGCTTTAAAATCCTCAACTGAAAGGTACAATAGAAGGTTCAAGTTGAGATTTTCAAACACCAATGGGAGCGAGTTCAGGTTTGTGCTGAGTACTTTTGAAAATCCCTCCCAGATCTACCCCTGTGATGGTAGAGCAATAGGTTCCATAATTCGATGTACAAGCAAAGAACCCAATGACAGATAAAATAAACCCAACGTTTTGGGACTTTTCCATTTTACAAAATCTGCCTCAGTTTGGAAACAAAAAATAAATGGCAATTTACATGATAAAGAAAAGTACTTTAATGAATTGCAAATAGACTATAAGTGACTAAAGAAAAAACTGATAGTGTGAACAAAGTACATAAAAATCCTGTGTGCATACTCTGTTTATAAATCAAGTTCTCACCCAACATACTCAGAATAGACATCCAAAGGAACATATCAAATTATGCAAAAGGTCAGTGAATGTAAAATACTGTACAGACTGTTATGGTATCATTTTTAATCTCTCTCATCACCTAAAAACTTCAGGATGGAAATTATATTTGAATACATTGAAACTAATGAGAATTTTTGGATTATAATGCTGAAGTCAGGAGAATTTTTTATCCTAAATACCTAGCACTTGCTAGAAATTCTAACCAATTACCCAGGACATTTGGGAGAATTAACATTAATTGTTCATGATCTGTCCCTTTTAAAGAAAATGAAACAAAGCTTTAAAGTATTTGTAAAATTAATAAAATACTTAGCACTTTTCATCTTCAAGGTGTTATGCAAACATTAAATTTTAAATGATGTTTGCAATTCCCCACTGAGGAAAGTGTTATCTCCATTTTACAGATGGCAAAACAGAGGTTAAGGCCAGCGCTTTCAAATTTAGAAGCCTACAGACAGGCTCCTAGGTACAGATTTTTTAACGCAATCTGGAAAATTTAAACACGTATATCCTATTAATTTTAATGCTTTAATTTTTAATCCTTTGGACTCCTTTTAAAATATCACCATCCATATTTAGGCACTGATATCAATGGCTTGATTTTCAGGGGTGTTGAGCGCTCATGTTGGAAACGTTTATTCCAAGTGATTTTCTCAAGGAAACAAAGAGAATCTATGTTATATGCAGGATTAGTGCTTAGGGCTTTAGAGCTTCCTGCTTCCCAGTCTTGTATTCATGCCACTACATGACATCTCTCTCCCTCTCTGCCGTGGCCATCAGTAGGGATAAAAAAATGTGTTCTAAACTCAAGTTAGCTTGAGGTAAAATCCTAGCAAAAACCAGACATTTTGTAGTATTCACACAAATCAGAAGGTTGAATTAAAGACTATAGGGGAGTATAGTCTTGAATTTCCCTCTTAACTTGTTTGAAAACTATAAACTGCTCTGATCTCAGCAGATTTTTACCCCAAGTTAGCTAACTCAAATTAAGAACTCACCTTTTTTCCTACTGAAGACACAAATTTTGTGTTTTCAGTCCTTTAGGCACTCTCTCTTTCTGTCACAAGAGTGTTTTAACAGAAAAAGTAAAATCAGTTCTTTCCTTCCATCCTGTCCAGGTCTTACGGAACTAGCTGCCTTTCTTCTCTTTTTTCCTAGCATTTGTTGACCATTTGTTTCATCCAATTTGTGACATGTTGATTGGTTTAATGAAATATAAATTATATAAGCAGATGTTTCTCATAGCAACATGATGTGTCAGCCCTTGAGACATGACAAAATGAAAAGACATGGTTTCTCATAAACAATGCTGAAAAAGGACAAATTTTTGGAAACAAAGATGCTTGTAAAAAGTGAAATCCTCTAGAGGTATATTCAAAGACCAGAACTTCCCTGCTCCTTGTGTATGGAGCAGAGATAGGCCCAAACCTCAATCCTGATGCAAACCTCAGTTGCAGGTGGCAAAATCAAGATGTTGATCCAAAGGTTGGTACTTGGGTGTCTTCCTAGATGGGATGTTTCCCTCCTCCTTTTAATTCTATGAAATTTGGCAGTTCTGGTTTGTGTTTCCATGTGGATGGGTTGGGACCACTGAATTTTGTTTTCTGAATGAACATAAAAATAGCTCAAAGTGAAATACTGTCAAAACCACTGAATTTCAACCTGTTAATTCACCACAGCACATGTGACAGAATGCAGCCAGCAAGACCTGTACCAGCATTCTGATCACTGGATCACCAATTAAATTGCCATGGAGTAAACCTGAAATGCAAAGCTATGCCTAAGTGATAAACTGGAGATGGGCTGGAGAGAGCTATGAGGCTAATTAACCCATTAGACCAGGAAGTAAAAAGTCCCAGGATGGAAGGGCTGGGGAAAGACACAGACAGGCTTTTGAAAGTCAGAAGAGATACCTCAGGGGGAAGATACCTCATCTTCCCCCTCCTTGGCTGAGTGAACGAAGAAACACATACTATTGTAAAAAATTGTAAAACTGCAGGAGTTTGTAAAGGTGGTGGGAAAGGACACTGTAAATAAATAGCATGAGGTGTTTAAAGAGAAGAAGGACTCTATGCAGTCTGCGGCTAGAAAGAGATGGGAGCAGGACAATGCTCTGTCACAGGATTCTTGAAAGTAGGCTCAATCTCACTCGGAACTGGACCCAGGTTGTCTTGAAAGACTTGCAACTTTTGAATGAAGGTTTGGATGAGCCCCAATCTATGCTGCAAAGTCAACCATCTCATTACAAAACCAATAGTTTTCCAATGAAATTAAAACCAGTTCCACCATGCAGTGAAGACGTGATTGAACTGTGGCAGAAGACTGCTGCATTGTCCTGCTCTTCCAACACCATTGGGTTTACAGTTTACCCTAGACGGGACTTCTTAGTAGTGAGTTTAAAAAACATGCTCTAGTCTGGCAGATTACTCACCTCTTGGGAGTGCCCAGAATTTAGCTCCCCCTTAGATGTCTCCCAGTAAATTAAATTATTAGTTGTCATATATTTTTAATGAGGTGTGTAGCAGCCTCTGCTGGTTCATGTGTGCAGAGAAACTGCACTTCTCCCTCAGAGGGAGAAAGTGTGTGTGTATGTATGTGTGGGTAGCCATTAATTGTTTTTCCTCTGGGTGCACATGACTCCATTATTCCAAAGAGTTGACAATCCAAAAACAAAGTCAGCAGAGGAGAAGCCATGCATTACTCTATGGAAGAAAAATCAACATTATATCTTGCTACAGTATAGGCTCCTGTGTGCAGTTTATCATTAAGACAAAACAATACTTTTTGATCAACAATTATTTTTTGTTTGTTCTCAGTTTATTTTCTTGTTACTTTCTCATCCTTCAGGAGTGTGTGTGAATCTACATGGTGTTTGGGAGTGGGGTGGGAATGATCTGGGAATCCAAAGAGGCTTCCATTCATTTCATCATCCGTTTAGCACTAGCTATTAGAGATGGGCTCAAGCGGTAACATTTGGATCCAGATCTGGGGTTGGGTTTTGAAAGAAGGAGCTTAAAAGTTAGAATCTAGTGTTTCAGTTCAGATCCATCCCCTTCTAATTAAATATTAGCAAAAACCTAACAAAGAAACAATTGAAAGTAGTTTCATGTGTTGATGATACATTGTCACTTTGGTTCTGATACCTGGAGCTTTGCCTCTGGGGGAAAAAATACAGGCAGCTTCTGCAGCAAGAAAGCAATAAAAAATAATCCTTCATTGGGTCTTCCAGGTTATTGAAGTCTGATAATATTGTTGCTGAATTTGGCCCCAAATGATCTGTTTCAATTCCACATTAGCATCTATATAACAACATTTAGCCCATACAGAGTGCTTCACAAACATTTACTAATTTGTCTTCACAGCAACTACAACAACAGGAAGCCAGGGAGTGAGGAATAGAACTGTCTTGTTTAATGCCACTATGTCAATGTCAGAGCCAAGAATAGAATTCAGAAGTTCCTGGGGTCCATTTCTGTGCTCACACCTCTAGACCCTGATTCTTAGGTAGAACTGATCAAAACTGGAATTTTCATCCCCTGGGAGGTTCTGATCTTTTGATATTTATTTTCATCTTAGAACAGGGCAAATAAACCTGTTAGTGTGATGGAAAGTTGTGAAAAAATACTATTTGGAAAAGTTGATACATTTTCTACAATCAAAATGAAATGTTTATTCATTCACAAATATAAATGTTTCAGCTGGTTTGTCTCCACAGTATTTATCACATTGCTTCAGTCTGTGGACCACTTCTTAAGATCTCCTATCCAAATTTCCCAATTCCAATTCCCCTGGGGCAATTGGAGTTTTTGATTATCTGGAACAGGACAATATTACAGCAACAAGATTGAAATAAATTCACTTTAATACAGTGGGGATGACCATTTAGTACATCATCATATTTTCCTTCCCCTGGGTGCAGGATTTTACATAGATTAATATTGAATATCCTCTCTCCGCTCAAACCCTTCACAGGGCAGTCTGCAGTTTGTTTCTGTCCTATTTGCTACCTCTCCGATTTTGTTTGGAGATTTCTGTTCAACCATTTAATCATGACTGAATTTACAAAAAAGCAACTCCTGACAAAAAAAGATGTGATGCAGCCAGATATGGTCAAAATTATCTCTGAACACCCCTAAAAGGGATCTGCACTGAGCTATTAGGAGCAAGAATAATCTCTGGTTGAAGAAGGATAAATGTTTTACGTTTGTGACTAACTGCAAGTGCCACAGACCACAGTTTAAGAACCACTGCTCGGGTATATGTATGCATATTATACATAGAAAATTGCTTTAATTCTTTATATTCTGGAAAATCCTAACTGGTGAAAGGTAGTTCTTATGGGAGCAGTAAGTACTGTAAAACTTTCTGTGCCATTCTAACTAATCCCCCTCTGGCATTCTAAGCAAATGCAGGTGAAGCTTAATATTTTTATTACTTAAATTAAGTGTATTATGCTTATAGCTGTTGTCAATTTTTCAACACTAGGTAATGGCTAGAGCTGGGTGAACTACCATAATTAATAATGTCTCTGCAGAATGAAATCTTTTTTTGTTTTTGGGGGGAATTCTCTAACAGACTGATTCTTTTACAAATATTTGACATTAAAATTAATTCAGGGACACTCCATGCAGATATATTTGAGCCTAAAAGTAGTTCACTAACTATTCACTTTGACTATACCTTTAAACTATTTGTTACTAGTTACTGTGAGGCTATATGTACTTCTTTAAATCTGTAACAAGAAGGGAGTGGGAGAGATTCTGGGAAAGGGTTTAGATAGAAGCCCTATAGAGAAGCCAAGAGAGAAAGACAGAGTAGCTCTAAGGAGAACACTGTATTCCTTAGTCTGATTAAGTTCCTTGTTCAGTGTTAAAAGAAAGCAACTCTTTAGATTCATCTTACCATTGTCCTGAGACATGATGCCAGAAGTTGACTCATCTTGACACACCATAGCTAAGAAGAAAAGAAAATGTAAAAATTCAACCCTCCACAAGACTTTGAGTTTGATCAGCTCACGGAAGGGCCTGGGCAGGACCATCACTTCACTAGAATCCAAACTGCAACATAGAGGCCAACCCATTAATTTGCACAACAGGAAGCAAAGCTGAAAATACTGATAAATAATTTTCCCGTGCAAGTGATTAGAATCACTGTGTGATCATTCTTAAAATGTCTGATGGACATTTTGTTCCAAAAAAGGAAAGTATCGACAAATGGGTGTGTTTTTACAAAAGGGAGCAGAGGCCCAGAAAGCCTTTAAAAGGGCACCATATGAATAAGCAGAGTGCTGTGGCTTTGGTGTCGTTGAGAAAGGACACCAGTGAGATCATTTAGCAGTTAGAATTTTAAACATGGAACTTCCAGTAAAATCACAGTCAATATCTGAGGTGACTCTGGAACAGACAAAGCAACAAATGACAGTCAGGGCTAGTGAGAATTCAAGTCACCCAATAAGAAAGCAGAAGCATCAAAGAAAAAAATTCCCATGTGTCAGAGAAACTCCATTAAACGGGACTTTTAAAAACACTGAATTCCTTGGGCAGAAATGTAGTTGGTGTGGCAGGGGAGAACACGGAACACAAAAAGTCTGCTTAGTCAGTAGAAGTTGTGTAGGGAATTTAAGAATAAGGCATTTGGAAGCACATCTGCTACCAAGGAAATGGGAGATTTATTCATTATTATTATTAACTATAGTGCCTCTGAGCCCTAGTCATGGACCAGGACCTCGGTGTGCTAGGTGCTGTAGAAACCCAGAACAAAAAGAGCTTACAACCAAAATATAAGACACGAGACCACAGATGGTAACAGACAGATGAGGGAGTCCTTGGAAACAATGAGACAATACTGGTCAAGTGTGAGTGGCACCTGTTTCCTGAGATTTGTATCTTAAAGCCAGAATTCATTAATAGGATTGGACTGTCAAGCTTAAGATTTGCAATGTTGATATATTTAAAACTGATTCTGGGACAGAGGTGACTGATTTGTAATGAGAATTTATCCATAGCTTTAAGTTTATCCATAGCCTGAAGTTGGACCCTTTCATTACCTGAATAATTGCAACACCCATACTAGCTACCAAGGCAAGGAGTATCACTTGTCATCTTCATCATTAATGGAGCCAACATAAGTAACTCTCTTGACTTGCCCACAGCCATTAATATGGGGCTTATAGAATAAAGAGAGGAAGTCGGGGCAGTGTTCAGTAAAAACAGCCTGCTTAAAGGAGAAATAGCTCAGACTAATGAAGGAAGGGACCATATCCTACACTCTCAGCATAGGCCAGGCCAGAAGGTTCCAATCCAGCTGCTTCCCAAAATAAAGGAAGAGTGGAGAGGAAAAGTGTAATAGAACGAATTAGTGGATGGACAGAGCTGTGCACACCATAGTGCCTATCATAGGGGGGAGGACACATCTGTGTCGACTGAAAGAAATGCAGGGAATCAGTAAGGAGGAAAAGCAAGGCATAAACTCTCCAATATGGAAGATATAATCTCCAGGCTAACTGACGCAACAATGTCCTCTTCAACAGATACAGCTAGTGGATGGCGGCCAGTTCCAGTCCATCCTGATGGTGCCAAGCTGACAATTTATCCATTGCTAATTGGAAGATATTGCCTTCCATTTGGTATCACAAGCATCCGCCACCGCCCATTTTTTTCAAAGGAATATGAAGGAGATTCTGCAATTCCTGGCAGGAGTCGATGTTTTATGGGTGATGTTCTAATTTATGGGAAGCCAGAGAAAGAACATAATGTAAGTTAAAACAAGTTCTGAAAGGAAATGAGGCTGCTGGACTCAGCTAAATATAAATGTGTGCTATGGCAATTCAGCCACATTTCTCAGGGCACATGAGTGTCAGGCACAAATCCTGAAGAGTCAAAACTAGAGCTGAAATGCCACCACCCAAAAATGTATTGGAACTGATGCAATTTCTGTGTGACAAAGTTCTTGAGATAATTCCGACCTAATCTGTTTTAAAAGACCAAGATTTTCCCACTCTTTTTTCAATCTGTTTCAGTCAGATTCTGTTTCAATCTGGGATAAAGCACAGGAGCATGGTATGGGGGCTGTATTGAAGAGTTCCCCAATACTGACTTTTTGAAGTCCGCAGCAATTTCAGCAGAAGCCAGCAGCTATAGGCTTGGTTGGGTACTGGCATAGTTATATGAGTGCAAACTACTAAAGTGGACAAGGTAAATTCTATATTGCCACACAAAAAGGGTCATGGAGAACCCTCCTATGCAGCCCACACGATGATTGGAGCCTGATGTGCCTATGAGGAAGTGAAGGGAAAGAATAAACGTGCATAACATTTAACCATACAGAAGTGCCAGGTATAAGGTTTTACCTTTACGTAACTGTTCGAAGTATTTGTCCACCAATATTTTGGATGTAATAGTTTAGTCAATTTCCCCCAAAACTGTGTGCATGGAACCTTTCATTTCTTAGTCTGAGTACACTGGTAGATCCAGATAATATAAATGACTAAAAAAAAAATCCAATTAAATGTATGATTGAATGTCAGCCTTTCTGATTGCAGCCTTCATTAAGAAACTGAAATATGAGGTATTTTGTTACCTAATATTGAATATAGTTAATTAAAAGGTAAAGATTACATTTTGATTGAGTTAATTTGAAATAAAGAATCCATTTAAACAATACATTTCAGATTTTAGTTATGGCAATTAATAGACCAAACTGTGTACTTAAGGTTTTATTATATTGATACTAAAATAATTACTTTAGCAAACACATTGCAAATATATTACCTAATACAAATAATATGATCATCTTGCTTTTTTATTATATAGTACAGCAATATAATATATAACAATATAGCATTTATAGTATTAAAAACACCCTAGTAAAATTATTGTTCATATTTATTATATGCTATATTGTTGTACTAACTAAAAAAGAGAGGTTCTAATTAAAAAACCATGATTATTAACCATATAATGTACTGCTTCTAAATTTGTTTTGGTAAGAATTTATAAAAGTTAAGTAATTTTCTCTTTATCAGAAAATTTTAGTAACTTCCACTTTTACTATAGTGTTGTTTTTTTAAAGGACTGTATTGCCTTACTGCTTTCAAGTTGGTTGATTTCTGTTTTGTTTTTTCTTTCTATTCCTCACCTACCAAACTTTCACATTCTTGCCTGCAAAGCAAATACTAAAGAGATTTTCAGCAGTTGCCTGAGATATCAGTTTAAAAAGCCTTAGGGCTGTTTTAGAGGCCTTTTAAGAAAGCATGACATTCAATCAAAGCTCAGTGAGGAAAGTTTTAATGAATAAACTTGGTAAATTAGAAAGCACTGCAGCAGAGTGATTAACTCTCATTTGTGCATTAGTGTTAAAATTAATTAAAATGTTTAAGCCATAGGAGGCAGGTTACCTCCTCAAGACCTGGCTTTGCCCTCAGAGTCAGTCTGGATCCAGCAGTGATTCATCTTGCACAAGATGAGAGGGGGGTTAAAAGAAAAGAACAGTCAGGACAAATGTGTTTTCAATGGTGCTTAGCAGCGGGAAGACCACTGAGACTTCAGTTCAGTGCTACTGAAGTGTGACATAATAATATAGTATATACATTGTTGGGTATATTCTTTGAAAGGAATTTCACCCTCCCTTTCACAGAGATTTCATTTTGGCTCAATGTGCGAAAGCTAATTTCGTTACCAGGATGAATACCGAATTGTGCTACCATCTAGGACAGATTGTTAGAAATTAGTGCTATTTATTTGATTCAGATAAACAGTGGTTGGTGAATCTAACCTTCTTTACCATGTACCATGAAGTATATGATACAGCAATATACTTTTATATCAGTAGCCATTGCCATCTTTATTGATAGTCTTTCATTACATCAATTAAATACATGAGAAGCTAACTGGTGTGTTCAATAGATAGATAATAAAATATTTAGTTGAATATTCCACTGGCAATGTATAGTCTAGCACAAGTTTTATAGAAAATCCTAAACATTCAATTTTTAAAAACTTAATTTCTTTTAAAAATCTCTTTAGATTAGTTTCTTTCAAGAACTAGGAGCTTGTATTTCTTCTTATAGAGACTCATTATAATGTGGCTGTTTAATAAGCTGTGCCTGTTTGGAATTAGAAATGATGAACCATTTTTTAAAGGGAAAAGTCTTCTTTGACATCAGAACAATATCATATGGATGACAAATGGAAAAATGTGTCATATAGCAAAGCAATTGTTTTCACATGTTCACCAAGGGCCAATTATTAATTTTACATTGGTCAGAAATAAGGATTTTCGAGAAATGTATCTGAAACAGCAAGTGTGAAAAATCTCTGCTCAGTGAAAATTACCATTATTCGCTGTAGATCTATATTCATAACTTTAAAAACGGGCAGTCCTTCCTATTTTTTTCCCCTCTATAGATTTCTTGTCAAGAAGGGTGTCAGAGGTCAATGTCAGAATGCCCCTTTGGCACCCATTAACTAAAACCAGCAAACTTGTTCACTATTGATCCACAATGTCTAAATATCTATTATGTTGGATATAAAGGTAGTTTTCACATCTTTCTAAAACAGATAATTCATAAAGGCCAAAGGGTCAGGTCTTGTGATATATTATTGTTTCACTGTATCAGTGACTACAAGTGCAGAGGGAGAACAGCACAGACAAAGTGTCACTGAACTCTGGAAGGAGAAAGTTCCATGTCTTCTGAACACATTAATAGCTTCTCATTCATATAATGCAACACATTCATGACATTTCTTTGTGTTTTGACTCTTCATTATGCTAATAGGGTAGAAAGACCCCCAGTACATTATAGTTCGTGCTTGTTCAGGTGAATCTGAATTCTGTTGAAATTAAGTCTAAAAGACTAAAATGTGTTCCTGTAACAGTTTACTATGCCTTAGTTCTAGTTCTACAGCTAGAGCATTTTGCATCATGACTGTAACACATCATAAAGGGTCCAGTCTGCCAGGGGTCAGTATGTGATACTCCCTTGGGCTATCATAGGAGCTGTGCGCAAAGGGGAAGATCTTCAGCTGGCATAAAATGCCATAGCTCTATTTAAAGTCAGAGAACAAGTAATAAACTAAAGTGAGTGGAGCTATGACAATTTACACCAGCTAAGGATCTGCCCTAACGTGCTTATAAGTTGGACCCACAGTAGAAAAATCATGTTTTCTGAACAGAAGCTGGTGTGATCCCGGATTAATGATCTTGCTAGTTCTTACAAACCCACCACATTTACCTGAAGTTCTTTTATTCTTCACAGTACTTAACCATTGACACTACTAACTGTTCTTTTGGTAATGTTTATTATCTAACTAGAAGTACAATGAGGAAATAGGGTCTCATGAGGGCTGAGGACCCTCCAATCTCATAGACCTCTACTGGAGCTGGGGCTACTTGGTGGCTCCCAGGAGATGTTAATTAAGTTGCAGGATCAGCCCCATAATCAGTGAACCCTTCTTACAAGTTGGCTGGTATTGTAGTCCTTTAATGCAGCCTTCTAGTGAGCCCAAAGAGATGGTTCATGTTCTTCTAGACTACATTTCTGAAGAAAGTAAATTGAGATGAATCATGCTAAGATGAGATAGTTAAAATGACAGGTTCTATACGTTTCAATGCATCCTTATGGCTCTGAACACTAAAATGCAACTGAACGTTGGCATAAGGGAAACAAAGGTGAATCAGATAACTAGTTCTTATAGAAAAAAAGCCATTTCTGGCTCGGCCACTACACCATGGAAATCCACACAATATGGTTTTAAAGCTCTACCTTAAAAAACAACAACAACTGTAGTTTCTTTTTATGACTGGTCATGGTTACACATCACCGCCTACTATATGACACTGAGTTTGCAGAGTTTCTGAGGCAAACAATAAACCACCAGCTTTATTTCTGTTTACAAATGTTACCTGAGGGAAATGTGCCTATACCTGTTGGATAAATTACAAATCATCAACACTAAATATGACCCGCAGCTGCAACAGAGTAAAAAAGGCAGAGCTGCCTACAGTTACTCAGCCTTAGAGATTAGAAAACCCGACCAGTTCAACAGTTTGCTGTTTTTAATTAATTAATTAATTACATTTTAACATTTAAATATGAGCTGCCTGCATATTATTTGCCTGAATTTGCATTTGACAGCAGAACCCAGTGCATTTGTAACACAACAAGTTTTGTATGTGTTATTAGTAGAATTCGAAAGGGTTGTTTTGTTTTTAAGTGAAACGTAATGCGAGTTGGACTCAAATCAGAACAAACACTGAAATTCTGATTTGGGGCACTCCCAGATTTTGGTGGTTTTCAGATCTAGGTTGTTATTGCAGCCATTTATAAAGGTAAGGGATGAGAGATTTTTTCCCTGCCCATCACCAATCATAATAAGAACACAGGCCCAATTTATGTTACCCCTAAACTATCCGACCGGAGATCCTGACCACAAAAGGTCTTGAATTGGTTACAAGACACTTAAAATCTGTCGTGTGGAAGCATCTTTATCCTTCCCCTCCTGTTACCAGGTCACATAACTGAGCTGCACAGTTCCAGACCTTAGTATAGATGCTGGGACACTGTTAATGTTATGGGTGTTGTAACTGGGTCCAGGGAGAACGGGGTTGTAACTGGGTCCCCGACTCCAATATAACTGTAACATAGATGGACCAAAATTAAAGGCTAATTTTTCTAGTGTATAGCTATCAGCAATAATGAGATGCTTAATATGAACCAGAAATAATAGTATTGTTAATAATAATATCAAAGTGTCAGGAGCCTCTGAGGATGCTTCTATTCCTAATAATTTTTATTTTTATTTAATGTTTGGAGATGCTGTAAGAAGGTCCACAATGTGACCTCTAAGGCGTTTAAAACCTGCTGAATCAGATGAGATATGAAAGTGGCCCATGTAATGTATGACTTAAAGCTATGTTTTTAAAACTTTAATAGAAAAGGTCTGATTCGTTAGATGACTATTTCTTAAAGTACAATAAACTGAGGAATGTGCTTCGGATATTCTCTTTATTTCCAAAAAGGAGCTATAGTGGGAGCACACACTGTGTTTTCCCTTCAGCATGGCTCCAAACTGACCTGAAGGAATCAGCAGCTATTCATAATACATCGTATTTCTGTCGCAGCTTCCCTCAGAGGATCTCAAAGCCCAATACAGCCCAGGCCTGATCCTAAGTAGCTCTGAGTGCCCCAACACTCACTGAAAATCAAGTCTTGCAGGCTCATTCCGCAGTGAATTAAACCTTACAACACCAGGTGGGGCAGGTAACTATTGTGTCCATTTCATAGAAGGAAAAATTGAAGCACACAGACTTTCCCAAAATCCCCCAGCACATCTGAAGTACAGCGGAAATAGAATCCAGGTATCCTGATTCCTAGGCCCAGATTTTAATGCCATCCATACTTCCTAGTAGTGAATTACTTCTACTGTAACACTAATGCATTTGGTTCACATTACTTCTCTGCTACCTGCTTTTTCCAAAGTGAGTCCCATTGCTCTCCAATGATCATACTAGATTATTAGTACTTGTTTCTCTGATACTCCCCTTTAAAAGAGAAACCACCCATTGCTCTAAAGTAGGGGTCTACTGTGGATAATAGGGAGACATATGTGATTAAGAAGAGTAACATTAGCATATAAGAGCTTTCATCCAAGCACCTCAGAGCATTTTACAGCGGAGGGTAAATATCCTCATATTACGCACAGGTGCGGAAAAGTTAAGAGACTGAGCCAAGGAGACACAGAAAGTGTGTGGCAGAGCTGGGAAGAAAAGGCAGAGCTCCTGACTCCAGACTTCCTGCTGCCTTACTTACAGCAATTGTTTTGTTCCCCAGGCTCTTCTTTCCCATCGTAAGAAGGTTCTATATAACAGACAGACACTCACCTGAAAGAAGGAAAGGGACAGCCAAGCAATTTCCCCTAACAAAATGGCCACTTTAGGGCTGCAGCCGCTTGGCTCTGCCAAATTTAAAGGACCAGACCCCAAAAAGCAGGCTGGGGAAGAAGTTCCTATAAGAGGGCAACCTTACCCCGGGGAGAGTTAATAAAGATAAGGGCATTATTATAGAAGGTATTTCTATAGAAAGGGCTGCTTTGGTGGCATGCCTATTAACACTATAGTACCAAGACCCTTTTCAGGTGTGACATAACAGTGCCGGTACTGGGACATGGCAGTTCTGTGAGTCGGTGTGTGACCGGAGGCAATGCAAGCTGCGCAGGGCAGCCCGACTTCCTATCACAGGGCAAAGTTCCACGTGGGAGACCTAGAAAACATGCCAAAACAACGAGAGTTCTGTAGCACTTTAAAGACTAACACATTTAATTTTTGCAGGCATAAGCTTTCATCAGAAGAGGGTTAAAGCCCACAAAAGCTTATGCCTGCAAAAATTAAATGTGTTAGTCTTTAAAGTGCTACAGAACTCTCGTTTCTGCTGTATATAGACTAACACGGCTACCCCTTTGGAACTAGAAAACATGATTTCCTGAATTAAAGAAATATCATTTGAATGATTCCACCAGGGCCTTCCTTCCTGTGGATGGATGAAGGTCGGGGATTTGTTAGCGGAATCCCTTAGGGCCCAATCCTTCAAGTCAAACTCAGGCAAAAGTCACTATCTACTTTTGTGTGCATTTGGCCTGAGTAGCCACTGTAGCAGCAAGCCTTGTGGGAGTAATTTTGAGTTCACTTACCAAACATGCCTCTTTGACTGTGGACGGGCAAATATTACTCCAAATTACTACTGCTTCTGTTCCCAACTCTGCCACTGACTCATTGGATGACCTTGAGCAAGTCACTTTACTTCTCTGTGCTTCATTTCTGAAAGATGGATAATGATACCTACCTACTTTTTTTATGGAACTTTTGAATGATCAGATGAAAAATGCTATGTAAGTGCACAGCATTAATTATAATTAATCAGTTTTAATGATATTATATTATATACTGCTACTCCTCCTGATCTCTACTGCACTTCTAACAAAGCATTTATCTCCTTTTTACTCCAGATCCTTCCTCATGCATTTGCCCCCTGTCAAGTTCACATTTCAATGAGCAACCCAACTCTGTTTTTCTGAGAGATTTGCCCTGCAGATTCTGATCGTGGAAGGGACCCATGCACAGTTCATATCTATTCCTGAGTGGCAGTGGGGCAGTCAGATGTCTCTATGGTACCACTTCACACCCACCTATCCTGCAACTATGAAGAAGGCCCTCGTGCCTGTGGTGAAGGGGCAGGAGAGAAAGGACAAAACAAGGATGGGGGATGGGTGCTTTACACACACACACACAGATCCCAGTGGGGAATCCACACAAAAGGTTAATGCAGCCCCAGGCTGTAATTAGCCCTTTGTACAATCCCCTTCGTGCTGTGGAATGTCCATGTGTGAGGGTTTCCAGGAGCAGTAACCCCCTCCCCTCTCCCTGAAAAGCCACACTGCAAGGGATCTGGAGAAGAGGCCAGGCTGGTTCTTGACAGCGAAGCGGAGTAACTAGGCTTTCACTTAGATGTCTTTGTGGCTCCAGCAGATCCCTCGAGACCTAAACTGGTCTCAGGGGTGCACAGAGGTTGAGAGTGGAAAACCTCACCCCGCAGGTAGATGAAGTCACAGAAAATTCAGTGGCATGCACATGGCTACCACCCATGATTTTTATTTTTATTTTTTTAATGGCTGATAACAATGCTTTTCTCAACTACCTCTGTTTGCGAATTCAACTCAACTCACCCCTGTTTGCGAATTCATTGTCAGCACAGTTCAGGGACAGCAAGTTTGCCTGTGAGTCAGATTTGTCATTGTCATGATGGAGAGAGATTTTTCATTGCCTTAATTAGCTCAAACAGGTGATGTTCATCTCAATTCAAATGTTAAAATGCTTACCCTCAATATTGTTGTCGTAATAGTTGCCCAGTGTCTAAATACAGAAACATGATGTCATCCAATCCATCATACCTGCCATTTGCAACAAAGCACTAAAAACTAAACTGTAGTGAACAACCCTGCACGTGCCAGGAGAATTAACTTACAGGACTTTTTCCCCCTACAACACCTCCAACCCTCCGATTCATTTGCAAGCACTCGTATGTAGAGATTTCGCAATGGCCTAATCCTGCTCCTACTGAAGTCAATGAGATTTCTGGGTTTTATCAGATGAACTCTTGAAACTCAAATAAAATATTGCCTTTAATAAATCTGACCCTTTCAGCCTTGTCTATAAGAGGTATGCCACCATTATCAAATTGTATTCATAGTATAAGGAGGGTGCTAGTTAGTATAGAATCATAGAATCATAGAACTGGAAGGGACCTCAAGAGGTCATCAAGTCTAGTCTCCTGCACTGTGGCAGGACTAAGTATTATCTAGACCATCCCTGACAGGTGTTTGTCTAACCTGCTCTTTAAAATATTCAATGATGGATATTCCATAACCTCCCTAGGCAATTTATTTCAATGCTTAATTATCCGAACAGTTCGGAAGTTTTTCCTAATGTCCAACCTAAACCACCCTTGCTGCAATTTAAGCCCATTGTTTCTTGTCCTATTGTCAGAGGTTAATGAGAACAATTTTTCTCCCTCCTCCTTGTAACAACCTTTTATCTACGTGAAAACTCTTATGTCCCCTCTCAATCTTCTCTTCTCCAGGCTAAACAAACCCAATTTTTTTTCAATCTTCCCTCAGAGGTCATGTTTTCTATACCTTGAATCATTTTTGTTGGTCTTCTCTGAACTTTCCCAGTTTGTCCACCTCTCCTAAAATGTAGCGCTCAGATCTGGACACAATACTCCAGTTGAGGCCTAATCATCGTGGTGTAGAACAGAAGAATTACTTCTCATGTCTTGCTTACAAACAACACTGCTAATACATCTCAGAATGATGGGGGTTTTGGGGGGTTTTTTTCAACAGTGTTACACTGTTGACTCATATTTAGGTTGTGATCCATTATGGCCCCCCAGATCCCCTTCCTCAGCAGTCATTTCCCATTTTGTAAGTGTGCAACTGATTGTTCCTTCCTAAGTGGAGTACTTGGCGTTTGTCCTTATTGAATTTCATCCTATTTACTTCAGACCATTTCTCCAGTTTGTCAGATCATTTTGAATGTTAATCCTAACCTCCAAAGCACTTGCAACCCCTCCCATCTTGGTACTGTCTGCAAACTTTATAAGTATATTCTCTATGCCTAATATGATCAGTAATCTACCCATACACAAAGTAGAAGAGCATCAAACTTCCTTCAATTAAATTTTAGCTATTTCATGCTGATAGTCTAACCACGCAGGTTTTACACAAAGCTTGAGGAGACTGGGAGAATCCATTGTATCACTGCATAGTTGTGGATTCTGCTCTATTAGTGCTAAGTGGAATGACATTGGACTGATAAACTGTGAAAACATTTTCAAAAGGCAAATCCCACAGTATATTGAAACCTCATGGGATTGTGTGTAGGCGTTGTCAACTCTACCGCAGGAATAAATGGGAACTCCCACCACTGGGATCTGTAACAATTTGTAATGCAACAATTAACAGAAATATTGACACAAGTATGCACTCAGCAGGGAGCTGGTAACTCATAGTTCACTAGAGTGACTATAATACCACATATACAGTATCACATCAATTCTTAATGCAGCCTGGTTTCCAATAGGAGCTATTACTAACGCATGTGAGGAATGTATACAGGCTATTTGTATGTTACAGGGTAGGAAATTCAACTTTCCTTTCACATCAGGTTTTTGATTACACTGTGGGAAAGTATGTTGTAAAAATGCATATTTTTGAATATGAAATACCCATCAAATTGTATTATCACCACTGCCAATTTCACAACTGGCAAATTGCACTAAACATAAATCTGCAAAATTATAATTAGAAAAACATTTTGTAAACCATTCTCTTGGGGATTTGGAGGTTAGTGGCGTTATAAATGTAGTTTTTATAGCCTGCGTGATTTTCAGCCACACAAAAAACCATCAGTTTCCTCATACTTTCATCTTGTTCTCCATATCTACTAAAGTAAATAAGATGTCCACTCAGATAATGGAAGCCCCAGTAGCACTCTGTTAGTGCCTTTTCATGCCAATTAAACACATTTTATACAGTCATAGTAGATGCATCAATGACTGCATACTAGACTCCAATAGAGCTCAACCAAACAACAGCACAGTAAATGTAATGTGGAGTATTTCAGGCAAGTTTTCCTTCTGTTTCATTTTAACCTCTTGGAAATTGTTTCAATGGAAAACATTGATTGTGAAAGATATATATTTATATCTATAAACTGATTAACCAACTTTTTTGCAGCTGATTAGTTTGATGATAAAGATCTCACAGAGCTTAATTTAAATTAATACTTCCTTCTTTAATGAAAAGCCGGCTTAGAGCATAAAAATTTTTGACAGATACAGTTATTGCACAAACATGCATTTATCTACGCCTAGACAACTGAACACATTTTCACACCCAGTCTGGGTTATAATTACCTACAATGATAGCATACACATTTGAGCTATTGTTCCAGAATTTTTTCTTTTTTCTTTTCATGGGTTTGTGAAGATTCATTGGGAGGGTGGGGGGAAAAGCCTCCTAGCAAATTATATTTATTTTCAAGTTGTAAGGCTTTATTCAAAGAGTTCTTCTGTTTGTTCAGCTTCTAAATTTGAATGTAAAATGTATTCAGAACTAAGAGGTGTCAGACACTGAATTTGAAAAGATTAAGCATAAACGGAGTTATTGATTAACCCCTGTATTTGCAGTGAATAAACCCCAAAAGCCTACAGTCTCTTTGAGTTTAGAGTCTTGCTTGTTACAATACATGGGGACTCATCCTGAAGCCAGCGTCGGGAGTGACAGCGACTCTGTGTCTGGAGGCCCCACTGCGTTTTGAAATGAGCAAGGCTCCATGCACCTGATCAGGCCTATTAAAGCCCGGAGGCTCATGAAAGCTTGTGTCTCCCTGTTCCTAAAGAGGTGACATATACCCTGCCTTTCAGACAAGCCCACTAATACAAATCCAGGAATATAAATTACGCTTTCATCTTTCTTTGGTTTTTCTTTCTTTTGCTTCAGTTTTCATTCCCGTCTAAACTTTCCTGTCAAAAGGACATTTCTGATGTGTCAAATTCACCACTGTAATGAACAGGTTGACAAATGTTGAAGGTGAGCAGACATTTGGGTCTGCTGCAGCTGCCTGCAGCCAAGAGGAAACCATGACTTTCACAAGGATAACGATGCTTTGAAAGATGGCTAAAATGTCGCCATCAACCTGCCCTTCTGCTACTTAGTAATTAGATAATTAGTCAGGCCCTAATTATGGGATCAAGGTGCAGGAAAACAATTAGCTGAAAGAATTACTGCATAAAACTGAAACTCAGATTCTGGCAAACAATATTTAATTTTATGATATTCATATTTGCAGAAACCATTTTGAATCTTTGTGGAGATAAAACACATGTATGTACTTCCTTTGGTTATTATAGCATATTAACTCTTAGGGTAATAATTTCAGTTCAGAGATGTTATTAATAAGATACAAGTAAATCACACACACGTATATACAATTATATATATGTGTGTGCCTATATATCTCTATGATTTCGTTGTGTAAATAACACATATACAGATATACACACATCTGTGTGTCTGTGTCTACACACACTGGATTCACACATACTTGTGCTCAAACTAACAATTATATTCTCATAAGTACTGTATAGCACAAACATGTCTTCAGTCAGTTGCAAAGAAAAATAGCCTCGGCTAATAAATTCTTCTTCCATATGGTAAGAAAGAATAAACAGGTAAACAAGTTTTCAAATCGCTTCCTCAGACCTGGAATTATTAACACATTGTCTTGTTATTGTGATTAAAATTAAATGATGTTCTAGGCGCTTTGACAAATGAATTTGGAATGGTTACAGCAAAGGCATTACTTTAAATTATGAAACTGAGGGGAAAAAAGAGAGACAAAGAGAGAAAATTGAGCCTAACACCCTGATCCTTAACTATTATTTACCTATTATCGGAGAGAATTGAATCTCACTGTGCTGCAGCAGAGAATAATAAAAGATTTGTAGGCTTTACAAGGCCCTGTCCTCCCATCCAGCAAGCACCAATTCCCAGGGGCTCCATTGCCAGCACTGGCTCAGCTTGTCTGATCATTTATCCATAATTAGAAAATT